>BSBM01001188.1:4200000-4666517 GCA_027924585.1 Larix kaempferi
AAATTTAACAATCAAACTCACTAGGATCACGGTGTTGCGCCGTTGGGATCCTAGTTCCTTAATTTAATTTCTCTGACATGGCACCACTCCGTCGAGTCCAGTCATCCATAGTTTCCATTCCTCGGCAAGGCACCACATCGTTGGGTCCTTGCATTCACTCTTTCCGTTCTCGGCAGGGTACCACACCGTCGGGCCCTTCTACCGTCATCCTTCCATTTTGACTTGCGGGAACTTCATGTAGGGATTTCAGGAGCCGTTACCTTCCATCCTCCGTCTACACGCTATCTAGGGGCTAATGGCGCTGAGGAGTGAGTCCGTTCTCACTGCGCGCCCCTCAACTCGTACGTGACCAGCTCTGTCGTGGCCCACCTCGTACGCCCTCACGCTTTCCTCTTGAGCAAGCGGATCAATGCTTATCTGCTCAAGCGTGGTATTCCATCGGAAGTCGACATCGTCGTTGCTCTCCCTGTGTATGATTTACCCGTACTCTACGACCCTTCATGTTCCTTTGTGTGTCCGTTGGTGAACCGTCTCACTTGTTTCTACACACACTTCTCACAACAATTTATTAGTAGAACTGTCCTCCATAATCATCATCTGATTTCTAAATCTAGTATTGTTAAACATTTATGATTTATTCAAACTTCTAATCAAATATACATTTCGTCGACAAATACATAATCACCGTATAACTAGTCGTTAAGCATTATCCATATGTACAATTTTCATATCAAAGTTAATCGTTAAACATAAAATCGTCCATTCACAATAACTACCCAAAAGCACATATATCAGTCAATCGTAATCATAAATATACTCAAAATAAAATCATAGGGTTATTTTATTAATGTTTCAAATAGTCGGTGACTCAGTAGGTGCCCTCAATGTCTATAGTAGTCTAGGGGCACTACAAAAACTAGTACCTCATTATTCTAAATAGTTAAGGTACTGAGGCGGGCATTACATACACCCCCTCTTATTAAAACTTCGTCCCGAAGTTAAGTCTCATGTACTTCCATGGTGAGTTCTCTTTCTTTCCACATTCATTGCTTCAACATAACCAAAATTGCTAATAAAATTTCATTTCCTCCTTTCTAGCATCATATAAGTATATATCTCATAATTGACAATATAACTAAATCATATCTTTCATAGTGTAGCAATCCCCACAACAGTCCTCTATTGGCTCATTAATTGTAACCAAATTTGAAATCATCCATAACAAATTCCTTTCATTCAGCAAAACTATAAATATATCATTTATGTAACTCTGTTAAGCACTAACACATTTCCACATAAGGAATAAAATCTTCAATACCAATTTATTCATTTTCTATGGTTACGTATAACTATCATATATTTTAAACAATATCTGAGTTTTCAAATAAGAATTAACCCTTCCAAATTCTGTTCTTCAATACATACCTTATCCATTCCTAAACTAATCTTACATGCAACCTCTCTCTTTTCATAATCCAAAGTATAATTAAATACTGGAGTTCCATTTACTTAATATATCTAAAAGTATAATCTCAGATTTGTATAAACAAAGTTATGTAAAGTTTTCTCCTCTTCCTAACTCAAGTACAACTAAGATTCTATAATTCAATGTAAGTTTAACTTCTCTCTTTTCTCAATCCAAATCATGATTACAAACTAGTAGTGCATACCTGCGAAGCCATCGCCTTGATTTTAGAGAATAAGCATTTACAACCAATAGATAAAATTCTGGACGCAAAACCCCTCATCAAAGTACATGAACCCTAAATACCATTCAAACTTTCATACTAGCAAATTTAGAGGAGAATAATTCTAACCTGTTCAAGAAGCTGGAAGTATCCTTGCCGAAGGAGAAGAAGTAAGAATCACAGCTTTGATTTTTCTAAGTCGATCTTCGTAGCAAGTGTATGTCATAAACTTAGATTAGAAGACAATTATCACAATTCGTATCCAATTTTATTATAGAATGATAATTAGAATAACAATCATATCTCATTATTTAATTACTTTAAGCCATAACTTCAAACAAATCATTTAATACACATACCATCTCTTCTCCTTTAGTTTACTAAAATCCATCTAAACAATCCTTCAGGTTTCGCATTCTATTGTTGACACCATGTAGCTTTCATTAGTTTAACTTCCAACAATATTTGGTGCATTTTCTTTCACCATGAATAAGTACTAACCCATCACCGAAATATTAATTTTAAGGGCATAAACATATACTTTCAATTCACCCCAACTTCATTCGTGAAGTTTCTCACTAACCTATTAATTTTAAATATCATTTAACACATAACAATGGATTTGATGCATACTACCGAGTTTATTTGATACATTATAATATAATACTTCAACCATAAACAAACTATGACTGACTATCAAATGTAGGACTTCAACTATGGTTGAATATATATATATATATATTGATACAAAGATCTTGAGTAAAGGAATAATACAAATATTCATAATCATGATGCTAAATGAGTGTAACTAGAATCTATCCTCTTTACTACTCTCCCTTATCTGCAAGTAAACTTTTGACACACAACTTTTCTCCATTCTATCTACATAAAAAAATCATTTACCGGTGTGAGACTATGAATGAGATAATTATCATAAAAAAATATTTAAATTTCAATACACATTACACACTAGCTTCCACTATATGTTAACAACCCATTATTGGTCTTCTTCTTGTCTGACTGTCTAAGGGTTAATTATGTGCAAAAAGTTGACATTTGGTGGCCTCCGAAATGCAGGTAACATTAATTCAAGAAATTTATGTTTATGATAATAAATTATTTTGTCGACACTTAAAAAAAAACAAAAACAAAATAAAACGAGAATCACGAACTCGTAATTTTTTTTTTAAGCTTTAAATCTTCCTTTGCATGGCAGCGACCAGCGCTATCTTTTAACCTCGTCTCTCATTATTCATGCATCCATTTTACCCATAACCGAATGTCCATACTGTTTCGGCCTCCATTTGACAATTGAACTGTTCAAAGGCATGCCACGTGGATCTTCGACTTATTGGCTGAGAATACATTGAGAATACATTACTGACAGAAATTTACTACAAAATCGCAATCCGTAAGGGATTCCTTTTACCAACTTGTAATTTGCTAAAACGTAAACATTATGAAAAACAACACAGGCAGCGAATATCATGTTGGAATCTAATGTTTCACACCTCACCAACAAATACACAATTATATTTAACCGGGATGCCAACAATGGATTTCAAATCTAGGATGCAATAATTGTACCCACGAGTATCAGTGGGGAGTCACACTGCCTCCATTGGATCCGGGATGGTAACGGAGTTATCAATAACATTGATACAGTCAGCCGTTTAAAATATCTAAAAACTAGAATGCATTTACCTTGCTCCTCATGAATCACGTTATGGCGACATAATTACATGAAACAATGAACAGTTAGTATTCCTCAAGAATCACGCTTACCGTAAACAGTGGTATAACTATTATTGATCAATCAGTACTTCAAACAAATCGAAAAACTCCAGGATGAAATCACTGGGCATCTCATGGATCACGCTTAAGGCAACAGAATCTCATCCAACAAAGAAGAATCAGTATTTTAAGCACATCGAGAAATCTAGGGTGGAATTCACACAGTTACCTATGGTTCACGCTATGGTACACAGAGATACAATTAGCATTGATCACGCGAAGGCAAGAAAGGGCGCAGTACTAGTACCATAAAACACTACCCCTTTACTCCGATCTGCGTAATACAGAGGGGTATACAGATCTCTCCCACGTTTTTCAGAAAACAAAACAGAATAACGTACCCAAGTTTGACTGTGGTGATCAGTAAATGTGCATATTCTAAACATTAAATTAAATGCACAGTGAGCATAATACCTTTCTAATCAACTGGAAATTGGGCCCTCTTTCTCTACGCCCTCCCTTTCCACTTGCAATGTAGTATATAATACATCGACAGACCCAAAAAGAAGGGAAACAATATATAATTCTCCTACTAATATTTCGACAAGTTGGATATCCACAAAGGAGAGAAATTATATAGTAGGATCAGATCTAAAGCAGAGATCGGGGTTCATGTAGTCCTTTGATCAAAATCCCCACATAGATCTAGCATCTTACACGCTATCAAAAGTCAGTATGCTAAATAGGAGTCAAAATTCCTAACTCTGATCTATAACTATTCAACAATCAATCACTGGAAAAGTAAAATAAATGAAAAGCCTTTCCGCTTGGAACCAATCGCTTACCCCATCTGAATAATATCTCCCAGACGCTTAAGCATCAACTCAAGATTAACGAATTCAAGGATTAGTTTAACACCAACTCCCAACAGATGGTGGAAGGAATAAGGTGACACGAACAAAAAATAAAAAATAGAGAGATGGAAATGCCAATGATCAAATTACAGAGATTAAACGATGCAGGATCACAATTTGTTTAAGCAATCTGGAAACGACAATCAAACAATGATGCACAGAGATCTAAAAACGCCACATGAGTTGGATCAACTCGGAATTTTTAAAGAGTAAGCTTACAAATCCATGAGAGATCTGGAAATAAATCCTCGGGCAGAGTCAAAATGCAACGTATAAATGCCAGGAAGAGGGCGATCTTGGAGGTAACAGAAGAATGGACAAGAAATAAGAACAACAAAAATATTCCAGATAGGAATTCACCTGTGGCAGAATAGGGCTTCGACAAGGAAGTTTTAATTTAATCAGACAGAGATGAATAAACTCTGTTTTTTTTGTCAGCGTGGAGATCATCTGAATGACGGCCTTCATAGACTCTATAAGATCTTGATTTCAGATAATAAAAAGAAAATTAAAATCACAGAGATGCATGGAAATGCTGATCGCTGTCACTCTGGAGAAGAGTTTTAAAACAACATCATTCAAACGTCTTATTAAATTTTGATCTCAAATTAAAATGGGGAAATAATCAATACACTGAGATTTCTTAACAGGGTTCCATATTCAAATCTAAGATACGGGTGATGGATAGGTGGCAAAATAGTTCTGGAAATGTTAATCGAATAATGGATACCCAGAAATTTTGACGTTTACATACAATTCGTAGTTATACACATAAATGAAATTTGCTTCGTCAATCTAGATCTCTCAATAAGTAATCAATGGACATGGAGAAATTAGTTTTATAATCCTGAGGATGTCAAAAATAGTCAAATAAATTCGTTTCTTAGTTTTGGGGAAAGTCAACATATAATCAAATAGAGGGAAATTCATCTCACAATCTTGGAAAGGTCAAATAAAACTTTCATGCTCGGATAACGAAAGGGGCTTCACCAATTCTGGGTATGTCAATGAGTAGTTTATGCCCAGCGAAATTGCAAAGGTAATTTACAATTCATAACTACGAATTCTAGAAGAATCGTATCTGAGAGACGCCTTTTAATCCCAAATTGAATACACAGAACTTCTGATGATTGACCACAATTGCGCCAATGATTCCGGAGAACGTCCAACAATTTTCGAAAAGACTGTGCTGAGATTTAAACAAAAAAAATTAAGGTTAAGGCAAGATCTGGAATTACCATCTGAATTAAATACACAGAAACTTTGATAATTAAACTACAAATTTTGCCACAGGTTTTGGAGAATGCCCAACAGTTCCAGGAATGTGTACACTGCGATTTTTAATGAGTGATCCGATCTCAAGTCAATAATCTTTGATTCGAAAAGAGCCACAGGTTGGGATTCAATGTCAGAGCACACATATACCAATTCGAAGGAGAAGATGGTCGGTGGTCCAATCTTGGACTTAATAAGTTTTTAATTTAAAATGGATTTCAGATCGGATTCGATCTCATATTGATGGAGAAATTAAATCAAAACCGGAGATGAAGCAGAATCTCGTCCTCCACTATGGTGATAGTTATAGGGCTCTAAAGAATACGGTTAATTATAGATTCGATTCGCAACTCCAGATCGGTAATACCGTAAACACTCAAAACACAAATCCATAATACTGTGAACAATCAAGCACAACAACAATTCCAGATCCGTAACACTTATACATTCAATGCACCACCGACTACAGAGTGGATTCGACTCAGTCATGAGTGGATTCGACTCAGTCATGGATGTGATCATATCAGATCGGTTTAAACCACATAAATCTAGATCTAGCCTAAAAGCATTCAACAATACCAAGATATGAATTAGACCTAAATGTACTGCACAGAGATTTGAATTTTCAGTCCACTCGCAAGCTACATACGGTGGTTCTATCTTTGACTTACACACAGAAATTTAATCACATAATTATTTAAAAACAGAGATACAAACTTTCGATCTAGACTGCGCGGCCTCCATATTCAGCAATTAGCAACACAGGTGATGCTTAGGGACAGCAGGTCGCACTACTGATAGCGATAATGAATTGTATTTAAGATAGAGCTGAGTATTCCTACAAATCAATCAAATTAAGCATTGAAACCAGAATCTAAAGCTTTACAGAGTCGATCTAATATCACATGGAATCGAAAACAAGCAGGTCCAAACAGAGTCTGAGATTTTACAAGAATAGATCGATTAAAATCGACAATAAATAGTTAATGAAACCAGCAGCCAACATGTATTTACAGGGATAGATCTATCTTCACATGGAATCGAAATATGTGTGTTGGGAAAAGAGCTTAAGGATTTGCAGAAAGGCAGATTCGTTGCTCTTCATTTATTCATATAAATCTTTAAAATGTATGTAAAGTAAATCCAGAGCTTATAATTGGACAGAGAATTCCAATTAAACTTTATAAATGGGTTCATAGAGGTACGATGGATCCATTGTCTTATTTCTGGGTTGTTCGATCTTCATCTATCAACTAATATCCCTAAATAGACATATGCAGAGATCTTTTTAAAAAAGTAGTTCATGCGCAGAAATTAGTCTAACATTTTAAAGCATCTATGCAAAGGTCAGCGACTACATTCCTGTTGAGAATCTGAACTTATGAAATCCATATATGTCTCTTGCAATTTCGGCGTTCTAAAGCTTCATGCACAGAAAAATGTATTTTACATTCCTCATACTAATATAACAGAAAATAAGAATGGTGACCTGTTTCGACGGTCGATTCGACTGTCGTCGATGACTTGATGTGCCGACCATTGTCGTCAATCCTCTCCTTTCAACAGTTCAACGACAAGACCCTTGATAAATATATGATTCCGATGCCCTCAAGGGTCGACCGGCTCTGATACCAAGTGTAGGACCCCTCCTTTAGGGTACCCTTGAACTGAACCTGAAACTTTAAAAACTTCATACAGACAAATTAGCCATTATAGTTATTGGAAAAATAAAATAAAATAGTGAATAACTTAACAAAAATAAGCAAACCTTAACCTGTCAACCCGATCCAGCTGGTCCATTGTTGTCTGCGTCTTCCGTAGGATCCCTCCAGCAAAGCTCGTTTAACCGTAGGCGAAGCAACCGTTAGCTTCGCCACCCAACCATAGGCTCATGCTTTCAGTCGCATGGCCTCCCCCGAGCTTTGGGTCGTAGAGCTCACACAAGTATTTCAGAAATTCAGCTTGGGATTCCCTTCCCACCAGGATTTCTAAACCAAACCCTTAGATAGCAGCAAGTCTTTGAGGCATTCAAAAATTACGACAATCGTCCAAATTATGGGCCCTTTACCCATTCCCCAAGCCTTCCTTATAAAGGAAAATCTCATGCGACACATGTCGCTTCATGCATAATTACATATTTTTAATTAATTATTTAATTAAAACACTCACCCATCCAAGTGTCAGTTTCTCTGGGAAGTGCACCAACACCCCTAAGTTTGCTCTAGTTTGTCCCCCAGATATTTTAATTAACTCCTAGCTTTTAGTTGACTAGGTGTCTAATCTTAGGATTCTATTTTGCTCCTAAATAATGGTTTCTATTATTTTAAATGCTCAACAAAAATAACTATTCATGTGCAAATGCCTAAATTATTTTTATGCATTTGCTAAGTAATAATCTAGAGTTATTCTCATAAGTTTTTATGCAGTTAAATTTAACAATCAAACTCACTAGGATCACGGTGTTGCGCCGTTGGGCTCCTAGTTCCTTAATTTAATTTCTCTGACATGGCACCACTCCGTCGAGTCCAGTCATCCATAGTTTCCATTCCTCGACAAGGCACAACATCGTTGGGTCCTTGCATTCACTCTTTCCGTTCTCGGCAGGGTACCGCACCGTCGGGCCCTTCTACCGTCATCCTTCCGTTTTGACTTGCGGGAACTTCATGTAGGGATTTCAGGAGCCGTTACCTTCCATCCTCCATCTACACGCTATCTAGGGACTAATGGCGCTGAGGAGTGAGTCCGTTCTCACTGCGCGCCCCTCAACTCGTACGTGACCAGCTCCGTCGTGGCCCACCTCGTACGCCCTCACGCTTTCCTCTTGAGCAAGCGGATTAGTGCTTATCTGCTCAAGCGTGGTATTCCATCGGAAGTCGACATCGTCTTCGCTCTCCCTGTGTGTGATTTACCCGTACTCTACGACCCTTCATGTTCCTTTGTGTGTCCGTTGGTGAACCGTCTCACTTGTTTCTACACACACTTCTCACAACAATTTATTAGTAGAACTGTCCTCCATAATCATCATCTGATTTCTAAATCTAGTATTGTTAAACATTTATGATTTATTCAAACTTCTAATCAAATATACATTTCGTCGACAAATACATAATCACCGTATAGCTAGTCGTTAAGCATTATCCATATGTACAATTTTCATATCAAAGTTAATCGTTAAACATAAAATCGTCCATTCACAATAACTACCCAAAAGCACATATATCAGTCAATCGTAATCATAAATATACTCAAAATAAAATCATAGGGTTATTTTATTAATGTTTCAAATAGTCGGTGACTCAGCAGGTGCCCTCAATGTCTATAGTAGTCTAGGGGCACTACAAAAACTAGTACCTCATTATTCTAAATAGTTAAGGTACTGAGGCGGGCATTACACAACCTTAAAATAAAATTTTGACCCAAAATGACTCATATTAGGAAGCTTTAGTACCCTCAACCATTCCATGGGATTAGTTTCATCTTTATTTTCATCCCCACTAATGTAATCTATTTTCATTAGTTCTTATAGATTTGAACCAAACCTTAAACTTCTAGCCTTAATATCTTATGAATTATGATCCCAAAATGGTTATCATCTTGTTGCCAATTTGTTATAATGTGTTTCTTATTTCCCACAAATTTTGAATCACCTCAATTAGAAATTCTTGTCAAAATATATGCAAATTTCAAGTTAGCATTCCTTTTAAAGTCCTAATTTGGAGAATGTCCTACTAATTGACCTTTATCCTAATGTATCTTTAAAGCTATGTCCAATATGAATATGAAATTTCTACTTATAGTATTCTGACTTGTCTTCTATGCAATGCGACAGGTTTGACCAAATTCTTATATTCCAAGGAAAAGCCATGGTAACTTTCTCAAAATTTTGAGGCTATGTTTATGGATTTCACTATGTTAGAGTTTAGAACACCCAAGGTTTCGGGTGGCCACTCCACCCATTATTAGAGAAACAAGATGAAGTTGCAATGGGTCAGAAAGAGTAGAATTTGGTTGATTATATAAAACGATGGTGATTAGTTGTTAGGGTATAGATTGAGGATTTGAACCATTGGAAAAAGTAAAAAAAGGATTAAAGGAGTTAAACTAAATAAATTAAATAGAAAATAATAAATTAATTATAGAAATAATAAAAGTAAAAAAAATAAATTATTAAATTAAACAATAATTAGAATAATGGTTAAGAAAATAAATCTAAAAATGAGATGAGGAGTTAGAAAAGATAGGGAGAAAAATGATTGTTTAGAATATAGGCAGTCCTAAGGCAAGGAGTAATTCAATAAAGTTAATTAAAAATTAAATGGAAAAAATGGAAAATAGGAGATGGGTGAAAAATAACAATTAAGAGAAAGTTAAGCTTAAAAAGGGGAACATTTGCAAAAGTAAATCAGTTAGATCCGTTAAAAGTATACTTATGGTTAAAAGTAGTATGTTTCTTATGAATGTGAGAAAATTGGAGAGTTATAACAAAGCAACAATGAAAAATAAAGGAGAAAAAAAAAACAAGCCAAAGTAGGATCCAAACTGAAGAAGGGATGAGAATTGGAATTAAAAGAAAAATGGAACAAAGATAAGGGAGAGAAAGGAAATAGTAAGAGACCGGGCTGAAACAGGTTAATGGATTAGGTGATGGATTAATTTTTTCCATGCGTGATACTACTTATAACCATCTTCATGATTAAAATTGTTTGTGTTCTTATCTATTTCTAGAGGGAGGAATAGTGAGAGATATAAGCCATATTTTTTGTTTGATCAAAACATATTAGGTGTTTAGAGTGAAAATACTACTCAACTATGGGTATTGATTCAATTATGATTAGTTTCAACAAGTGTTATTTGAGATGGGCTTGAATAGTCGTACCAGTTTTCCCAAAACTTGTTGTCAAGAGATTGAAATTGTATGGCATTCACTTCGGATATTTCTATAATTATATATGATTTTTATACCAAGAATACATGTCTTAGACTAACTTGAAGATTACTACAAATCCCTAATGTTTGTATCCAATAACTTGAAAATTATAGTGAACCAGAATCAAACTTTTTTTCCATAGATAGTCACTTTGTCTTCTTGGTTTCCTAAAACTTCAAGGTGATTCCATGAAGATGGGTAACTCTTTTTGGCCAAATATGACGGTGAAAAACAGAAATTTTACCCATGTATTAAATTGAAGCCCTCAAAACTCATACTTGCCACATGAATTTTGACATGCGGTTGAAAAATGAAATGTAGATAATTATGTTGGCTTTCCAATGATATTTTTTTTGAAATATACCAATGCCATATATCGTGTCGAATTTTCATTTAATGAAACGTGTGTACTTAAAAATTTGAAGAGCAATTAACAAGTAGTTTTTGTGCGTGCACAATAAATTAATGTTAAAGTAATAATTTTAAAAAATGAAATATGTGAACATGATCTAGACAGAGTGCACTGGGGCTTACATATTTTTCTTTTAATTTTTCTCGAAAAATTATATTTATTATTATTTTTCGAAACTTATCAATGAATATTTAAGTCGCATTTTGCACACATGTGTGTGCGTGCACGAAATCTTTTGATTTTTTACATAATTTGCAAAACTAAAAATACCCTTTTAAAGAGGACACATTTATCTAGGGCTTGTGTATTTTTTCAAATTTTTTGGATGTGTATTTTGAATGTTGTGGATTTATCTTTGAGCTCAATCGAAGTTGTCGGCATGGTTTTTTGGGGCAAGTTTTAGTAGAAATTTAAAAACAATAGACATATGAAGATAAAAATTCATAAATTTTATATATCTGGATAGAGGATTCGTTGATGAAGCCAATGGTATCAAGTCCACTCATTAATGAGCATTTAATGACATGGTTTAACTCTATGGAAGGTAGACAAAACTTTCATTCTGTAGTGAAAAGGGCTCTCGGCCTATTTTTTAAGCCCTCGATCGAGCTAAATACCTCAATCGAGGTTTAACAACACCTCGATCGAGGGTTTAACAATACCTCAATCGAGGTATTTTAAAACCCTCGATCAAGGGCCTAAAATGAACCTTTTTATGTTTTTCAAAAGCTAGATCGAGCTTTTACGAGCTTTTCAAAAGCTTGATCGAGGGTTTTAAAACCCTCGATCGAGGTATTTTCAAAAGCTCGATCGAGGGTTTTAAAACCCTCGATCAAGGTATTTTAAAACCCTCGATCGAGCTTTTAAAACCCTCAATCGAGCTTTTAAAACCTTTATCGAGGGCTTGAAAATACCTTGATCAAGGGTTTGAAAAACAATTTTTTTAGCTTCCATCCGCCAAAAATGGTGAACCACCTTCGTGGAATCACCCTTCACTATTTGAAAACTTCCAAGAGAACAAGTTATATATAAAATGTGAAAAAGACTTGTTTTGTTGGAATCAACCAAGGATTATAATCTCTCATTACCAAACGTTATGTACCAACTCCTTAGTATATCTTAAAAATCTAGAGTACACACAATTTACAAGGGTGAGTGCAAGTTAATGATGGTCTCTTTTGACATGGTAGATGCAATAGAAAGTTCAAAAAAGAGACATATGTCAAATACATGGTTATTTTTAGATACCTACACAATGAATATTTCTTTTAGTAAAAAATATGAAATGTAGGAAATTGAATCACCTTTTCGAATATATAAATTTTGCTTATTGAAAATTTGAATAACTAGCTCTTTTTTATTTATTTTTTCTAACACTAAATTTTAGTTTTTGGAAAATTATAAGGTATATGTTCTTCTTGGTGCATCCTTTGAGTGCCTAAATGATGGGATTAATATACAAAAATTAGTCAACGTGTAGATAACAAATAGTACTAGTCCATCATTTTTTTCCCAAAAGCAATAATACTTTATTTATTTATTTTTAATTGTTTGAGTGAACACACCTCAAAATTAATATGCCAAGTGCTAGTGCAACTTTTGAAGGTCTTAATGTAATGATGATGGATTTAATTTTTTATACCATGTAGAGGTAGATGTCTAGTATTGTAGCATATATATATTTTTATGAAATTGTTGAGAAATGAAAAGGTTATGGGAGAAACGCTAACGGCGGGGGAAAATTTTAAGGATCCATAATTTCCTTAAAGTGTAGAATCCTTGGTGAATATTACTAATTCTTAAATTTCCACCCATAAAATGTTGGGTGATATTTTTCAAAAAAGATTCAAATTTCTAAGGATTATATATATATTTTTAGACAATTTCGACGATTTTTAGAGTACAGTATTTTTATCCCGTGAGATTTGGGTGAACCAATTTAGAAAAAAATAGAAACTGGTGAATCATTTTTTGCGAAAAAAGGTAAAAAATTATCCCATGGGATAAATTTCGCCCCTAAAATTTTCTCTGCTAACAGTGTGTTTTTTGAGTTAAGGATTTACATCATAAGAAATGTTTTTTAAAAAATTACATATTTGTAATCTGTAGAAAGAGCTCTATGTATGTCTGCAATTTCATCACTCATGATTGAGTGTAACATATTGTATTGGGTCACTATTGATAGGCGAAATTGACCCACTCATCAATGCAAAGGAAACAATCCAATCCAAGGATTTCAAATAAGCCTACGCAAGAGTTTTCCTAGTCCTCAACCGTTTTATATGATTGTTCCCGATGGATATCAGGGCTTCAGTGCCACAGATGAGTGTTTGTTCCTTTAAAGGAGACTTCAATTGATGATCCCTATGGCTAAATAAGATTCTAACTAAAAAAAATTCTATAATCCTACCTAATCTAACTTAACTGTAAATGGAGATGTCTGCTACATATTTATTAGTACTTCTAAGGTTAATGTTGATAATCTAATAAAAGAAAGCTATGACAATTTATTAAAGATAAAAATATGCTTATAATTAACATGAAATTATCCAAGTTTAATTAAAGCCCATTTAAATGTAAGATTAAGTTGAACCAATAAAATATTGTTGATAAAACCAATTCTATTTGTAAACTGTCAATCCAAAAGAAATGAAAATGTCTATCGTTCTGAAAAATATTTCAAAATATGTAACTAATTATGAAACTGGAAAAATCAGATTTATATCAATTAAAAAATTAGAGAAACTAAAAACTACGTAATGAAAAGGGATTAGGAGAATATCAAAATCCTGCTTATCATAAATCAAAATAGAGTCTATACTACAATTGATTGTAATTTCTGTAGTCTAAGTATAGCCAAAAAATAAGAACATAAGATAACAATCAGTGTGTTCTATATATGAATTTCATAATTGTACTAGAAAATGAGAAAAATGAAAAAAAAAAATATTTACTAATTAACTGGTACCAATATGATAGAATACCCCCAAATCTCATCAACTGGATCTGAAAGAGATTACCAAACTTTATTAATAGAATTTGAAAAATAAACTATAGCCATCAAATTGCTAAGATGATTTTTATTACAGAGAAGAAAAACATTTCACTCTCACGACCCCCCCTCCCTTCTCTTGCATATTAGATGGTTATTTATACAACAAGAAATGATTGGGAATATAGGGTCAACTCCTCCAAAAAATGAATTACACGAATGGTCATTCCATTTAGCTGATTTTGCAAATCTGTCCATAATCACGAAATTTGGGAAATTCATAATTGAGAAAATGATCAAATCTCTCAAATCACATGCTTTATGAGAATTATTCTCACAATTTCAACTAATTGGACTCATTTTACACAAAACCCATGTCTCAGATTTTCTAGATTCGTCCTCATCACTCTAGAAATTATGTCCAAATATCACTACTTTTTTATGCTTGGCATATGGTTGTCTGCTTAAACATCAGGATGTTAATTATTCATATTTTATTTCTCAAAATCCAAATCCACACCTATACAAGAGAAAATTAAAAGAAATAAACAATATTTCAAATCTAATGAAACAAATCCAAATTAATGTAAATTTATTTGCAAATCAAATCATCACCAAATAAATAAATCTAAATCAATTTTGTAAGTCATTCTTTGAGAAAATGTTCAAGGCATTTTGACTACCTATTTGGAAAAAATTATCTTCCCAAATTATTCTTCATCTTCCCATCTTTCTAGCAACCCATCTCGGGCTTAATTTGTCCTTATAGAACTCAAAATATAGCTCTCGCTCAGTAGTTGTTGATTTCATTGTTGGATTAATTGTGACCATTGATCTAAATGTTAAATTCATTATCCCACATGCAGTGGGGAAAAGAAATTCCATGTGTTCATATTGCATTTGCCACGCATTTTTGTAGAAAAAAGTAGGGAACAAATAGAGAATGGAGTGATCCGAATCATTTTACCAATTCACAAATTGGAAATTAAACTAAAAAATGATAAACAAAAAATAAACAAATAAAAAAAATGAAATAAAATAGTTAGGACCAATATCGGAAAGCATTGGGAAAATATGAGATTCCTAAAATTAGAATACTTTGTTTTGTTTTAATTATAATATTTATTTTTTGCAAAATGTTATATGATAAAAAGCTTTTAATTTGCAAAAGGAAATCAAAGATAATCTGTATTTTTAATATCAATTTAAGCTTTTTTAAAGGAAAATCTTATTCACGGGTAAAAGCTATTTATCTTCCAAATATTAAATCTTAATCTCAATAATTTGACACGAATCATGAAACTTGAAAATCATATTGAAATTAGAGAAATTAAAATTTTAAATGAGCCAAAATACATGTGCATTTTATTAAAAACTTTCGCCTCGTAAAATTTAATACCCCAATTTTGACCCTTATGGTATATTGGCTTTTATGTAAATATTTTGTACATGTAATGTGTGTTTCCTTAACCTGGAGCTCAAGGCCAAGGTCCCACTAGTGTATGCTCAGATTTTATTTAGAAAGACAAATAGTTGATATTTTACTACCCATGTGCTATTAAGCCATGAAATATTGTAATTTGATGTAAATATTAATATTTCAATAAAATACCAAAACTGGCTATGGAAGCAACTAATGAGAAGGGGCCATGTGTATTCCACTAGGGAGTGGTGAGGGGGTTGTGGGATTAAACCATAGGCTTCCAAATGTCATCTTGAGAACCCATTTGACTTTCCTTGCTGACATTTAATTCAGTTGTAAGAAAGTTGTTGAGAAATCAGTCCATGGCTTCAATGGAGCATGGGCAGCCCATAAATTCGTATGGCAGGTATGGGATCTGTTTTTCTTGTACCACAAGTCACCCTACCTCATGGGAATTGGTTCTTCCTCATTCCCATTCCATTGTGAAACATCCCAGCATCAGTTTTCATCCATTACACATGCCCAATAGTTAGGAAAACCAGAAATCGCAACTTTGCAAGAACCCACGTTTTGAAGTGCCATAAACGCCCAGAATTTGGTATTGACAGTGAAATCCAATGAGGGATCCATAGATATGAACCTTGGGGCAAAATTGAGAGTATTAGATAACCCGAAATCCATTGGAAAACCCATTTTTTATAGCTTAGAAATCTAGTGACGAGATTGAGTTATTTGATGACAGAATTGTGAGAAATCCAAGTGTGAATGATTGAACAGAGGTTGGGTTGCTTGATAAACCCAGTGAAGGCTGGAATCTCATGGAATTAGCAGCTGGACCTTTCTATCCCACGTTGAATAGAATTGGAGGGAAGGGACACCTAAGGGACTGTGCAGCAGAGAAGGGGGCCTTCCTTGTGTTGGGTGAGGTAGGTATTGTGGGTGCCATGACTGTTGAGTTCATTTGAGATGCCTGTAGCTCTGTGGTTGAGCTCACTGGATTAGCATCCTCCTCCTTTGCTTATTGTATGCTTGATAAACCTAACTGTGTGTTGGCTTAGTATGATTGTTTGAGTGAAACCATGGCTGTGAGTGAGCCTTTTAGTTCCTCCTTAATGGATACACAACCCAACTTGGGGGTGATCTCTCAGCTCAAAGAATATAGGATGGACAGAGATCTATGGTTGGGTGGAACATTGCTCTCACATAGTCAGTTGTTTGGCCAGCTTCATCTCAAAGGTAAGTGTTCTTTGTGGTTTAAATTATATGCATTATGTGTTCTGCAATGTGTTAATTCTGAATGATAATTATCCATGTTATTGGATTGAAATGATTATCTTAATATGGTTGATATGAGATCTGTGCATAGCATTGCAATGGGATTGATTCTGTGCATGTTGAATCATCCTCTACTTGTGATAGATATGTTGATGCATTACCGTTTGTGTGTGTGCAAATATGTTTTAATTCCGTTGTATAAATTAATTATGCATTTTATTTTAATTGTACATTTCTTTGTATGGTTGTAGGGAGAGTTAGACACCCCATAGCTCGGGCATGTTCCCTCCGCGGGTCTGGATGATGAGAGGGGACGTGACATAAAATTGGATTATGGGAGTTCATTATTGATATTTGAATAAAAATATTTCAAACACACAAAGATATTTAACATGTGATTATGAATAAAAAATGATTTCAATAAGCTCAAATTGAACATAAAAAATATTGAGCTAAACTAAACAACAAGCTTAAAAAGATTATGATTATTTACAAAATATTATGGTGTTAGACATGCAAATATCAAGCTCAAATATCATACTAATGCAAGATCTAGAATCGTGAAAGGAAAAAACAAATAATCAATCAAAATCCCGAAAATCAATCAAGGTAATCATTAGCTATCATCTCATAAGATATAAAGCAAAATTATCAATCAATTGAAGCTTGTGAAGTTAGAAACGATAGATTCAAAAATTAAATAAAAATAGTAATGATTCTAACGGGAAACCTCAAAAGTAAACTATATTGATATCCAAAAGATCCAATAGGTCAATTCTAAAGCAACAAACCTGATCTATTGATTAGAAGAAATCCCTAGGCACGCGAAATGTCAGAATGACCAAATGAATACTGAAAATTTCACCCCGATGTCGATATCCAACAAAATTCACCTTTGCAAAACATCGGGATCATAATGCTAGAGGATTTAAAAGTAAGTAAAATGATACTTTAGATAAAATTGCTCCGCAGCAACGGGGCCCGTGAATGAATTAGAATTGAGTGAAGGGCACATGTCAATTCTGCTACATCATCCTAGTTAATCTTGGAAGTGGAATGTCGAAAAATGAGAACCAAGCAAAGAAATTTCCCAAAGCACATATTCTTACGTCAGTAATCCATAGGAATGTCGGGATCGGAAACGTAGGAAATAATCTTTAAGAGAAACATGACCCTGATGAAGTTGGACTGACACAATAGATCAAGAAGAAAACTCAACAAAAGGGAAAAATCAGAAAATAGATGAAATTATAAGATGTCATGCAATGGTCACCATAAATAGAATTGGAAGGCCTCTAGCAAAGATCAATCAAACTGAAGAAAAGTAAATAATGATTTTAGAATTTCGAGTGGGGGACCCTTCATTTTTGGTTAAAAAATGCAGTGGAGTTGTTGTAGCTACAACAGTCGTGAAACACAAAGATACTGAAAAAAATGGAAAAAATGTTAAATTAGCCATGGTTTCACCAATTACATAAAAAAGGATTATTTACTACGAAAGTTAAATCCAAAGAAGACACCTAGGATTAGAGGTGGCATGTAAAATTTTTACAAGGATTGGTTTAGGTGTTAAGTAGTGTGCACCTATTATTTAAAAATTCAAATTTGCCACTCCCATGTAATTTTCATTTCTTGCAAAATGCATGTGTGATACTAGAAGCAAATTGTGTGTGGAATATTGGTTCCAAGGAAATATTTAGTGGTGGAATTTAGGCCATGGGCTAATTTTTTACCTTTCTTCCAAAACAGATTTGCCAATTTCCATTTTTTTCTAAATTGATTTACCCAAATCCCATGGGATAAATTTAATTTACTCTAAGAATCACCAAAATTGTCCATGAAATTTATAAATCCATTAGAAATTTGAATCTTTTTATAAAAATATCGCCCAACATTTTATGGTTGGAAATTTAAGAATTTGTGAAATTCACCAAAGTTTCTACTCTTTAAGAAAATTATGGCTCCTTACAATTTTCCCTGATTAGTTCACTAAATCACATGTGCAATTTGGAGTTCATCAAACATATCTAGATTTAGGTGTAACATTTGGAATATGGTTCATAGTAAGATTTGGATATGCCATGAATGGAGATGTAGTTTAGAGTTGGTCACAAGAAACTATGTGTAGAACTAAATGATCAATGAACTAATAGTTGATTTACAACACATGACAAAGGATATTTAGAGGTGTTCATGGGTAGAAGAGAGAGAGGAGTCTCCATATTAGAGGAAGTACATTCTTCCTAAGGTAGCACCTAATATACTAAACTAATAATGAACTTCTATAATGATGCACCCAAATCCTCTTATGTAGGTATTTCATTGGTGATAATAGAATACAAGCATAATTTAAATAACAAAACAAGGTGCATTCTAGAATCTATTATATTGTTGTAAAGAGAATTTTATTGTTTTCAATTAGCCTGGCTGTGGATATTGAGGATGGAACTATCTGATTATAATATGCCATACCTTTGGTAGTTCTCTTTCCTATATTTAAGAGCAAAGGTAGAAATTACAAATTTGAGAGGATGGTAGGTAGTATATATATCACAACGAGACATGTAGACACATACAATAATGGAAAAAACATTCGTTTCATAATGGATCACATGTTCAACATGATAAGGATAAAATTTGATATCTCCAAAAATACCAATGTGCTTCTCTTTCTAGTATTAGTAAATTCTATTGAGTGTTTGGAGCTAGGAAACTCAACCTCTATTTGTGTAGCTAGGGTTGTACCCCTAGCTTGTGCAAATGAGCACTTACTAAGGAGAAGGGACTCCTTACTAGCAGTTCAGTAAATGGAAATTATTATGCTAAAACAGAAATATAAATTACTCTAAACATGTGCATGAAACAGAAAAAACAAGATGTAAATAATGGCTTTTGTATTAATTTTACCTCCACTGTGAAGGTTGGTGAAGCTCTTGCAATGTCCAAGAGGGTTGCTCCAAGCTCCAACTTACTCCTTCTCTTTCTCCAATGGTGGAAATGGGCCAAAAGGGGCTCTCAAGGTGAAAGTAGTTCAATGGTGAACTAGGGTTTCGAGAGAGATTTTGGCAGAGTAAGGGTATACTTGATTGTGGATATGGAATAAGGGGTCTCCATCACCTATTTATAGTTTTTTGGTGGTGGAGTGCTGGCCCATGGTTTTGGGAACCATATGGTTTAGGGCAGCTGTATAGGGTTTTTTCCTCCTTTTCCTCATTATTTTATATTTTTCTTCCCTTTTTAGGGGGTTTTTGCTATTTTTAGAGGAATTTTGGATATTTTTGGAGGAAAAAGGGGGTTTTTTAGCCTTTTTGAGGCTTTTTTGAGGGTTTTGTGGCCTTTTGGAGGCATTTTTGGCCTTTTGGAGGCTTTTTAGTGGGATTTTCAAGGTTTTTAAGGGAAATATGGTAGGAAAATAGACAAATGAGCCATGGAATGAGGTAGATGAGGTAGTGAACACTTTTTGGGTGTTAACAGATTGCCCCCTGATGTGCAAGGGCAGGAGCTCATCGTATGGCCGATGGACATCATAAGTCATGTATGGTTTTCCTGGGGTCTGGAGAAGAGAAGAAACAAACTGAATCCCGGAACAATGATCTCGAACAAACTGCAAGAACTAAAAGTACATAACCTCAAAAATGGATGAGGAATCATCTGATCATATGGACGAGGCGGGCATTCCCATGCTCGTATTAGGATATAACATAATAATAACAATGGGGTCCAAAAATGGGGACCTGACATATACATGACCTCAAATACTGACTGAGGAATCATCTCAATATATGGACGAGGTGGGCATACCCATGCTCGTATCAAGATACATAAAAATAACTGTGAGGCCCGAAAAGAGGGACCTGTAGGATACATAAAAAACCACTGTGTACATCATAAGGGTCCAGAAGGGACACAAATCTGGGACATACTGCTGGGCTGACCATGTCTGAGTTGAAAAAACTGGTGCACTGGAAGGACAGCAGTGCTACTGAATGTGGTACCAAAGGAAGTGAGGAGTTGCTGGATCAGAGTGACAAGGGTCATACTCGCAATGGTACACTGAACTGGGACTGAACTAGGTACTCAAGGAAGCATAGAACTAGATGGCTTCCGAATACAATCGCCAACGCAGCTCGGACATCCACGGGAACATATAATTGGGCGTTCCGAAGTGACTCACGAATGTGCGAGAGTTGGGGGAAATCCGGGGTCTTCGACAAATAATGGAAGGGATGTAAATCCTGCGTGATTCTCAACGATGTGATCAAGGTGCTGAAGTCGAGCATGTGAGAAACAACCATTCGGAGAGGCAATGATGAATCCTCCCAAAATGGTCCGTAGGAACTCACCACAGATGGTGATGGGTCCAAGGCACAGGGACCTCTGGGTCTATCCTCTGGAATAGAGGGGCTGTCATCGACAGAGGGAGACCTGCAACTATCAAGGCAATGATGTTTCCTTGACAGGAGCATGAGGTGGAGAACCAAAATGTGATAGTACTGATGGCAAGACTGACAAACGGGTGGGGATAACTGGGCAAGTAGAGTGGGTGGACTCAAACTTCCTTTGTTCAGAGTATGATGACGGGGATAATCGGGCAACATAGCTGTAATAGATCAAGGGTGGTGACTGGACTGAGGGAGACTCGAGCTGGTATAATATGGAAGGAGACTGCAGAATACTCTGAACAAAGGAGACCTGATTGGGGGTGCTGCCGAGATGATCGATCACAGTGCCAGGAGGCATGGGGGGGAACTTCTTCATGGGTTAAGGAACTAGAAGAAGTGTGTGTAAAATGATACTGTCGTGTAGATTTATACGAGCCCAGGACAGTTCATGCTCGTGGTTGCTTTCAATTTTAAGGAGTCAGAAAGCAATAAGAAGACTCTGAAGTGATGGAATGGTACTGTCGTGTGGATTTGTACGAGCCCAGGACAGTTCATGCTCGTGGTTGCTTTCAATTTTAGAGAGTCTGAAAGCAAATAAGAAGACTCCAGGGGGTTGCTTTTTCGTGTGTTAGTCTCCAAGGCCCGAAGAAGCATAAAAGCATGCAATGAAGAACTCTTCTAGCCGGTGTGACTAGAGTATTCATTTTTCGTAATTAGTCTACCAGGTCCGGAAAAGGGTTAAACTTATACCAGATAGACGCCCTTTCAAGTACTTTAACGAGCATGAAAGGAAGCAAGATTGCTCGGCGATATTTTCATTGTTTTAGGAGTCAGAAAAGAGCTTAACGGAAACTCCTTAAGTGCCTTTTTCGTAAAGGACTTGTACGGCCCGAAAAAGGGATAAAATTATACCGAACAAAAGGAATGGCCAGGCAAGGAGCAAGTGTTCAATCAAGGAACATTTATGATGACCAAGAATGAGGGTGGGGGGGAACACTGGTGGGCCTCCTTGTGGGGTGGATGAAATGGTGGCAAAATAACGAAACATTTGCAGTATGATAGGAGTGAATGGCTCATGTAAAAAAGTGGAACAATCCGATGGCGGCCGATGTGGCGCACAAACCGAGGCAACAAGGTGTCGGGACACAATGCTAAAATTGTACCAAGTGAGAGAGAGAAATGATCTCAAGCATCATCACAAGCTCGGAAAAATGAATCCGGCGATATAAAGGGTGTCAAAAATGGATAACGGTTGATGTGGCACGCAAACCGAGGCGACGGGGGGCATTTTGGAAAAATGCCCAAAAAATTTGGGGGTGAGAGCGAGAAATGATCTCAAGCATCCTCACGAGCTCGAAAAAATGAATCCAATGATATAAAATATGTGAAAAACGGAGAGCGGCCGAAGTGGTGCGCAAACTGAGGCGACTAGTGGTGTCTAAAAAATGCTCAAAAAATGATGTGGAAAAACAAAGAGCAAAAGGTGACCATCATGACGGTCGCGTAGTGCTGGTTCCAGTGGTGGAAATGGTTTGAAAAATGGACTCCATATGAACTCGGAATGGCCTAAACAAGAAAAAGTCAACGGACTATAAATAGTGAGTGGGCCCCACATGACAAGTGTCATTTGTACTATTTGACTTTGACTAGTGATCAGAGTGGACCAGAGGTGAGGTGGCGTTTTTGGACGATCCGACCAGCCGATTTCAGATTCGGGAGAGACAGGTATTCCGTCAAACTCATACCTGCTTTGTCATTGGGTTCGGGGGGTGGGTAGTGGGTGCTAGGGTACTATTTGTACAGTCCACGTGGGGTGGACCATGGGTTTGGGGGTGGGAACCACGGTCAAGGACTGCGGGTTCCTTGGTGGAACACATGGTTGGGGACCGCGAGTTCTGGGTCGAACCACGCGGTCAGGTACCACGTGTTTCGAGGAGGAATATGCGACCGGGTACCGCGTGTTCCAAGGAGGGACACGCGGTGCAAGACTGCGGGTTTAGCGCTAACAGACGTGGTTAAGGACCGCGACTGTAGGCCTGACAGCCGCGGTCGGAAACCGTGGCAGGGAGCCCTAAAGCCGTGGTTTTGGACCGAGCATTTAGGGTTTTTCGGGGGGAGGGGAAGGATTATTTGTTTGTCATGAGTCTGATGAGGCTACTTTGTGTGATTGACAGGATGCCGCAGGTTCTATGGAGAGAGCGGGAGATTCCAGATGAGATCGTGGCCATCATCCGACGGGATCGCCATGTGCGATCGGTGCTGGGACTATGCGTACTTCTAAAGTTCACCCAGGTACCCATGATGTGGTCAGTAGCGTTGCTGCTGAACCGACTGATCAGTTTCTGGGAGCCAGACATACAGGCCTTCAGAGTGCAAGGTGAGAGGGTGGACCTCACCCTGACAGATGTGTACTTCTTGACGGGGTTTCCCTGTCTTGGTAGGGTAGCAGACACGCAGCCGCAGGTATCCGCGGACATAGATATGGAGGACATGCTAGAGAGGTACTGTGGTCCAGAGGCGAGGGTGCATAGGAATGCACTTCTGGTGAGAGACCTATAGGAGCCATCAGTGCAGGCCATGGCGGCATGCGTGGTTCGCGTCTTGGGGTCCTAGTCACCTGAGAAGGTGTCTGGGGGCCAGATGCAGCTGGTGGAGCATGTACTGGGTGGTGTTTACTATGCATGGGGCCAGATGTTCCTCACCTGCGTTCAGCGACAGCTGACAACAGCGAAGGAATATGGCAAGGGGTTTTGCTATGGTTCTTTCTTATGTGCATTTTTTATGGAGAGGGTACCTACACTGCGGCCGCGGGTGCCGATCAGAGCAGGAGGCTTGAGGGAGCTGCGGATGGTGCGGTGGGGCAAGATGATGCACCGCCGTGGTGGCGGCGATGTGGGTAGGTATTTTACGCAGGAGTTGTACCTGCAGTGGCTCTAGATAGCATTGTCACTGGATGGCTTCCCGTATAGGGACATGGACTACACTGGAGATCCAGAGGCGCCACGAGCACCAGGACAGGCATGGGGACCCGATGGTACGTATGTTTTTGCTTGCATATTATGGATGTCAAGTTTTATATATGATAGTTTATTGATATATTGTTACTGACAAATGGGTGATCTGCAGATGTGGGCCCGAGGCCGTCGCCAGGACATGTGGCACGGAGGGGGATTGTGGCCGTTCTAGCTCTACCTGGGCGGGGGGAGGTGCGTCGCTGAGATGCAGAGGGGACGCTAGAGTCCGTACGGTCACTACTAGACCGTTTGCTGGTGGGGGTGACCGACGAGGGGTGGCGGGATGTCGATCTGGACGTGGTTCAGGATTGCATGAGGGCACCCCGAGAGTTCAGATCCATTGCCATCCGGGTGGATATCTTGGTGGACAGGGCACGGGCACAAGAGCCCGTAGGGGATGAGGATTTTTCGGAGGAGGAGCGAGGGGAGGACTCAGAGGCAGCCGATGCTGGCAGTGATGCAGGGTATGACTCTCATTAGGGAGTGCAGGGGACTCCCCCCGAGTTTTGTAGCTACGGCATGTATTTTATGAGGTTTTAGGGATGTATAGACATTTTTTGTATAGCTGAGTACAGGGGTACTCATGACATGTATAGCACTGTGACATGTATTTTTTGATATATATATATATATATGCACGTGGATGCACCTTTTTATGATGTTGTGTTAGTTGTACGCACGTGGATGCGCTTTATGATATGTGATATGTTTGTATTGCATGTGGATGCAAGTAGTATCGGATGTTGGGCACGTGGATGCCCCTTGTGTATTTTATGTGATGCAACATGATGTATGTATGATTAGGCACGTGGATTCCCCTATGGATATACATGTGGTTTTATGGTTTATGTACATGGATGCAAATGTTGATGCGATGCAATCTTTTTGGGTTTTTATATATTTCTTATGAGATGTTATGGGATGATGATGCATGATGTAGGTGTTACATGGTGTGATTGATGTGCCAATCTAGGATGTTGTTTGCCATTTGATCTGCGACACTATTGTGAGCTCTTGGGACATGAGTGAATGTAATGGATTCAAACTGTCGGCTGAGTTGTTTTGTGCGTAGGAATTTTCTAAAGAGGCAGGGATCACGCACCTGATAGCAGTTGTTGAGTTGGGAGACAAGTAGCTGGGAGTCAAGGAACACATGAAGGTGAAATATTCCCATCTGGAGGGCAGCAGGCAGGAGACCGGTCACAGCATCATACTCCGCCTGGTTATTAGTAGCAGCGCCTATACATATTCTGTCAAGGTGGATCATCTCATGTGAGGGGGAATATAAGACCCATGCTGCAGAAGCCAGGTTTGGAGACCAGTGGGTTGCTCCATCAGCGAAGCCAGTGTAACAAGGTGGAAGATGGTCCATCTGTGGTCATGCAAAAATGATGATTGTGAGATGATGGTAAAAAAGGTGAAAAACAAAAAAGAGAGCAAACTTTACAATGCGGACCAATGAGGCCGCGGTTTCATTTATGGGTAAAAACGCTTAAGATACAACCCATTACGGGGGTTACACAAAGGGTGACCTTCGGAGTCGGCTAAAATGTATGCCCCCTTGCCGAGGCAAGTCTGCACAATGTAAGGGCCTTGCCACATAGATTCAAAATTTCCTTTACCGGTTTTGTCATGGGCTTGGTCATACGCGAGGAGAAGGTCCCCTTTGTGGAAAGTTCGAGGGTGAACATGTTTATCATAACCGGCTTTGGAGCGGTTTTTGGCAGCTTCGATGTTCTGGAGAGTGGCACGACGGTCTTCATCGGCTTGTTCGAGGGATAGCAGACGTTGCTTGAGTGGGGAGGTATCAGGGAGAAGCTCAATAGCGATATGTAAGGCAGGTATCTGACACTCGATGGGGAGGACAGACTCTACACCGTGAACTAAATGAAACGGGGTAAAACCGGTGGCAGTCTTAGTGGAGGTACGGTAAGCCCATAAGGTAGGGAATAGCATGTGGTGCCAGTTGGACTTATGTCGGTCAACGGTTCGTTGGAGGATGGTTTTTAACATTTTGTTGATGGCCTCTACTTGGCGATTCCCTTGGGGGTAGTAAGCAGAGGAAAATTGGTGTTCAAATTTTAGGAGGGTGGATAACTCACGCCAGACGGCATCTTCGAAGTGGGAACCATGGTATGAGACTAACTGCTTAAGGACCCCGAATCGAGTGATAACATGGTTGAAAAAGAAACAGGCAACAGTGTCAGTGGTACAATTGAAGATAGGCATGGCTTCCGCCCATTTGGTGAAGTAATCAACGGCGACAATGATATACTTGTGGCCGTTGGCAGACGGGGGTCTACACTCCATGAAGTCGATGGCCCATTTACAAAAGGGACCAACGGTGACGACTGGGTGTAACGGAGCAGGTGGTGTCCGGGCCTTGGGTGCAAAAAGTTGGGAGTTATGGCAATGCTTGACCGCAGTGATGCAGTCGGTGAAAAGTGTGGGCCAGAAGTATCTGGTGTGGACGACCTTTTGGGAGGTGGCCATCCCAGAGAAATGGCCGCCGCAGGCGCTGCTATGACAGTCATTGAGGACGTGTTCATCTTCCTCATGTGTAAGGCAATGACGAAGAATCATGTTGACCCCTCGCCGGTAAAGGACATCTCCGAGGAGGAGATAGCGAGAGGCCTGGTGACGGATGCGACGACATCCATTATGAGTGACTTTGGGTCTGAACTTCTGCGTGCGCAGGTATAACAAAATATCACTGTACCATGGGTCATCGGACGAGATGGTGAACAAATGGTTGTAAGGTAACTCGTCAGATATTTGAGGGGACAGGAGAAGGGAGGGGAGATCGGTGATGAGCTGGGCAAGTGCGAGGGCTTTGGTGCTCTTAGGGGTTTTGAAAGTAAGGTCCTATTCCTGGGGGATAATGACCCATTTAGCAACACGACCTTGTAGTAGCCACCGGTTTAGGAGGTAGACCATGGGGTTAGAGTCGGCGACGACTGTGGTATGACTAAGTAAAATGTAGTGTCGCAATTTTTGGACGGAAAATACCACAGCTAGGGCGAGTCTCTCCTCATATGGGTAACATAAAGGTGGTCCAGACAAGGTCTGGTTGACGTAATAGATGACATGCTCTTGGTGAGCAGCGTCTTCTTGAACCAAGACTCCGGACACAGCATGCTCAGATGTCGAGACATAGAGGATGAAGTCCTGAGAGAAATCTGGAGGGGAAATCAAGGGGGCTTGGGTGAGAGCCTTCTTGAGGGCTCCGAATGCATCTTCTTCTTGCTCATCCCAGACAAAGGGTATGTGGGTACGGAGCAGGCGCAAGAAACCATGAACGGTAGTGGCGTAATCGGGAACGAAGCGTTGAAGGAAATTGGAGCGCCCCTACAGACTTTGGAGCTGTCGGAGCGTGCAAGGAGAGGGAAGGTCTAGGATGGCTTGGACTTTCAGGGGATCAACAGTAATTCCTTTCTGGGAAACAATAAAACCCAACAATCGGCCTGCCGGAACGCAAAAAACACACTTGTGTGGGTTCAAGCGGATTTGATATTTGCGACAACGCAGAAAAACTTGTCGAAGGTCGTTAAGGTGGTCTGATCATTTCCGGGAACGAGCTGTAAGGTCGTCAAGTTAGACTAGCAGGATATGGACCAAGTCGTGGAAGCAATAGGTCATGGCCCACTGGAAGGTGGCACCATCATTTTTGAGGCCGAAAGGCATGATGCGATAGGAAAAGGTGCCCCATGGGGTAGTAAAGGCAGTTTTGTACTGGTCCTCCTTTCGGATCTGAATTTGATTGTATCCGGAAAAACCGTCCATGAAAGATAGGACTTCATGTCCCACACACGCATCGATGAGCTGGTCAATAAATGGCGTGGGGAAGTTGTCCTTGGGACAAGCGCAGTTTAAATCTCGGAATTCAGTGCATACTCTGATGGTGCCTTGTTTTTTGTTAACGGGAACGGGCTTTGAAACCCACATGGTATAGGCAATAGGATAAATGAATCCTGCCTTGCGAAGTTTCTCAATCTCGGCTTTGACAGCTGGGAGCTTTGAGGGATGAATGGGGCGCTGTTTCTGACGAACGGGGGGTACATCAGGCCATGTGTCAATGTGGTGCTCTATAATGGCGGGGTCAAGACCAGGCATCTCGGTATAGGACCAGGCAAAGACATCACGGAACTCTCTGAAGAGGTGTTTGTATTCCTCAATCTCTTATTTACTGCAGAAGGCTCCTAAAGTGATGAGTTCAGGGGCACGTCCTGGGGCAGCGATATCAATTTGGATGACAGGTGATATGTTGGCCATGTTACCCTCCTCGAAGGCGTTAGGAGCAGGAATAGGATCCTTGAACCAGTCGACCTTGGTGGGAAGGAAGTCTTTGGATTCAACCGTGAATTGGGTAGTTGTGCTAGAGGAGGATTCTTCTGGGATGAAATAGGAACGGTGGTGCATGTCATCCCAGGGATAATCCAGGGCAGTGAGGGCCTCGAGAATCTCCTCGTCAGTATGGAAATTTTGTGTCGTCAAATCGGTTGACGAGGGAGTAGTGGTTGAAGAGATCATATAAATGGTATTAACCTCTCCTAAAGGGGAGGAGACTGGGGGGTGGATCTCCTCAATGGTGGGTGGTTCCGTCTCAAGATCCAGATTGTTCATCTCATAGAGAGCTACTTTGTAATCGAGGAGATCGGGACAGTGGTGTGAGTAATGCCCGTAAACACCGCATATGGCACAGGGGTGGTTGGTACGCAGGGATTTATCTTTAGGCTTGGGGGTGGGGTCTAGTTTGACAACCGAGATATTGGGGTCATCGTCAAGCATCTGCATGTGTTCCTGTAATGCCAGTAACTGTGGACATTGATGAGTTGCATGGCCTAACTCATCGCACAATGAGCATTTGGGAGGAGCACGAAACACTGGGGGGTTTTTTACTGTGTTAGGAGGTGGTACAGCAATGTAAGGTTGGGGGCCTCTGCCCCTAGTGGATTTAGGAGTAGGAGGGGTATTCGTGGAGGATGAAGGGGTAGCGACATCGGGGGGTGTCTGAGTGGTAGTAGCCATAGGTTGCACCGGTTGCAGGACGACGCTTAGTGTCAGTGAGGGAACGGGAGGCGAAAGGTACCAGATGGGTAATCCCAAGGTTAACCTAGGGAGGCTGAGGGTAGCCATAATCGGGGCGCTTACTACTCCCGATGGAGGGACTAGGAAGGGGATTGTGTGGATAGGTGTAACACCAATGGTGGTTTAGGAAACAAGGGTGGTTGATTATTAGGAGGTTGGTTATTGTGGGACAAGGTACATAAGTCAGACACATCGGGCGTAGATGCCGGGGGAGGAATGGATTGGAAGGTGGAGGTCATCGGTGCGTCTGAGTAAACTCCAGGCCCCGTAGAAGAAACAAACGAGGTGGTTGTACTAGAAACAGGTTGCTCAACCATGGGGAGAACATTTTTGGGTGCCGCGGGGGCATTGGGATCATAGTAGGTGAGTTGGTCAACCTTGACAACGCGTCCCTCATGGGGGAACATCATGGTGCGAAAGACGGAAGAGGCAACCGCCCGCATGGCATACATGTAGCTGCGGCCAAGTAAAAGGTTATAATCCAATTGGGCATTGATTACCTTGATGTCAATGAGTACGGTTTTGCCACCTAACTGGACGGGGACATTGGGTAGGAGGCCTTGGGGCTGGGCCGAACGACCATCGTAGGCGCGTAATGCAGTGGTGGACTGCTATAGAGTAGGGGATCCCAACTTCTACCATACGAATGTAGACATAACCCATGTGGAGGCACCTTCATCGATGATGCACCGATGGATGACAAGATTCCAAATGGAAACAGAAACTTGGAATGCTAGGGTGGAAGGCAGGCGGGGTTCAGACTGGTCCAAATCAAATGCCATTAAATTCGAATCATTTGGGTCAATAGCCCCAATGGCTGAGAGTAAAGTCTTGCGTTGGGAAGGGCAATTTTTCAATACTTCTAACGCAGACATGGCTGTGGGAGATTGGGCTAGGTCATCTACAATGTTGTAGTTTGACGCAGCGCGCATTAGGGTTATTGTTGATACGGCGAAGTGGGAAACGAGGTGCTTTGGGAGCGCCATCTAGTGGAGGTGGAGGTATACGTAACGCTTGATTAGTGGGATGAGCGTTAGTGGGTTTATCAGTGGGAGGTACTTTAGTGGTGGAGCCATATTGCTTCCGACGGGTCTGGAGGTTGACATCAACGGAGGACATCATCAACAAGTGGTGGGTCCCTGAGTCGAACATGGTTTGATCAGGGGCGGCGTAAGTGATTTGTTGTTGGGGTGGCGCATTGGCTTGAGGGGGAGCCAATGGCTGAGTGTTCACTACGCCTTGGTTTGGTAAGGGGTTTTGCAACACCAAAGGTGGCTGCTGAGGTTATGGGGGGTTGGGTGGTGCTTGAGGAGCCGCATGCCTTTGGCGATGGGCATCGTCAACCCAGAGCTGCCTAGCTCGTTCCAAGTGTGGGCAAGCATGTGTGTAGTGGCCATAGACCCCGCAGATAGAACAAGGATGATTCGTTTGCAAATTAGGGTTTTTAGCCTGCTTGGGCGGGCGATCGGGGTTTTGGTTAGCAGGGTCCGCATTATTATTGTCGGGGGGATTAGGAGGTTGACCAGCTTGGTCTGTAGGTTGGTTGTTCCCACGATTATGGCCCTTGCTGCGGTTTTGTTGGCCCTGGTTGCATTGGTTGTTTTGGTTTTGCTGCAGATTGTGTTGGGTGTAGACTTGCCCTTAGGCAGCAGGTGGATTCTGAGGTTGCGCAGGTGCTGGAGCAGGCTGCGGTGGATGATATGTAGGTGGAGGCTGCGCAGGTGCAGAAACTTGAGGGGGTTGTTGATATGGCTTCGGAGCGGGTTGTGGGTTTGCCGCAGGGGATGCCGGTGGCGGGTAATAAGTGGTTTGGGCTTGTGAAGGCGCAGGAGCTGGTGGTAGTAAGGCTGAGGTGCGACTGGGGGGGTGTAAGCAGGGGTCACATGACCGAAGCACTAAGGTGGACATGAGGGTCCATGGGAATGGTGGTGATGTGTCATGGGAGCATACGAGTTGGTTGCTCCAGACTGTGAGGTAGCCCGCGAAAGGTCGGGGCCAGGGTTAGGACGTGCTACGGAAAATGGTTGGGGATGCGAAGAAACACGGCCAATGATGCCGTCTGTAACATGGGATGCCCCTGGTGCATCGTGCTGGGAGAAATCTCAGCGAGGAGCGTCAGGGATAATGGTATAGAGATAACCCGACTGGGCGTAAATGAGGTCGAATTGTTGGGCCTGATGGATGGCCTCTTCTTCAGACTGGGGTCTTTCTGATGCCGCATCCTTAGCAATTATAGGTAGAAGGGACTTGAGGAACCAATCTAAGAAGATACGGTCGTCTAATTTGATCTTGCATAAGCTACGACGTCGACGCCACTCATGAATGTGGTCCGTGATGTGGGTAGCCGTATTTTGTCTACAAGATAGGAGGATCTCAATGCCCGCGTCATAGCAGACAGGTAACTGGAATAACTGCAGGAAGGTCGAGGCAAGGGAAGCAAAGGTGGCATGGGTCCCGTGGGGTTTCTTGATATACCACTTGGCTGCAGAGCCAGTGAAGGTGCGCTGTAACAGACGGAGGCGAACAGAGTCATCCACTATGGAGTTGGAGGAACACCATAGATGGAAGGACATAATATGGTTTTGTGGGTCCTCACCTGCCTTGCCCTCGAACTTAGGGATGTCCGAGGGGAGCTTGGTGGGCATGTGAGGCCACGCAGGGTCGTGTCGGATAGGGTCGTTGGTCAATTTGGCTAGGTCGGGCAGGTTGAGGCTAGCCATGAATGGCAAACTGGAAGAAGGATGTGACACAGTAGTGGGTTGGACCAAGTTGGGGCCAATGCCCCCAAGTGGAGGGGCAGGGTTTGGGATGTGGCCCCAAAGGGGGGGGACTAAGGTGGTATAGGATGGGCCTACACCACCATGGGTAGTGTGAGCCACTGATGGAGTGGGGATAGGTATTCCAGCTGCGGGAATAGGTGCAGTGAGGGGAATGGTAGATGGGGGCCCCATAGAGGGCATACCCAAAGCAGGTGTGGTAACTGGTGTAGTGGTGGATGTGCCACCAATGGTCCCTACAAGGAAAGGGGTGGAAGTCACGCCAACCATGGGGCTAGTAGGGGCAGTGTAAATGGGGTTCTCAGACTCTGCCTTAGAATCGGAGGTAAAGTAAGGGGCTTCAATATCTGGTGACGGAGTCCTATGCCGCCGACGAGTGGAGTCAAGTGACAAGGCTCGAGATCTCTGATAAGTGGTATCAAGAGATGAAGATCTGTGTCTATGACGGGTGGTGTCAAGTGAACCGTGCTGTGGGGGCTCACCCCTGAGGCACCGAGAATGTCTCGGGGACTCAATGGTGACAGATGGTGTCAAATTTCTATGGGTTGAGGTGAGTAAAAAATAGCTAAAAAATCCTAATGCAACCGAGTGTGCAGAAGGAGAGCTCAAAAAAAAAGGCACTCAGGCCAACAACCAACTCAAAACACCCACTATAACAGGTGTGCTACAATAGGTGGAGTGTCAACAGAAATGGTCAGAATACCAACAAGCAACAGGTTTCCTAAAAAATAAAAAATGGTGGACTCACTAGACCAAAAGGAGTTAAGGGAGCATGCAAGCACCTAACTAAAAGTATTCTGAGTCAACTAGACATATCCTCTGCAAGGTGATGAAATCCAAGTCAGACAATATGAATAGGAAATCCAAGTGGCTAAGATATCCCCCTACTGGGAGGGACACCGGGTAGTCAATTCTAGAAGAATGGCAACTAAGATACCCCATTCATGACATGTCCAGAAAGGTGAATTTTCCGTTTGGTCCTTTTACCGCAATACCCCTATACGGGGATATCCTGAGAACTGCGAAAGGTAGCCCTTCGGTTACTGAATGGAGTGCGGTATTCCACTCAGGCCTCTGGAACCAGTCTTGCGACTTCAACCCTCCTAGGGGAGAGGCCCTCTGGTAAACAGGTCGTGACCGTGCCAAAAAGTACTAGGGGATTTTGGTTCCCTAATTGGACAACAGCTATGTCTCAAGTGTAAGTAACCGAGGGGTGTTATTGGAAGCCTATCCCCCCGATCCTACCTAAATACAAAGATTCTTTTGTGTTCCCCAAGTGGGGTTAGAATATTGGTTGAGTTAAGTAGTTTTTAAGGCTCACTTGAATTATGTGGCAGAGTGTGTGCTCGTGAGGTGATGAACCCAAAATAGAAGTGCCACAAGGGGGACAACTTCCTAACAATAATACTGAATTCAAAACTTTAACATGCAAATTTTCTGAATTAAAATGCTGAAATTTTAAAAAGATTCTGTAAAGGGAACAAAAATTATGTTGCAGAAAAGACTGTAGGGAAGTAGGGCTGCAGGTAGGACATATGGCTGTGTAGAAAATATTGCAGCAAAGGGGGCTGGGTTCAAACTAGGGAAAAAATGCAGAAATCAGATCGCAGGTTGGTGGTGAAACTGAGCAGGCGGACTGCGGGTTTGAGGGAAATAGGCGCGGACAGGTCGCGGCTTTTTGGCCAACAAAGGCAGTTGGACCGCGGGAAACAGGGAAAAGTACGCAGTTGGGTCGCGAGAAAAAGGCTAACAGACGCGGTCGAGTCACAGCAAATGGGGTGAAAACCGTAGTCAGGACGCAGGAAAATGGCCGACAGGCGCAGTCAGATCGCAGCAAACAGGCTGATTAGCCACGGTCAGATCGCAGGTAACAGACTTGAATCCGCCGGCAGGGCGTCGGAAACAGTCTGAGAGTCGTGGTCGGGTCGCAGGTAAAGGCCTGAAAGACGCGGTCGGGATGCGACTGTAGAGGAAAAAGATGCGGTTTACGGCAGCTGAAAGGGACAGCCGAAAGGAAAAAATGGGAGATTATTGCAGAAAACTAAAACTTTTTTAAACGAAAACCAGAAATTCAAACCTAGGGGAGTCGCCAAAACTGTAGCTAGGGTTTTACCCCTAGCTTGTGCAAATGAGCACCTACTAAGGAGAAGGGACTCCTTAGTAGCAGTTCAGTAAATGGAAATTATTATGCTAAAATAGAAATATAAATTACTCTAAACATGTGCATGAAACAGAAAAAACAAGATGTAAATAATGGCTTTTGTATTAATTTTATCTCCAATGTGAAGGTTGGTGAAGCTCTTGCAATGTCCAAGAGGGTTGCTCCAAGCTCCAACTTCCTCCTTCTCTTTCTCCAATGGTGGAAATGGGCCAAAAGGGGCTCTCAAGGTGAAAGTAGTTCAATGGTGAACTAGGGTTTTGAGAGAGATTTTGGCAGAGTAAGGGTATACTTGATTGTGGATATGGAATAAGGGGTCTCCATCACCTATTTATAGTTTTTTGGTGGTGGAGTGCTGGCCCATGGTTTAGGGCAGCTGTATAGGGTTTTTTCCTCCTTTTCCTCATTATTTTATATTTTTCTTTCCCTTTTTAGAGGGTTTTTGCTATTTTTAGAGGAATTTTGGATATTTTTGGAGGAAAAAGGGGGTTTTTTAGCCTTTTTGAGGCTTTTTTGAGGGTTTTGTGGCCTTTTGGATGCATGTTTGGCCTTTTGGAGGCTTTTTAGTGGGATTTTCAGGTTTTTTAAGGGAAATATGGTAGGAAAATAGACAAATGAGCCATGGAATGAGGTAGATGAGGTAGTGAACACTTTTTGGGTGTTAACAATTTGATATAGTTTAAAGTGAGGGGAGGGAGAGATTAGGATTATCAAGATGAACCTCTTGCTAGCGTAAGTGAAGGATCATGGTGTTTATTAATCTAGTAGGTAGACTAGATATTCATCTAATCATAACACTATTTTGGAAGAAGACATGAAGATCACCTTGCAAGCTATAGACGTTTTAGCATAACATTCAATGATAGAACAAATATTGGTATAGCTAGGAAGGTAGGAATCCACATGAGGTAATGGTTTGGAAAGATATGGAGGTTATTCTAAGGGAAATTTTTTACGTTCACCGCTCATAGTTATGGTCATGTTGAGAAATGGCACGGAGACTAGAACTTCCACATCTAGTTGTCTAAATTTGTAGCACTCCAAAAATAGGGAAAGGAACAATTCTATGAACTGAAACACATGTCCTCTTGAGGGAATATTTAACCTCTAAGTGGCAAAATGGGCACCATTTTGATTTTTTGAGAACAAGGTATACAATATAGAGAGTCCTCAACGTGATTGAGAGAGGAATCTCAAGCCTTAGGCCCTAAATTAGTATTTTTTTATCTAAATCTCATAACAATGCCTTGAACCAACACAAATTACCTCCCATGGGGATCCTTCACCTTCAAGTGGGCATATTGTCACCATAATATTTTTTTATCAACTAGGTATCAGTATTGAAGCATTGTCAAAGAGAAGATTATGAAATGTGTGTATTAGGTTTAAAACTAAGCTTCTAAATCTCATGTTCCATGAACAATGCCTCAAGCCACCACATGTGACCTTTATATTGGATATTTAACCTTTGAGTGGATATAAAGCACCATTATGAGTATTTGAGCACCAAGGATGGGTCATGAGGCCCTAGATGAGGCCCTAGATATGATTAGGGAGGAACGTAATACTTAGGACCTAAGGAATATTCTAAGCATCCAACTTTAAGAAAAATACCTCAATCCATCACATTTGACCTCTCGACAGTATCATTTTCCTATGAGTCGGGATATGGGAACCACTTTTAGGTTTTGAGAACTAAGTATGGTTCTTAGTTCTTTACCATGTTCAAGGTAGGAAAAATTATCCTTAGGCCCTAAATATATCTTCTAAGGATTCAAGGCCATGAACGAGCCTCAAATGACCACATATGACCTCTCTTTGAGATCTTCGAACTCTGAGAGAGGATATGGGATCCATTAAAATGTTTTTAATAATCAAAATGGATCTTGGGGCCATAGATAGTGTTAAGGAAATAAAATTATTCCTTAGGACCTAAAGGAATATGTTAAGCATCTAAGGTCAACAACATCACCTCGAACCACCACAAAAGCTCTTTTGAGGGTATCCTTTGATTTCAAGTGGGTATATGGGAATGATTAGTAATTTTTTATCACTAGGTATGGATGTTAAGATTTTAGTCATTTTTGATGGAGGAAGCTCAAGCATTAGGTTCTAAAGTTAGCTTTTAGGACTCAAGGTCCATCATGACCGACAACTCCAGCCACCATACTTGACTACTAGGGTGGATCTTTTCCCTTCAATTGGGGATATGGGAACCATTAAAAAATTTTGAGCTCTATGTATGGGTCTTGTTTCCCTATACATGGTCGGGGCCAAAGACTTGGGCCATATAAAAATCCCTGAAAACTGTGATTGAAGAATGATGAAAAAGAGATGGAGGGCTATGAATCCACAAATGGGGGACGTAAGAGGGGATAATGGATAACGACCCTATAGGAATTTAACTATTCCTTAACCTTCATTAATATTTTTAACCCAAGGTCCCTTAATCATGGTTATAAGGGTCACTTTAATAAATTAAGGGTCAGTCACCTTAATTTAGTATTAAGAAGGGATAAATGGCCTCTTCTAGGGAAGCCACATGTCCCATGTCAAGGAAAAACTGTGCATATATAAAGTTAGAAACTCATTTCATTCATTCATTCTAGCATCCAGAGAGGAAGGGCATCCATGCTATGGCAAGAGGAGATGGGCGACTATTAATTCACAAGTGGGGGAAGTGAGAGGGGCTAATGGATCATGGCCCTACTAGACTTTAGTTATGCCTTATCCTTCATTAATTGTTTTAACAAAAGGTCCCTTGACCATGATTATAAGGGTCACTTTAATTAATTAAGGGTTAGTCACCTTAATTTAGTATTAAGAGGGAGAAAACGGGCTCTTATGGGGAAGCCATGTGTCAAGGAAAATCCATGATTATATAAAGTTAGAAACACATTTCATTCATTCATTCCAACATCTAGAGAGGAAGACAATCCATGTTATGGAATTTCTCATTGGTAAACGAAAGGAAGATCGATTTTTCATAATCTAACACTCGAGCCTACCCTTGTAATTGACATCATATCTACCATGATAAACCAATGCATTACAATAGGGAACTCAGCCTGTAGTGTGATATCCTTGGAGCCTTGTCACAGAGACTTCTTGGTTGGCATGTATTGGAGCACCATAAGGTGAAAGGAGAGACTACAATGCAAAAAAGGGAGTACCTTCCCTGGTGTTGTACAGTTTGATGAAGAATGAGTGAGACATTGGGGTCAGTTGTGGATGGGATTACCTGCACCGCTTTGGTAGAGGATAGATTCCCTTGGGTGAGAAACACTCTCTAAGGAGTGTGGTCGTAAATTCAAGAGGAAGAAATTGAAATTCGCCCCTTGTAGTCTAATAGCCCGAGATCAGAGTGACATGTGCCCAAAAAAGAGACAACTTGAGAAAGTGCTTATAGCTGAGAGGAACGCACTTCACTTGCAACTAGTTGATGAACATTTAAAATATAAATGTTAAATGTTTTTGTAACACCAAGGATTTTATTTATGTTATGTGTTTGTTCCAATTATTGTTTTAGAATTGTTTTGTGTGTGATTCTTGAGCATGGTTATCACTAACATAGCCACTTAACTTATGGTTGGTGAACATGAATAGGTCACAAGTTAAGTGCAAGTTAAGTGTCATAAAGAAGTTATGTGTTACTTGTTCTCCATGCTTAGGTGTAATCACCTATTGTTCTCCATGCTTCAGCCACTTGTTACCTTCTTTAGTTAAATGTGTTGTCTCTCTATTATCTCTACATGAGCTACCAGCTATGACCATATAATCAATCTCGACAGTACACTTGTCTCATCCTCCTTCAATCTAGGAAAAGCATAAATGGTAGTACACCCCAAATTTTAAGATATAAATAGATATTAATATAAATAATAATTCATAAAGAGTAGTGAATATTTTAGTGAACGGTCAATTATATAAATGTATCATATTTGGTGTTAAAATTAAAAATTTAACGAGAAAACGGAAATCAAAATTCGAATATAATGAGAGACCATGTGTAAAGGCAGATAATGATAATAGCCACTTAAATGAGACAAGCCGATTGTCATCTCATTGTTTCATTAATTTGTTGGGTGTGCTTGTGGTCGATTATGACAATAAAGACACCTTCAAAAAGATTAATTTGTATTTTTTTGTCGCTAAGAACCTTCATATACCCGGCATAAAAAATGCACACATGTTGTACTATAAAGTTGGATTTCTACAAATTTGTAAATATAACTTGTAAGTCAAGATTACTATTTGTACAAATTATTTATCATCAACAGTTGGAACGGCTTTATTGATCACCAAATGTGAAATGTCGTGTCCCATATTCAGAAAGTTGTTCGTCATTTCAATGTTTTGTAGGCGATAAACTCAAACAATTTGAGGGTTAAAGTGTGCAAAATTCCACCTAAAATGGGCGTCGAGACAGTGAATCCTCTTCAAGTGGAGTAATGCTGTGCTACTAAGATTCTGAATCAGGATTAAAACTCATGTTCTCCACGTAAGCGTCCGATGTTAATGAGGCACTTCCATGTCAGCAACAACCATAACAGTGTTTACAGAATTTCTCTGGTAACTGTAACAGTTAATTTATTTTATTTAATATTTTATTATTTTATTGAGTTGAAGAGACTCATTCTACAGTCTAGTAGGGGATGTGGAACTCCTTTAGTGCTCAATCTGGAGTAGACAAGTATCCTTTAAAAAAAAAAAAAAAATTATAAAAAAATAATATATCCAGTCAAATTAGATTTAAAACATTTACATATGCATATATATAAAACTACACAAACTACATAAATTTAAAAGCTTCATCAACATTTGCACTCAATTATTTTTAAAAATGGGTTTATGTAGTCAAATAAGTAAGATACTTACACAATAACTCTTTTTTAGTAAAAATATAAAATGTAGGAAATTGAGTCACCTTTTCAAATATATAAATTTTATTTATTAGAAATTTTAATAACTACATCAATTTTAACTTTCTCTAACATTGATTTTTTTCTTTGCCAAATAATAAGGTATAATATGTCCATTTAGGTGCAGCCTTTGAATGCCTAAATGACTAAATTAATATACACAACTTGGTAAACTTGTAGATAACAAAAAATACTAGTCCATAGGTTAAGGAAATGGTTGAGCAATGAAATGGTTATGGCAGAAGCTACTAACACATTTCAAGGATCCATAGGTTTCTTAAAGTGTAGAAGCCTTCAAATCTTACCAATTCTTAAATTTCCAACCATAAAATGTTGGACTATATTTTTTGGGAAGATCAATTTAGAAAAAAATGGAAATTTGTTGATTATTTTCTTTGGAAAAAGAAAATGAATTTCTCCATGTTTTTTGAGCTAAGGAGTTACATCACAAGAAAAATATGATTTTTTGTAATTACATATTTGTAATAAAGAGTTCTATTTATGTCTGCAATTTCATCATCCATGATTGTGTAAATCCCAACAAGACACATAGGATTAGAGCTTACCAATAAATTTGTGACAATGATTGGTTGAGCATATAAGTAATGTGCACCCATTATTACTTTTTTGAAAAATAATTCTTATATTTACATTAAACATTTACTAAGGGGAAAATATAATACAATACATCCTCATTCTCAAGGAACAAAAAAAACTACAACCTATTCCTTAGAGAGATTAAAACAACAATAAAATCAGAGTATACATGTGGTTTCAATCTCTTAGCCTCGTTTATTAATAGAAAACCGTTAGCTAATAGTTGCATTCATACCTCATATTTCCATAGCTGACAAAACACAGGAAAATAACTAATATATTTTGCAAAAACATATTTGCACCAAAGATTTCATAGAACACACAATGTTGAATCCTCAAGTAGTTCCAAACACCACAGAATGAAGATTGTACTAGAGAGGCGGTGGTGTGTTAGGTGTTATGATATTTAGACACTTAGAAGTTAGTTAAGATCAACTTGTGTAATATATCCGTTAGGGATAGTGTGTTTCTTTAGTATGCATTTGTAAATACTTAATCCGACGGTCACGATATGTTTCCGACATAGAGTGATCCGACGGCTCAACTTCTCTTAGATCAAACCTAACCTTGATCCGTGGCTTGACACCCGATTGGTCCATAATCTCTATTTAAAGAGCATGGAGGGTCATTGTTTAGTTGATCGATTATGAGAAGCTCATTTGTAACTTTCTTTCTTTGCATAATAAATTGTCCCGTAAAAGCTATTTGGCCGGGGCCGCGGATTGTTTCCCTCAAGAAGGTTTAAACCGCGTCAAAACATCGGTGTGTTGATCTGTGATCTGTTTGTGTGAAGTGGTTTCTCTTGGTGTTCGGTCCTTTGGTAGTACCCTGTGTACCCGAACATGGTATCAGAGCTTTTATGAAGTGCCGCTTCCGGTTATGTTCTAGATCTTGAACTGCTGTTGCCGAAACTCGAAAGGGTTTCTAGTTCTGGTATTTCTGTGCATTTTTGGGCTATGGGAGGTGTTCCATTACGTCTGGAGCGTCGTTTCCATTGAGAAATAGTTTTTGTTTGATCGAAAACGGTTCCCGGTTGCTCCAGAAACGCGTATTTTATCAGATCTGAAGGTATAATGTTACAGTGACGCATTTTTTTATTTCGTTTTTTTAATCTCATATTTCATTTTTTTTTACTGTTAGATTTTTTTTGGTTCAGATTGTTGCTTTCCCGTCTGTGTATGCTCTTTGTCGTGCACCTTGAGCGATCTCGGCAAATCAGAAACAGAAAGGGAAAGGGTTTTTCTCGGCTGAGTATGCTCTTTGCCGTGCACCTTGCGCGATCTCGGCAAATCAGAAACAGAAAAAAACATAGACTTTCCGGGCAAGCTAACAAGATCTAACTCCACAAGTGTGGAAAAGTTTTTTTTTGTTCTGATTTGTGGTTTGTTTTGCAGGAAAAAGGGCAAGCACACAAACCGAGCAAGAAGAGTAAAAAAAATAAAAAAAAAACCCCCTTCCTCATTCCCATATTTTACATACTTTTTAATCTAGTTCACTTGGTTCAAAGTTGCTTTATTCTTTAATAGGTCTTGAGTTCAAGTCTTAGGAAGTTACTTTTAAAAGAAAAAGTGCATGCAATTTCTAATTTCAAGTTACTTTATTGTAAAAGTGCATCTCACTTAAATAATAAAAAATAAAAATACAAGTGAGTCACTTAAGTTTTTTTTATTGTTGCACTATTTAAAAGTAATATCATTGTAAAAGTGAAATCACTTATTTTACAAAAGTGGTTCACTTAAAGCAACTTTCTTGTAAAGTGATTGTCAAAAGGTTCATCTTGGGAAAAGGGGGGTTCTTTTTTGCTAGACATTCTCTAGCTGCCACGTCAGTATTGGGGACATCTTCAACAATTTCTTTGTTCAAGCATAACTTCATCATACAGAGTCCGTTTTCAGTGCCGTTTTTTTTTAAACCACCTATTTTTTCGAGATCTTCACATCTAGACTACTGGTTTCTACTTTTATAGCCATTAATTTACAAATATGGCTTCCCTTTGTGATATTCTACTTAACAGTTTCAACTATTTCTCATGGAAATCTCGTATGGAGGATGTTCTACTAAGTAGGGGACTTTTCAGAATTACAACAGGGAAAGAAAAAGAACCCACTGATGATGATAAGAAAATAAAATGGGCAAATAGATGTGACGAAGCTCATGGATTGATTGGGATGTCAATCTCTACTGATTTGTGATTCCACATATCTGGAATTGATGAACCTAATGCTGCTTGGGACAAGTTGGAATCTGTGTTTGGTAAACACAATGAAATTCAAGGTCACCAACTCGAAAATGAGTTGATTTCTTTAAATCCAAGTGACTTTTCATGCATTCAAGATTATTTATCTAAGTATAAAACTCTTAAACTCTTATGTGCAGAATGTAAGATTGAGAGGGAAGACAAACAATGCATTTATCATATTCTTTCCAAACTTGGACCTGCATATTCTGTTTTTGTATCTACATTTTACTCCATGAAAGCATCCTTGAATGCAGCCAGCTATCAAGAGCCTAGTCTTGAATCCTTTTGTGATTCCTTGATTAGAGAACAAGATAAACTCATTCACCTTGGAATAATCAACAATGCAGATACATCTGGGAAAGCCTTATTGTCCCAACAGAAAGAAAAGTCCAAGCCTCCCAAGAAACAAAATTTTCACAATAATAAGTCAAACAAGGGTCCCAAACCCTCTCAGTCAGCTCCTTTAAAAAATGACAAAGGATCCAAGCCAAAAGGCAAGAAGACTGAGCGTCATTGCAACTATTGCGGGAAATATAATCATGATGAATCTAAGTGTTTCAAGAAGATGGCAACCTTGGAAGCAGCATTGAAGAAGCACCACATCAGCCTAGATTCTCCTTCAGAATCTGCCTCTCATGGACATGCACTTTGTGCTTCTGGTTATTCTTATAATGCATCTTCTTCTTCTACTTCAAATGAATGGCTCATTGATTCTGGAGCATCTTATCATATGGCTAAGGATCAAGCCATCTTTTCTACTATGCATGAATGTAACACCAAACAAATATTTGTTGGTGATGATAGATCTCTAAGTGTTGTAGGAGCTGGAACAGTTCCAGTAGATAATGGTCATTTTAGTGATGTACTATGTGTTCCAAGAATTTCCTGCAATTTGTTATTAGTCTATCAGATCACTCATTCTGGTGAAGGTAAAACTGTGACATTTACACCTCACCAAGTTGTAATCAAGGATTTTAAAGATCCTCAACAGGTCCTAGCTACCGGAATTGTTGATGATATTACTAAGTTGTACAAGTTTACCAACTTTGGGTCATCACCTTTTCCTTCAGTTTTTGTTGCTCATAGTGATAACTTGAGCAAACTTTGGCATAAGCGATTTGGTAACTTAAATTATCGCTCATTGCAACAACTATGTAAAGAAAATATGGTGACAGGTCTTCCGATGGTATCTTGCAGAGATGGTGTTTGCTCCGGTTGTGTACTCGGAAAACATCATTGGGACAGTTTTAACAAACGTGCCTCTTGGCATGCCTCGGTTCCCTTGGAGCTTGTGCATAGTGACTTGTGTGGTCCTCTTCCATCTGCTTCCTTTTCTGGTTTCAAATATTTCTTAACTTTCATTGATGATTACACCAGACGCACTTGCGTTTATTTCCTAAAACTTAAGAGCGAAGTATTTAACATCTTCTTGGCCTACAAGGCCCTTGTTGAAAAACAATCTGGTCATCAAATTATTAAGTTAAGATCTGACAATGGAGGAGAATATGTTAACAAACAGTTCACTACTTTCGGCACTGAACAAGGCATCCAACAACAGCACACTGTTCCATATACACCACAACAAAATGGTGTAGCTGAGCAGAAGAACCGCACTTTAAAAGAAATGGCTAATTGTATGATCCAATCTAAGGGACTAGGTCTTCAATTTTGGGCTGAAGCCATTAATTATGCAAATTACATAGTTAATCGCACCCCCACAAAAACATTACAAGGTATAACACCAGAAGAAGCATCGAGTAAAACTAAACCTGATGTAAGTCACTTTCGTGTGTTTGGTAGTGAAGCATGGGCTCACATTCCGGATGAAAAACGGAAAGCATTGCAGCCTAAAAGTGAAAAGTGCATATTTGTAGGATATTCTGAAGATGTAAAAGGTTATAGACTTCTTCAACCACATTCTCATGATATAATCATTAGAAGAGATGTTAAATTTGATGAAAATATCTTGGCTTGCGAGCCTAACTCGACGATTGTGCCATCTTTGGCCTACGAGCCTGTTTCGGCGTTTGTGCCTTCTTCTTCTTCTTCCAACTTCCTTGACAGGTTTCCAACTCCAGTTTCTGATGATGACAGTGAGGATGAAAATCCACCTCCGCCTGCTCATGTTCCTCCAGTTGCACCAGCACAAGTGCTTCCTCGATGGGTCCGTTCAACATGTGAAGCAGCTGGTGATCTTGCCGGTGATCCTAGAGATCAACGTCGAACACGTTCTCAGTTTCAGCGAGGCTCTTCTCTTTTGGCTCAAGTTTCTGAGAATCATGATCCAGAAACTTTTGCAGAAGCTTCAGGGAATCCAGATTAGGATGCAGCCATGGATGAAGAATATCGTTCCTTAATGACGAATGATACTTGGGATCTTGTACCTCTTCCAAAAGGAAGAAAACTTTTCGAATGTAAATGGGTCTACAGAACTAAGTATGCATCAGATGGAAGTGTTGAAAGACTTAAGGCAAGGTTAGTTGCCAAAGGTTTTTCTCAAGTTGAAGGGATTGACTACAATGAAGCCTTTGCTCCTGTCGCAAAAATGAACTCCATCTGCCTTGTTCTTTCCCTTGCAGCCTTACACAACTGGGAAGTCCATCAAATGGATGTCAAGTCTGCCTTCGTACATGGTGATTTACAGGAGGAAATTTACATGGAACAACCTCCTGGCTATGTTCAGAATAACTCTAGCCTTGTCTATCGCCTTAAGAAATCCTTATATGGCCTTAAGCAAGCTCCTAGAGCTTGGTATGCCAAAATGGATAACTTTCTCCTTGACACTAGTTTTTCTAGATGCCATTCTGACCCCAATGTCTATACCAAGAAAGTAGGAAACCATCTCATCATACTTGTTCTATATGTTGATGACCTTAATCTTACTGGTAGTGACCCTAAGCTTATAACCCATGTGAAATCCAGTCTTAAACAAAATTTTGAAATGTCAGACTTAGGACATTTGCATTATTTTCTTGGTCTCCAAGTCCTACAAACCAAAGAAGGAATCTTTCTTTCTCAGTCTAAGTATGCTTGTGACCTTCTTCGTCGCTTTCACATGGAAGATTGTACACCAGCCCCTTCTCCCTTCCAGTCTGGAGTCAAACTTTTTTCCACTTGTACTTCACCTGAAGTCGATGCCACCTTGTATGGTCAGCTTGTTGGTAGTCTCTTATACTTGACTCATTCCTGTCTTGACCTTTCCTTTGCCGTTGGTCGAGTTGCCCGTTATATGCAGACACCTCATGAAAGTCACTGGAAAGCAGCTAAAAGAATACTTCGATATATTCGAGGTACAGTTCAATTTGGGATTCATTACAGTACAGGGCAGAAACCTTTGTTGGTTGGTTTCACTAATTCAGATTGGGCCGGCGATCCTGATGATCGAAAGTCTACTGCAGGTTATGTTTTTAGTCTGGGATCTGGACCTATTACTTGGGCTTGTAAGAAACAACAAGCTCTTGCTCTTTCTTCAGCAGAGGCAGAATATCGAGCAGCCGTCAATGCCAGTCAGGAAGCTTTATGGCTTCGACAGATCCTTTCAGAGTTTGGATTTGAGCAGCAGCAGCCTACTCCACTTTGGTGCGACAATCAAAGTGCCATCAAGCTTACCAAAGATCCAGTTCTACATCAACGCAGCAAACACATTGAGCTACATATGCACTTCATCAGAAATATTGTTCATGATTGGGTTCTTGAAGTGCTCTTTTGCCCTACAGATGATCAAGTTGCAGACATCTTCACCAAGTCTCTTACAAAAGCGAAGTTTTCTAAACTTCGATCTATGTTAGGAGTTCAGGAACTTGTCATTAAGGGGGGATAAGCTCTAATTCCTCCTTCCACTTTTGTAAATCCTTCAATCCTATCCCAAGTTGTTCTTAAGGGGGGATGTTAGGATATTTAGACACTTAGGAGTCAGTTAAGATCAACTTGTGTAATATATCCGTTAGGGATAGTGTGTTTCTTTAGTATGCTTTAGTATGCATTTGTAAATACTTAATCTGACGGTCACGATATGTTTCCGACATAGAGTGATCTGACGGCTCAACTTCTCTTAGATCAAACCTAACCTTGATTCGTGGCTTAACACCTGATTGGTCCATGATCTATATTTAAAGAGCATGGAGGGTCATTGTTTAGTTGATCGATTATGAGAAGCTCATTTGTAACTTTCTTTCTTTGCATAATAAATTGTCCCGTAGAAGCTATTTGGCCGGGGTCGTGGAGTGTTTCCCTCAAGAGGGTTTAAACCACGTCAAAACATCGGTGTGTTGATCTGTGATCTATTTGTGTGAAGTGGTTTCTCTTGGTGTTCGGTCCTTTGGTAGTACCCTGTGTACCCGAACATTAGGGGGTTGGGGATAAGGTGTAGGTGCAGGAGTAGGGGAGTGAAATAGAGTGAGTGAGGGGGTTAGTAAGTGTTAAGGGGGGTATTGGAGAGAGAGAGAGAGAGAGAGAGAGAGGAGGAGGAGGAGGAGGAGGGAGGGGTTAGAGGTAGGGAGAGGAGAGAGGGAGATATAGATAGGGTTAGGAGTTATGTGTTGGTGGAGGAGTATGAGAGAGGGAGAGTGAGTGATGAGCAGAGTGGTGGGACTTATATTGGTGTCAGGAGGGGAGGGGGGGGGGGTGTTAGAGGTAGGGAGAGGAGTAGGGGGTGAGAGAGGGATGGAGAAAGGAGGTGTTAGGGGATTGGGGGAGATATAGAGAGGGTTATGATTTATGTGTTGGTGGAGGAGTATGGGAGCCTAGAGAGAGAGAGAGTGATGAGGAGAGTGGTGGGACTTAAATTGGTGATGATAACAACAGAGAACATTAAAAAGGTTTGGAAGTCTAGGTATATAGAATGAACATATTTCATGAAGAAAAAAAGATGACTTGGTGTGTTAGAATTTGATTGGTGATGGTTTAACATGAAAAATATTTGGGTGGCTAGGTATATAGAATTACACTAAAGATTAGTAAGGGTTAGGGGGAGGGGGGAGATAGATAAAGAGAGGAGTTGGGAGGATAGAGAGAGATAGAGAGATCAAAGGGGTTAAGGGAAGGAGTAGGACGATTAGAGATAAAGGGGGGTATAGGTGAGGAGTGGGGGTGTTTGGGTTAGAGAGAGAAAGAGAGGTAAAGGGAGAGACATGGGGGTTGGTAAGGGGTTATACTTATAGAGAAAGAGAGAGAGAGAGGGAGAGGGATACATTGGGGTGTGGTAAGGGGTTAGAGGAAGAGAGAGAGGGGGGTGTTAATGGGTAGAGAGAGGGGTGGGGTTTAGGTGCAGGTGGAGGAGTAGGGGAGTGAGAGAGAGTGAGAGAAGGGGTTAGTAAGAGTTAAGGGGAAGAGAGAGAGAGATAGAGAGAGAGAGAGAGAGAGAGAAGGGGGGTTAGATTTAGGGAGAGGAGTAGGGGGGTGAGTGAGGGAGAGAGAAGGGGGGTTAGAGTTAGGGAGAGGAGTAGGGAGGTGAGTGAGGGAGAGAGAAGGAGGTGTGCTAGGGGATTGGGGGAGATATAGAGAGGCTTAGGAGTTATGGGTAAGTGGAGGTGTATGGGAGAGAGAGAGAGTGAGAAAGGAGGAGAGAGGTGAACTTGGCTTGGTCATGATAACAAATGACAACATTAAAAATATTTGGATGGATAGGTATATAGAATGAACATATTTGATGAATAAATCGAATATGATTTGGTTTGCTAGACTTGGCTTGGTGATGATTTAACATGAAAAGGATTTGAATGTATAGGTATGTAGAATGATGCTAAATATTAGTAAGGGTTAGGGGGAAGGGGGGAGATAGAGAAAGAGAGGAGGACAGAGAGAGAGAGAGAGAGAGAGAGAGAGAGAGAGAGAGAGAGATGGGTGGGTTGTTAATGTCAAGGGGAGGGGGATTAGGAGAGGTAAATATAGAGGGGGTGTTACGGGTAAGGATAAAAGGAGATACATAGAGAGGATGGGATAGGGTAAGGGGGGTATGAAAGCGATAGAGATAGGGGGTGTTAAGGGGTTAGAGGTAGAGACGGAGGGGGTGTGTTAAGGGGTTAGAGATAGAGATAGAGGGGGGTGTTAGGAGATTGGGGGTAAGTGGATCAAAGGTGAAAGAGAGTGAGAGAAGGGCTTATTACGGATTATGGAGAGGAGGGGATAGGGAGAGGATGGGGGTTAGTGCTAGGGGGAGGAATAGGGATGTGTGTGTGTGTGTGTGAGTGTGTGTGTGTGTGTGTGTGTGTGTGAGAGAGAGAGAGAGAGAGAGATAATCGATGGGGCAGTGGTGTGTTAGGGTGTTGGGGGAGAGAGAGACAAGTGGGGGTTAGGTGGAGGTGTAGGAGTAGGGGGGAGAGAGAGAGAGAGAGAGAGAATGAGAGAGGCGGGGGGGGGCGGGGCGGGGGGTTAGTAATGCTTAGTAGGAGGAGGAGGGAGAGAGGGAGAGGAGGGAGGGGTTAGTGGAAGGGTGTGACTAGGTCACGGTGCCTTCATAGGTCTCAACACACACTTATATACTAATTCTAGGCGCCAATACTATGGGTCGAAACCATGGGCCGTTACAAACTATGGATCAACAATACTACGAGCGACTTACAAAGCATATGCGCCAACAACAATAACACAAACTATTGATCAACAAATACTACGGGATGACTTACAAAGCATATGCGTCCAACAACAACATACTAACAAAGTAAAGACATGGGTTCCTAACATCCCCTCCCCCTTAAAAAAATCTTTGTCCTCAAAGATTTAGATGTGGAAATTGTTGTTGAATCCGAAGGAGTGGTTCCCATGTAGCATCCTCTGGTTGCATGCCGTGCCACTAAATTAATACCTCTGTGATAGAACGAGAGTGAAGCTGACGCGTGCACCGATTGAGGATGGCCTCTGGCTCCAAAAGGATGGATCCTTCATTATCCAGTTTGGGTAAAATCGTTTGGCCGCTGATGTTGGTGCCAAGAACTTTCTTTAGACAAGAGACATGAAAGACTGGATGAATGTAGGAAGAAGGAGGAAGTTCCAATTTATAAGCAACGGACCCTGTTATAGGTCAAACTTGCACCTCTCCGTCCGTGATCACCCTGAGCTGTTGATCACACAAAAGGACAACTTGGATGGAGGAGCATGTTGACCTTAGATATTATGACAACTCATCCCATTTCCTGAGAATACTGGAAAACATACAAAAATATCATTTTGAGGTATGAGCGCTACTCTACTTAAAGAGACTAGCGCCCATACGCGACTCCAGTGCATAATAGTAGTGCCCATATCAATATATACGCTACTCCTTATTATCAAAGTAGCGCTCGGAATTTAAAACTAAATGAGCGCTATTACTCAAACAATAGAGTAGCGCCCTATACGCTACTCCACTGTGTAATAGTCGCGTGTATCTTAAAAATGATTAAAAAATATATTAATCCATCGAAGAGGATTAGTTGAAGTCAGTTTCTTAACTTCCCCAACCTCCTCATCGACTTGAACTGCTTCCTTAAACCTATAAATTCCAAGAAGGCTAAGGGAGCAAGGTTAGAAGAAATTATGAATGCAAATGATTACTAAAGAATGAGAGGATGAGTTAATGGAGAAACTGTTGCAGAAGACATTCAGACCAGAGCAGAGCCAGAGCCCAGGATCTAGTTGCAGGAGCCTGCTTCATTATCAGGTATATTTGTACTGCATACTATTTTGACAAATAAAGGTTGAAGTGTTTCCTTGTTCCAATCTGAAGGTGTTATAAAATGGCATTTTGAGTTGGATTCATTTTGGTCAATACTGGATATTAAACATAATCTTTGTTTATTTTATGATTTATATGTTGCCCAAAGTGTTTGAGGAAGGTATTGTTGTTTCAGGTTTGCTGAAAGAAAGTAGATTTGAGAGCTGGACACAAGACTGGGTCAAGGCTAGGATCAGACTCCAGTACAAGGTATGTTCTCTAAATCTGTAATCTATTTCTTTTGTAAACACCTCTGTAATGACATAAATGCACTTACCTGTCACCCCAACCAAGTTGATAGTTTAGTTTCCTGACTATAGGGTAGAAATATCCGCCAACAGACTGGCGACTCCGCTGGGGATCTGAGTGTTTTTGGCTTTAGGAAACCATTGTTTTTGGATGTCTTCTCGGTTTATTTTGATTCCTTCGATGTGTTAAGAACTTTTTTAGGTATCCTGTGTTTTGGCTTGCCTGCTTTCATCGATTTTCATACCCTCCAAAGTCATTTTCCTAGCCTTTGAAATATGAGCGCTACTCTTACATATACACAGTAGCGCCCATACGCTACTGTTCTGTATATACAGTAGCGCCCGTTTTGGCATGGGCGCGAGTTGCTCTACTGCACAGTAGAGTATATTTCCTGAAGCAGTCATTTTTTGATTTTTCTTGCTTTTGGCCCTTTGGAGACTTTCTGACTTTGTTGTAGGATTCTTGGGATGATTGCATAAGGTTTTTAATCGTTGATTCAAGTCATAGAACCGCTCCTTAAAGTTTTTCCATTTTTTAAACCATTTGTTGACCTTTGGATTTCTTTGAGACCTTTTTGACCTATTTGGAAGAACTAGTGGTGTTTGGTGACGAACATTTTCACTTGTTTTCAGACCCTGACTGCTTTTGCCCATTTACAAACCTGTACACTCCTGTGTCTGTTGTTTGTGGTGAAGTTGTCTGTTCTCTACTGTCCATGTCCTTTGTTTAGGGTTTGGTCTTTGGTAGAGCTTTTAGGGTGTCTTCTTTGTGTCTAGTTTCATGTTTTCCCGAGACTTTTTGCCTTTTGATGGTCACAAATGCCTTTTTTAACAGCTCTAAGCTAGTTTCACCTCTCAGTTTTCTTCGTGTTAGTAGAACAGCCTGCTTGTCTACGTGTACTTGGCTTCGTGGTCTTGTTAGGGTTAAAACACTTTAGGTCAGTCCTTGGGTGTTCTCTCCTTGGTTTTCTCCCACTTGGTGTCCAAGTTTATAGGCTTTTTCCTGAGTAAAAAACCTGTAGATTAAGCCTTTCTCGAGTTAGGTTTCGATAGCTGTAGGCTCAAGAACATTTGCCATATTTCCACTTTTTTGCATAAGAAGTTTTTATTTGGCTTTCCATTTTTTTTTTTCATAGTTCTTTTTCGGTCATTGAAAAAGCAAAAAAATTTGGTACTTTGAGTTAAATAGAATTTGTTTTTGTCAATGCAAAATAGCTTAGTATATTTTGTTTAATTCAAAAAGAAAACAAAAAAAAAAAAAATTAGTAGGAAAGTTTGCTTAGATTTTCATTTTTGAAAAAGATAGATGAAAAAATAAAAAATAAAAGAGTTTTGTTGTAAGAAAATTTGAATATATTTGCATTTAGTTTTCTTGTTATAACCACGTTCACACACTCACTATCCCCTTTGCGTAATAAAAGCCCTTAAAATTTATTAATAAAACGAACTAGAAACCTTTTCTTTTTTTAGGGCACACTACACCAACTAGTCTTGGTTAGGGTCTTGGGTTTAAATCACTTTAAACCACCCAAGATCACACATTGCGCAATAATCGTAGTGAGATTATCATTTAGGCAAATCCACTACACTCAAAAATTGCCTGGGAGCATATGCAGTAGGTCAATGTGAGATCGGTTTGTGGGAATACCTCTCCTACTTTCTGATTGAGCATACGCCAGGATCGGATAGCGTATTGGGGACTCTTTCGAGTTTCGGGCTTAGCTACCCTGCCCACGCTTTCTTATTCGACCGGTGACTGTTCCCCCAGGATTTTTCGGTGTTTTGGTATCCTTAGTATCAGACTTTTAGGTTCTTACACAGGTGACAGCAGAGGGTATATCTGCTGTACCTAGGACAGACGCGGGAGGAAATCCCTTGCAGGTCTTTGGGAGGGCGGTTGGGTGATTCCAGCGCTTGCACCCTTAGTCATTGTATTGTGGACCCCGGGTAACTGTTCTTCATCCTTCGTTGATCTGTTCTGGGCCCTCATCATCCCAGACTCTTCTCCGGAAGGCACCTTTGTTTGATTGGTTTGAATACTTAGGAATTTTTAGGTGGTGTGCTGTTTGCCCCCTAGTCTTAGTGGCCACTAGGTTATAGGCTGTTTGTTGGATATCTATAATCACGGAGAATCAACAACTCCGTAGATCGAGAAGGATTCAAAACCTTCCTCCTATTAGAATAGAACCTATTCAACCAGCTACAAGACAGCGGGTAAACCCCAGTATTTCTTCAGAAATTACCTCTGAAATAGAACTGCTTGAAGAAATACTTATAACAGAAAACCTTGAAACTGAGGTTCCTGTAGAACCATCACCAGGTATCACAGATCAACAACCTTTTAGTACTGTTGAGGTGGAAGATCTTACTTCCGCGGAGTATAGCACTCCTTTCAATCCTCCCTTAACTAACACTAGAATTCCGTTGCTGTCACCTGTTGGTTTCCAACAGCCTCTTTTCAGTGCAGATCTTTTGCTTCCCGATTATCTGATGACTAATACAGGAGGTGAACAAGGGGGTCCCCAAACTCCCACTTTAGGTATGAATACCAGCATAGTTAACCCTTCTTTTACTGCTACATCTAGTCAGGCACAAACTACGTCTGTGCCTACTCCATCTTTCAGTTTTAACACTAGTACTTTAGGAATGCCTAGTTTCACAACAATGGCATCTATTCCCACGTCTACTGTTAGACCTAGCGGTATGGCTAACTGTCCAACACCTTCTACTTCACAACCTTTATATCAGATCCCTAGTACTTGGGTTTCCACACCTGTGGTAGGACCAAGTGTTTCAGCAAACATGCCAGTCATGGGTACCATGACTGCACCGTCCACATCAGCTTCGGCTGGTTTCAACAACTTTGTAGGCCCTAACTTGAATCAGGGTAGCATGCCTGCAAATAATGTTCCTTTTTCCTTATTCTCAGGGGGAGGGGGCAACTTTTTCAACCAACAATATGGCGGGGCTAACACCCAGCCACAATGGACGAACCAACAAAGCACTAATCCGCTCTCGTATGGGTGGGGAAATTTTAATCATTCTTTCTCACAACAACAACAACTGGCAGGGGGCAACCCCTACCAACAAATACCTGGGGGTAACCCCTACCAACAGTTAACTGGGGGTAACCCCTATCAACAGTTGGGAGGTGGAAACTCCTACCAACACATGGCCGGGGGCAACCCTAATCACCAAATGGCTGGGGGCAACCCCTACCAACAATGTATGGGACAAACAATGGGTGCTTTCCCTTATCAAGCTTCATCTTACCGGCCTCGTCTACCTTTTCTGGCAACTTTGAATTTGCCAGACCTTTCGAAATTGACAAATGATCCTGTGTGTCATAACTCAGCATGGCCATCAGTTCCCACCAAATTACCGTCGGATATTCCCAAATTCGAAGGCAAAGCTGGTGAAGATCCTGGTGACCATGTCACTACCTTTCACTTGTGGTGTTCTTCAAATTCATTGAACGAAGATTCCATCAGATTGAGATTGTTTCAAAGGACCTTAACTGGTCCCGCGGCCAAATGGTACATTGAGTTACCTGCGGCTACTTTCTCTAGTTTTGGGGATCTGGCCACCGTCTTTTTGAACCATTTCCAACTTCCTGTTCGGTATGATGCCGGAACAGAACTTTTGTCTACTTTTAGACAAAACAAAGCCACTCACCTATCTGACCACATTCAGGAGTGGCGAAGACGGAAGAGGCTCATAAAGGCCAACATCCCTCCAGAGTTCCTGCTTGAGTGGTACTTGAAATCACTCCTTCCTTATATTTCTAAGGAAGTAGCGACATCTGGAGTCTCCAATGAAGAAGAAGCCATTTTAAGGACTCAACAGTTAGACCTTGTATACGCACAATCTGGTTTACTGTATGAGATTATACCGGACGCACCGAGATCAAACACTGATCTAAGTAGACCCAAACCTGGACCACATGCTGACGGCATAGTGGGTTCGGTTAACTCTGCAGCTTTCGAAGCACTGACCAAACAGGTCCAAGCCTTAACTGTCAAACATTCGACTGCAGACATTGCTTCCGTCACAACCTCTCCTTCTACTTCTGAATCTGTTAATCAGGTTCAGAACAATCAAAAGGGCCCTCGGCATCCCAACAACAAAAAGAAGGGCAAGAAAGGAGAGGGGAACCAACAAAAGCCCAAAAAAGATAATGCCGAAGAGGGTAATAAAGAAGAGAAGAAGGTTAGGTTTCCTTGTAAACTTTGCAAACAAAACCACCTTACTCACCAATGCCCTCTACTAGAAGAAGCCCAGAAGCTCTTGAAAGAGAAGAAGCCTGCCGTCTTGAAAGATCCATTTCCCAAAGGGCAAGGCTCCACTTCTGGCACCTCCAAAACTGGGGGCACTTCACACGCTTCGGTTGATCAAACATTCATAAACATGGTCAACTCATATGCACTTTTGCAAACCAGAGCTAAAAACTATACCCCGGAAACGCAGAGAAAGGATAAGGAGATTGCTGAATCCTCCACTCCACTCCACATACCTGTGGACCCAATGCCTAAGATTCCGAAAGGTGTCTTAAAGAGGACATCGCACAATCCCAACACACGGGCTGCTTCCAATTACAATGTAGTTGAAGATCTAGCCCAAACTCCTTGTGCCATGTCTACCTTAGAAGTCTTGCAGAGTTGTCCTTTGCAACGAAATGCACTTCTGGCAGCTATTGGGAGTATGGAGTCCTCCAACATGTCTGCGCGATTTGATATGACTGATGTCAAATACCGGTTGCCATATCACGTTGCCCTCCAGATTGAAGTCGTTCATGGTCCAATGACCATAAGACGAGCTGTAGTAGATGAGGGAGCGTCGACTTGCGTAATGTCTATTTCCTGCTGGAAAGCTCTAGGTTCTCCTGAGTTAGTCCCTTCCAACACAATGCTTACTGCATTTGATGGCAGAACTTTCCGTCCACATGGAGTTTTGCCATCATTTAATGTCGCTTTGGCCGGTAAGACAGTCGCTGTTGAGATTGAAGTTTTGGACGCTCCGCTCGATTACAACATGTTATTGGGCAGGAGTTGGACTTATGCCATGCAAGCTATAGCATCGGCAGTTTTCCGAGTGGTCATGTTCCCATTTGAAGGTAAGATCGTTACAGTCGATCAACTTTCTTTCACTCAAGGAAAACACCAGACTTCTACGGAAACCACGATTCCTATGATTGATCAAACCACCCCAGTTAGCGAGAGTTTAGGAGCAGGACTTTTTGGATCACTGATTGGCACTTTTGATCTACCCGCTCCTACTTTATTTGTTGGTACTGAAGGATGTTCATCGTCTGAAATTCCTATGATTAGTTCAACAACTGATTCCGAGTTTTTCTCAGCTAATACAAACCCCTCCGTGCCTACCCCTGTTGAAGAAGTTACCCATTTGGAGTCTCATCAAACTACAACAGGACATATGTCGACTCAATTGGTGTCTGTCGAGTCAAATATAGATGGTGCCACTACTCAGATACCTAACCCAATTCATTCTCTCAACAGTTCAGGAATTACGTTACCTTCTGATGAGGAAATGTTAGAAGCTTTGAATGACCCAGACCATCCTCGTGAACATATAAATCGCGTATCCTTCTTGTTTCCTTTTCTTCACTTATTAGAGAGAGGAGAATTTTGTTCACCACCCGATGAGAATACTGGTCTCACCCCTTCACAAGTTGCCATTGTTGAAGCAAATAGAGCACATACCTCGTTGGTGAACATTTTTACTGGAGTTAACGGAAACATTTTCTTTGAAACGGGATGTTATCTCGATGAAATAATCCCGTATGCTAATCTTTTCCGTGAGTTCCATAACACCTTTGCCCGGCCTCATGAGGAAGATCCAGGCATTGACCCTACCTGAAGAAGTACTACGCCTAGGTTGAAGTACTTTTTCTTGTAACATAGCTGTATATTTTTGTATAGTTAGTTTTGTTATGTTCATTAGGTGATCTGATATGTACTTCTCGTTTCATGTACCAGATGTCAACCGCACATTTCCTAGGATTTGCTGATGGCGCCAGTCGCCACACCTGTCAGTTGGCTGCGGCAGCTTGGGTCATTTATTCACCCGCTGACCAACTTGTCTCTTCGGGGGGGGTTTGTTTGGGATCGACCACGAACAATGTGGCTGAATACAGTGCAGTTATAGAACTTCTCCGAGATGCCCTCAGTCATGGCATTTCATACCTGGAGGTAAGGCTTGACTCACAACTAATTGTATTTCAGTTAACAGGTGTCTATCGGATTAGAGATCCAGGATTGCTACGACAGTTTCTACGAGTTAGATTATTGGAAAGACATTTTCATTCTATCAGATATGAACACATTCCAAGAAATTTAAACAATTTAGCTGATTCGTTAGCAAACTATGTGTTAGACTGGCATTTGCATCATACATTGTAAACAACATTCCACACATAAAATTTAAAAACACATTCACATGTAAATAACCGATACTGTATATATAACTGATACCGTATCAAAAAATATGAGTTTCGAGTCATGAGTCTCATAAGTCAAGTCATAAAAGTACAAAAGTTGGGCATGGCAGCCTCAAAAATATATACATATAATGTTTTTCTTCTCCTATGGAGAAGGAGGAACCTCCTCATCATCTACCCCATTACGGTAGCATATCACTAGTCTAGCAACCCTACGCAGTAATCTAAGCCATGCCGGGGGCACCCCAACAACATCTTCCTGCATGTCAACAGGTATCTGGTCCATGCGGCTTGCAGGAATCTCATGAGTCAGCCGACTCATTTTCCTCTCCAGGGTTCCCAGCATAGCTTCTGCTGCGGTGATATCAGCCGGCCTCACATAGATAGTAGGATGGCCCTCGGGACGAACAGGCCCAACATCTGCATTGAACACTTGATTAGAACTCCAAAACTCATTTCATAAAAATCAAATATTTGAAAAGTTTGAAAAAATTAAATAAATTCTCAAAAAGTAAACATACCAATATCTCCCCAGGCTCCACCTGGCGGAAGTACCAGCTCTGGGTCGTGACGAAAATCTAGTCCAGCATAGGGAAACTGCTCAAAAGCGGGAACTTGCCTCTCCCACCACCCCCAGAAGTCATCTGTATGGTAACAATAGTGACTCTCCCCACCACCCTGGCGGAGAAAAATGTCACCCCAACGGCCTAGTCTGGGCTCACGGGGGTTAACCTGTGGTAATGGCATTCCCAAACTAATAGCAGGCATTCTCTCGAAGAAGAAAGTACACAAGATACTCCCGTACCCGAAATTCTTCATTGTACCAGATTTGCAACTTGTCAATTGATACTTCATGTTTGCCAACAAGCTAGTACTCCAATCATAAACATGCCCATGCAAGCACTGTACACCGACATGCATCGAGTTCCTAGAAGCCAAGTGTTGTGATGCACTACCGGATACCCGGTTGATCGTGCTCACTATCACTTTCAGCGGGAGACCATCAATAGTTGAAATCAGGATTTGGCTTCCCGATTTCTCTGCTCCGGCAACACAGTAGGTGTTCACATATTCTTGCACTGATCGTGCACCCAAGGAGATGTACTTTTTAGATTGATTACGTCTCCTCTCCTCGAGAGACCGGTTATAAAGTATATATCCTCAACGGTAAGCTCAAGAGTTTTCCCCCGGATGATGAAGGTATTAGTATCGACATCCCAATACTGAATCAATCTCCGAAACAACTTGTTTAGTGCCCGCATGTTTACGGTTCGATAAAATTTCAACAAACCGCATCGACGGAGTGCATGAAGGGTAGCAGGGTCTTGCATAGCTAGTCTATCCATGTCTTCATGCTCCCTTTCCCTCCATTGTAAGACCATCCTGCACAAAAACCCCAAAAATTTTGAGTCTCGGCGCTTTAATTTGGCTTTGCAAGTATGTACGCTACTGTGTATACTACACAGTAGCGTGTAGGCGCTACTCTGTTTGAGCAAAGTAGCGCCCATTGCCTTCGTACGCTACTGTTATGTATATACAGTAGCGCCCGCGCATAAAACTTTATGAGCATTGCGTTTCGGGCCATTTTTCCTCAAAATTTTAAAAAATAAACCATTGAAATGCAAGTTGGGTTGATTTCTACTTACTTGGTGGAAGCAGTTTGGCGATTGGATGCTCCGTTCGATCACAAAGGAGATTTGAAATTCGTGAAAATGTGCCCAATGTTTGCCCTACAACACAAAATGCAAATTGATTTGTTAATATTGAAATTATATATATAATTGGATTTTAATTTTTACCCATAATTTTTAATTTTCTATAGTTTCAAACATTTTCAAAAACCCTAATTAATCAATTGAAACACAAAATAAGGTATAAAATTGATCCAAGTTCAATTTTCACTCAAATGTTGTCGAATTCGTCTCCTGACCTCAAATTTCTTAACGATAAATCTTGTCAATTAGCTAAACATTTCAAATCCATATATTCTTTAAGATTTTTGCGTCATCGACTAATATTTTGTTGAAAACCTAGTTTTTGGCAGGACATGAAGTTACGATCCCAGAAGCTGACCTTTAAGTCATTTTAAGCTCTTGTTTGGACTATTTAAACCTAAACAAGATTGCCGAGCAGACTTGTCCTCTTCGAGCTCGTTAAAGTATCCGAAGGCTCATCCACTCAGGTATAGAATTACCCCTTTTCCGGGCCTCAGTGGATTAACTACGGAAAAGGTATACTCTAGGTATACGTCAGTATGCGCTAGAAGAGTTCTCCTTTCATTGTTTTATACTTTTTCGGGGGAGGAGACTAACTACACGAAAAAGGACCTTCTAGAGTCTTTCTTTAGGGTTTTCAGACTCTCTAAATATGAAAATACCAAGCGAGCATTCACCTACTCGGGCTCGATGTGAAATCCACGAGAGGGTAAGAAGAGGATTGTTTAAGTTTTTCAGACTCTATAAACAGGAAAACACCGGCGAGCATTAATCTGCTTGGGCTCGATACTAAAATCCACGAGCAGATATATGGAGTTATTGTTTAAGTTTTTCAGACTCCTTAAAATTGAAAACACCGGCGAGCAAGAACAGATCTCGGCTCGATACTAAAATCCAGAGATCAGTACATATAGAGTAATCTTCTATCTCTTCTTCGAACTCTTTAAATTATGAAGAAGGTACTGAGCCTTCCTCCCATGGGCTCATTAAACTATTTACATGGTTGGACCTATTGAGTTTTCATTCTTTCTTGGACTCATTAAATCCACAAGAAGGGTATTCTTTTATCTAAAAAGAATAAGGAACGGGAAAACACATCATATCTTCATTGTTAAAGGCAGTATCAGTCAAATCCTATCCTTGAACACAGCACCTACTTGAGTCTATCTTGTCGGTTGGGTTTAGTTTTTGGCCTTAGGGTGAACCTTTCCTCCGAGTTATTTACTCCCCCGGTTGGTTATTCTCCCAACCGTATGGAGGGTCTGCTAATGTCTCTTACATTTCAGACTTATTTACCCCATTATGTCAGAAACTGCCTGAGTCACTTTGTGTCGTGCTCAATATTCAAGGATATACCCTGTGTCGGCCATTCTGCAGTTACCTTGACCTCATGTGTCGGCCTTCCTAGTGTCAGTCTTGTTACATATCATTTCATATCAGCTCTTACCAGTTGAGTGTTCCTCGAGTTGGATGATGGAGGATGCCTTAAGGCCTCCCTTCCAACGGACTTCTTCCCATCGACTTCAAATCATTATTCTGGGATTGAAGTTTAGAGTTTCGGTTAGTACCTTGGAGATTGCAGTCACCAGTGGAAATTTTCCTCGCTGTTGAATGATGAGAATACATCAATGTCTTTTCTTCGACAGGATTCCCAAGTGTTCGACTCCAAGCCCATCTATTCACATTTGGCGAATCGTACTTGGTACCTTGGACTCCATCATCATTATCGATGGAAGTCCTCGCGTTTGTTAACGGTATACATCAATGACCGGTAATCAGACGATGCCCTCCATGTTCGACTGTCAACTCATCTATTCACATGGCTCGGGTTTGTACCTAGGGTTGTTACGGGATGAAGACCTTGGGATTTGGATGACATAACCCCATTTTGTTATCACCCAAGTTGCGCAAGACTGAGCCTCACTTCTATACGGCTCTCCATGAGACATAGATCCAGTGTGTTGTTATGGCTATGATCTCTTAGTTCGACATGGATCCACGCTTGTATTTCAAGTGGCCATGCTTTTATATACATCTCCTTGTTATGTATCGGAGATCATGTTGTATCACTTTACACATCTATCCGATGTCAACAATGTAATTGCTCGCTGACCTTGATTTTTGTTGCAGGTTTCTTGCGACTTTTTTCCTACGGTTCTGTGCTCTCTCTCTGGTTTTGGATTATAATGTATTTCGGCCATCGCTTCCCTCTGATCTCATACATTAGGGGGCATCTGTTATAGGTCAAACTTGCACCTCTCCGTCCGTGATCACCCTGAGCTGTTGATCACACAAAAGGACAACTTGGATGGAGGAGCATGTTGACCTTAGATATTATGACAACTCATCCCATTTCCTGAGAATACTGGAAAACATACAAAAATATCATTTTGAGGTATGAGCGCTACTCTACTTAAAGAGACTAGCGCCCATACGCGACTCCAGTGCATAATAGTAGCGCCCATATCAATATATACGCTACTCCTTATTATCAAAGTAGCGCTCGGAATTTAAAACTAAATGAGCGCTATTCCTCAAACAATAGAGTAGCGCCCTATACGCTACTCCACTGTGTAATAGTCGCGTGTATCTTAAAAATGATTAAAAAATATATTAATCCATCGAAGAGGATTAGTTGAAGTCAGTTTCTTAACTTCCCCAACCTCCTCATCGACTTGAACTGCTTCCTTAAACCTATAAATTCCAAGAAGGCTAAGGGAGCAAGGTTAGAAGAAATTATGAATGCAAATGATTACTAAAGAATGAGAGGATGAGTTAATGGAGAAACTGTTGCAGAAGACATTCAAACCAGAGCAGAGCCAGAGCCCAGGATCTAGTTGCAGGAGCCTGCTTCATTATCAGGTATATTTGTACTGCATACTATTTTGACAAATAAAGGTTGAAGTGTTTCCTTGTTCCAATCTGAAGGTGTTATAAAATGGCATTTTGAGTTGGATTCATTTTGGTCAATACTGGATATTAAACATAATCTTTGTTTATTTTATGATTTATATGTTGCCCAAAGTGTTTGAGGAAGGTATTGTTGTTTCAGGTTTGCTGAAAGAAAGTAGATTTGAGAGCTGGACACAAGACTGGGTCAAGGCTAGGATCAGACTCCAGTACAAGGTATGTTCTCTAAATCTGTAATCTATTTCTTTTGTAAACACCTCTGTAATGACATAAATGCACTTACCTGTCACCCCAACCAAGTTGATAGTTTAGTTTCCTGACTATAGGGTAGAAATATCCGCCAACAAGTTCCTTTATTATCAAAAGTATTTTAGCAACATGAAGAAGGGTGGGTTGCCTCCTCAGGTACAAGATGTCAAATAGTCAGGCATGATGGGATTTGGAAAACAAATCGATATGGAGTAGCAATGTGCATGACATATGTATATTAGACATTGTTGGCAGGTGGTTTGGTAAGGAAGACTCGCATCATCGCTAATGCTACGACACGTTAGAAGAGGTCGCAGAAGGCAGAAGGATAGACTATTTTATGTTTTTTTGAATCGATTGTACCGTAGAATGCGGGTTTTTGGGTCATTGGACCATATGAGATGTAATTTTGAGTTAATTGTACCGCAGTAGGCAGGTTTTTGGGTCATTTGGACTGTGTTAGTTAGATTTCGGGTCATTTGTCTAGGAGTCGGTTAGGAAGTTGTTAGTAAGTGGAAAAGCATTGTAAAGGCGGAAGCCTATTTATAGTCAAAGAGTCATATGTGTTGAATAACTTCTTTCGGATCGGATCAAAGCACGATTTTTGGATGTTGTTTATATGCATATTTGAGTCTGTATGTGAGATAAAGAGATATTGCTGAGATCTGGTTTTTTGGAGATGTTGTATCAGGTTTTTTCTGAACTAATATGACATGACGAAATCGTTTGGTGAAATTCCCTGTGTACCTTTTATGTTAATGCATGTTGCGATGATTTCTTGTTGCAGCTAATACTTTAAGGTTATACTTATCATGAAGAATGTTTCTGTTGAATGATGCTATGAATATGAATGATGTTAATCTTGAATGCATAGATCTGTTTTGAATGTTGCAAAAAGTTCAGTAAGTAGTGCTGCAACCATCCTCCTTCATTCAACGGAAACATGGTTCCGTCCACTCTCCCTTGATCGCCTCGGGTGAGACTCCATTTGCTTTGTAGGTGTTGCTGGATAGGGTAAAACCTGTCTGGACCGGTGCTCAGGGAGATCGTGGTGGGTTGGTGTCGATAGTGATGGGAACCCCTGTCGACTGGGTTTGAGTCAGCAAATGGTTTCGTTGCCGGTACCGTGTGTGAAGTGAAAGGAGGATATATTGTGGCACCCGATGAAACCCGAGATCCAGGAATGATTTGATCAGAAGCTATAGGAATTCGCTAAAGAAGAAAGTCAGAACACTAGACTGACAGTAGATCAATGGGTGGATAGATATATTCACGACAGTCCGCATGAATGGTTCTTCTGTGAATTCCCGGTCCTGTATTTTGAGTGGTTGGCGAAGTTGATCTTTCAAAAGAGGAACTTCCAGGGTGGTGAGCCAACGACCTGGACCCGAGAGTTGATCCAAGAACTGTAGGAGGTTGACAATAAAGGATTGCAGGCTGTCGAAGTGTGGCTTGATAGCATCTTGGAAGTATATATTCCTGAATTCACAGTTGATACACAGAAGTCCTACAGTGAAGGTGAAAGGTATTTCTTCCGTGAACCTTGGGGAAGGTTTCTGTTGTCGCTTCAACTGTCCATTAAGATGCTTATTTGTGAAAAGGGTATATTGAAGATGCATATAGATCAGTAAGCAACCTGGTGGGCGGAGGCCGTGGGTATTGCGATAGCAGGGGGCGATGCATGGAATGATCAGGGAAAGATGGGTGCAGGTTACGAAGAGATTGTGAGTGAAGCCGAGGAAGAAAGTGGTCTTACAAGAGGAGGAGTGAGGTTTCGACAGGAAAAGAGGCAAAGGATAGGAGAAGGTCCTGCTACGATCGAACCGCGAGTTCGCGAAGGAAGACCACATGGGACGAAGAGACCTCACAATCCGGACAAGGATGCACAAGCTACACCCAATATAGAGGTAGGACCTAACCCCAGCATCAACGTACCCACACCTCCATTCACTATCTTTCAACCAGTGAGAAACACCACTTCGACCTCACCGGGTCAAAAAAACGTGATTGCTAGTAGTTCAGTACCTGCAGGGAGGAAGCCGAGGATGGCGGGTGATGATGCTAAACTATCGTTGTTCCACGAGAGTGGGACAGATAACCCGGAACAGTATTGGTTTTTGTGTGAAGTGGTCTGGACTGTCGAAAATATCACTAATGATGATGCCAAGAAAGGACAACTGGCGACGACTCTGCGATGTCGCGCCTTAGATTGGTTTACGAAATTTGTTCTAGTCCCTACAGGAACTCCGATGAAAACACTAGATGAGATCAGGGATGGGTTGATTGCAGAGTTTAGAAAGCCCAAGTCTGAAGTGCAATATATCACAAAATTGAAAGAAATTAAGCAGTATCCCAACGAGATGGTGTGGGATTTTGATCAGTGGTTCAAGACGTTGATGATAAGGGTTAGTTTCGACATGAGCGCTGTCCAACATAAAGAGTGGTTTATCGCAACACTGCTACCCCATATTCGGCTACCATTGATGCAACAAAATATCTCAATGCCTAGGGAAGCTATGGAGATTGCAATGCGATTGGAGGCATCGCCGATTGGAGAAAATGCAGCCGAGATGTCGCAGATACATACACAACTAGCTAACTTGATCATACAGCTGCAAGATTTGAAGATGGGCAAGGAGCAGTGCGAAGAAGTATGGTGTGCGTGATGTCGAGTAGAAGGGCATACGAAGCACAATTTCCCTGACTTCCACAACTATTTGGTTTCAGGAGTGCCAAACCCATTAAATGGTGTTGGCATGCCGTATTGTCGCATTTGTCAGGTATTTGGTCACCGCCATCAAGAATGTCCATATATGTAGAAAATGGTCACCAAGCCGATGAATCTATATTGCACTTTCTGCAAATCGGTGGGACATGATGACAAAGATTGTCAGGCATATGGGTTGCTTCATGAGAGAATGTACGACGCATTCTATGTAAAGGATGACCAGTGTGCCGTACAACAACCGCCACTATAGCCGCAGGTAGCCCAGTCTCTACCTCAACTGCAGGTGCAGTTTGTACCACAGCAACAACCACAACAGTTCGTGCCGTAATATGCTCCGATGCAAATGGCTCCACAACAACCATAGTACGTTCAACAACCCTAGTATGCGCAACAAGGGAAAGGCATGCAACCAGCTCCGATGCAGCAACAGTACTATCAATAGCAATACCAACAGTAGGGAAGATTTCGTAGAGGATACCGGGGTGGACGTGGTGGAGGATTTGGTTGCGGAGTAGGACGAGGACCTATGCAATGATATCATTGTGCAGTATTGGGGCACTATCAGTACGATTTCCCACTGTTGTAGATGCAGTGTACATTTTTCTTTATTATAGACCATATAGTAGAGAACTGCCCATAGCTAATTGCACGATGGCAGGCAGGGAAAGTCCCATAGTTGCAGAATCAGAACTCAGCACAGCAGCCAGTACAAAATGTGGTGCAACAACCAGTTCAGAACTAGAACCAATGACCAATTCGGAATGCTAATCAAAATGTGAACCAGCCGGGGAATCCACCACTAAACTAGAATCAAGGTGCGAATGTTTCAACAATCTCAGCAGAGCCCAGGCCACATGATGCAGCTATTACAGTGATCACTAGGGGAGGTGCAAAAATAGGAGAAGACACCTCACATCCATTGATCCGGTTGGTCGGGCAGAAGAAGGTGTCATTTGACATTAATCTAGAGCGTGATACATTCCACCAGGCATGACGTGCGTTGGACAAAGGTAAGGCTATTGTCTGTGACATGCCCCCTGTCTTTGATGACACATCAGATGCTGGTCCATCAGCGCAGTCTGGAACTTTGTAGAAATTCCTGGAAAGCTGTTTGTTGCTAGCAAGGGATCCTGTTGTGCTTGCTGAGATTGAGGGGTTGTTGTAGCGATTGCCAAGGAGATGCCAGGAATTTGCGGTGAATTCCTTACAACGGAGGAAGACTGGCAAGGAGATGCAGATAAATATTCAAATTGGAGATTATGATGTCGACTCAGTTATTCTGGATCTTGGTTCGAATGTCAACATCTTAACCAAGTAGGCATGGTAGAAAATGTGGAGCCCCCCATTGAGCTGGTCTCCTGTACAGCTCCAGTTAGCTAATCATGCTAAAGTGACACCGATTGGGAGATTCCCCCGGTTGGTGGTGGACATTGAGGGCATGAAGACTTACGTTGAATTCGATGTCATCGAAGTGGTTGAAGGAGGAAGCTCTTATCCCGCATTGTTGGGGATCGGATGGGCCAACGACAGTGGAGAGGTAATCAACTTCAAGCGATGGATGATGACTTTTGAAAATCATGATCTCAGAGTTATCACCCCGTTGGATCCGGCTGAAATACGCAGATACCTTGAACCAGTGAAAGATGAAGATCCCAGCGGATGGGACCATGCATTAAATATTTCAAAAGATTACATTCATCCAACTGACAACGGTGAGCTTGGATGACGCAGTGACAACTTTGCATCTTTCGACTTCGATGACGTGCTAGAACACTAGCAGAACCGCTTGCACGAGGTATCGCTCTGTAAGTGTGGATTGATCACGCAGTCGCTATGCCGTGTCGTGACTGAAATGGTCACACTACCAATATATGAAGGACTTCCTGGCTTGTTTTCCTTTCTAACGGAGTTTGAGGAAAGAGTTTCAGAACCACATCGATTGCTGGCATTGGATGAAGCACTAAAGGCTACTCCAGCACGCTGGTGGGCGACACACAAGGCATCAATTGATGGATGGTCAAAATGCAGAAGATTGATGATGGTCCACTTCGATGATACCGAGGTATACCACGTAGGGAAGTATGATGGTCGGAACGATCTTGAAGGCCATTTGATGGAGTGTCAGACGTTATGGGAATCGCGACCAAGAGATGACTGGGTCCACCCATTTATCCATACTTTGGACGAAATGCCGCAGTCATGGTATACAACAGTTGAATTATGGGGAGAAATCACTACTTGATTGGAGTTGACCATCTGTTTTATTCATATGTTCAGTTTTGCTGATCCCAACCCGGATGTCCATAATTCCCTGCAGATCATTCGTGATGTGGCTCTAAAGGTTGTTCCTATGGCGTATCCGGCGGATCCGCATACACATGGCCAGATGCAATCCATTATGGAATGTTACAATATCACTAGTGGGCCCGAAGATGGTGACAATCTGCGGAATGTCAACATTGAACAGTTTGAAGGAAGTCGCGATCTGGTACCACTTGGTGCACCAAGTGATCCGTTCAGTCAGCCCTTGAAGCTTTGCAAGATCAATATTGGGACGGAGACCACTCCCAAGTTCTCGAATGTTGGAGATTACTGGGATGATGAGATGATGGGAAAGGTCACTGAGTTGTTACATGAGTTCCAAGACCTTTTTCCCATGAAGTTCTATGAAATGAAAGGTATTTTGGGTGATCTAGGAGAGATGAAGATTCCCTTGAAACCAAATGTGAAACCGATCAGGCATCGACCTTATCGGCTCAATCCATGACATAAGGAGAAGGTCAAGGAAGAACTTGATCGCATGTTGGATGCTGGTATCATTGAATAGGTCGAAGAGTCAGAATGGATCAATCCTATGGTAGTGCAGGACAAGAAGACTAGCGAGGTGCGCATCTATGTTGATCTATGGAAGTTGAATGATGCCTGCTTGCATGACCCCTTTTCGACCCCGTTTACTGATGAAGTGCTTGAGGGGGTAGGTGGCCAAGAGATGTATTCTTTCACGGATGGGTTCCCAGGCTATCATCAGATCCGTATTGCCAAGGAAGATCACCACAAGACCACTTTTGTGATAGAATGGGGATGTTTTCAGTATACTGTCATGTCGTTCGGACTGAAGAATGCACCTGCAATATTTTCATGGGTTGTTGTTGCTGCATTCAAGGATTTCATCCAGAAGTTCTTGCAGGTATACATGGATGATTGGATAGTTTATGGTTTGATTCGTGGTCATCTAGCCAATCTGTGGTTGATGCTGGAGTGCTATCGCTAGCACCAGATATCGCTGAATTTGAAAAAGTGCATTTTTTGCACGTCGTTTGGGATATTGTTGGGTCACATTGTGTGCAAGCAGGGGTTGTTAGTCGATCCAGCAAAGATCACGCTCATTTTGAGCTTGACACCACCGACTACCATTAAGATGTTGAGGGAAACATTGGGGCATACTGGGTATTATTGCAATTTTATCAGGGGATATGCAGTGATCACCGCCCCTATGGAGAAGTTATTGAAGAAAGATGTTGTCTTTCAATGGAGCCTGGAATGTCAAGATAGTTTTGAGCAGCTCAAGGCTAAGATGGCTTCGGCACCGATACTAGTATTCCCGGACTACAATAAGGAATTCCATGTCCATGTTGATGCATCGTCAATTGCACTCGGTGTGGTGCTAGTGCAACTAGGAGAGGGTGATCTTGATCACCCTATTGCTTTCGCCAGTCGAAAGCTGTCATCCGCAGAAAGGAACTACACCACTACCGAGCGAGAAGGATTGGCGATGGTCTATGCGCTATAGAAGTTTCGACACTACTTATTGGGAGGACATTTTAAGATGTTCACAGACCATTCTGCCTTGAAGTACCTGGTCAATAAGCCTGTTTTGGGGGGGGAGATATGTTGCTGGTTACTTCTCTTTCAGGAGTTCGATTTTGAATTAATTGTGAATCCAGGCAGCCGCTTTCTCAATCACACCATCAATGCACTGACGGAGGAGCTATAGATTCAACATAAGAAGAGTACGCCATATCATCCACAGGAAAATGGCATGATGGAAGCTTTCAACAAGATATTGGAACATGCACTGACAAAGGTGTGCAATGTGAACTGCGATGACTGGGATCTTAAAATCCCAGCACTATTGTGGGCCTATCGCACCACATCTAAAAGGTTGATGGGTCAGACTCCATTTAAGATGGTGTATGGACAAGAAGCAATCATGCCAATGGAGTACATTGTTCAAGGTTTGTGCGTAGCAGCAATGACAGGAATGGATTCTGTGGCAGCATTGGAAGAACATCTAGCGCAGTTAGGGCAGCTGGAGGAAGATCTCTTTATCACCGGTTTCCATCAGGTTGTGGAGAAGGATCTCTAGAAGGCTTGGCACGATTGCCACATCAAGAACAAATAGTTTCAATAGGGCGACTTAGTTTTTTTGTATGACAACAAGTTTATGAAACATCCAGGAAAATTGCAGATACATTGGCTTGGTCCGTATTGCATCAATAGCATAACTTCAGGAGGCACAGTACAGTTGCAACAGTTGGATGGAGCGATGCTCCTCAAGTTGATTAATGGTAGCAGGTTGAAGCCCTATCGGTTGGGCTTGGAACAACGCAATGCTTGAGTCACATCGGGAAAAAAAAATGTGTAGATCGATCAGTGGCAGGGTGGCACACCAATGGGAATGGAATGCGGAAGCAGGGATGCTTGTGTCACAAGCTAGGAGCGGTCCGCAACAAGTGGTAGGGTTGCGACCAGGTCAAATTAGTAATAAATTCCAAAAGTTAAAACAGTTAATTAACGACGCTTATTCGAATGATGGGCATTAATGGTGGATCCGGTTGATCGGCTGGTAGGATCAATGGCGGATTTGCGTCATTAATACAGGATTTCGGTTGAATTAAATGCAGGATTTAGTGATGATTATGGACGCTTCGGCTGGACGCTATAAAAATAGATAGAATCTGGTCGGAAGGCACCAAGAATTCAGTTGTTAAGTGCCTGTGCAGAGCTGAAGAGTATTGTTATAGCTTGGTGAGTGCAGTTGTGCATTGGGAAAGGTTCAATTGAACTTGCCAAGTGCCATTAGGATGGAGAAGCTATCAGTTGAAAGCACTGGGTAAGGTATGCCATGAGAGCTAGAAACAGTTGAGATTAGCAGTGAGGTTGAGTCTCCTTTCACTGGGATTTCCATTGAGGAAGAAGTTGCATCTACAGGAGACGTCAATCTTGAGGCAGAAGTCGCAAACATGCCAGTAGGGACATCAGTAATCGCCAAGAAGCGTCAAGGGAGTCAGCATTCTGAGTCCCCGCAGAGATAGAGGCAACTTAGATCATTCGCCGGGGTGGTAGGAGAAGCTTAGGTGCAGGTGGGGCAGTCCAGTCATCGCATTGACGAATCTTCCCCATGGGAGGGACTGTCGGCTATTGACATCCCTGGGTATATCCCTCCCAGTCGGCCGGATGCAACCCCACACAAGTTGAACCCGAAGCAGAAGTATGGCGTGAAGATGCCAGGCTCCCTGCCGGAATGGAGTGCTCGGTTGATATTGTGCCGGCATTGATGAGCCTACGATATGATGATCATGATATGGTGGCCTACCCAAACATTTCCTTGGCCCCATATGTGGCTGGGTCATGAATTACCGCAACACTGATTGTACAGGACTGGTCATGTGTATTGGAACAAGCTGGCTTATTAGGGCTAATTAACATGCCGCATTTTGGGCAGATGGCGGGATTTAACGCGTGTGTGAAGTGTTAAATTTTCTGAATTTACTTCAATATGATCTAGGATCTTAACTGAGAGAATAACATGTACAGCATATCTACAACATATCAATCATGGAGACAATAATGCAAGCACACAAGAGACACAAAGATTTACTTGGGGAAAACCATAAAGGTGAAAAACCCCAATAACTTCCTCAGAGATAGATAGAGCAATGATACAACCAACCAATAGAGATAGCCATAACCTAGCAGCAATCCTCCTCCTCCATAAGTGCGCCTCTCCTCCTTGAGAGCATGTGTAAGAAGTGAGTGAGTAAATAGAGTGCCTCCCGCACTCTATTTATACTTGACTTGACTTGCCTTTTTACCTAACTCATGTAGGCTCGAACTTTACCACATAATATAATGCTGACTGGGCCGACCCCCAATAGGGTGGTCTAATAACCCTTAGACCCACATGGCCGACCCCCAATAGGGTGGTCTAATAACCCTTCGACCCACATGACTTATACAGGGCCGACCCCAACAAGGTGGTCTAATAACCCATCAAGTATAAGTTACGACACTTACAATATAAATAACGACACTTCCTTATAGAGGAATAATACCATCTCTATAGGAATATAATATACATATATGTGAAATACATTCCGAAGTTACATATACATCAACACTCCCTCTTAACCAGGAAGGTATTTCTCAGCATATTTCTTCTAGCACAAGTCATCTTCTCTGGATCATCGTCACTGGATAATCGTCATCGAGTCATCATCATCGTCACTGCTGCTGCTATCTCAATCAATCTCTGAATCTACTCGTCATAGGAAGTTCTACAGAGCTAGTCCTTTTTCATACTGGATGTAGGCCCACCACCTGCAGGTCTTCGTCATCACTGGCCATACTGTGGAATCCTCAGGACTTTTACGTGCGTCACAAAACCTCGAAAGAGCATCCCAGGCTGTTACGAGCACACAGCTCTACCTATAGGATCTCCCAGGGCACCGAATTACATGTGACCTCACCACAAAACCTTGCAAGAGCATCTGCCAGATATCCCAGGGAACCGAATTACATGCCATAGGCAAAACCTCGAAAGACTATCTGCAGATCTCCCAGGGCACCGAATTACATGTGGTCATGGCAAAACCTCGCAAGAGCATCTGCCAGATATCCCAGGGAACCGAATTACATGCCATAGGCAAAACCTCGAAAGTCTATCTGCAGATCTCCCAGGGCACCGAATTACATGCCATAGGACAAAACCTCGAAAGAGCATCTGCCAGATATCCCAGGGAACCGAATTACATGCCATAGGCAAAACCTCGAAAGACTATCTGCAGATCTCCCAGGGCACCGAATTACATGTCCTCCCAGAGCAAAACCTCGAAAGAGCATTTGCCAGATGTCCCAGGGCACCGAATTACATGCCATAGGCAAAACCTCGAAAGACCATCTGCAAATCTCCCAGGGCACCGGATTACATGCTCATCTGCACAACCTGATCCACGGCCACAGAGTATCAACCTGATACTCACCATACATCATCCTGATGTATCCATGATCATCCTGATCATCATCACTGCAACGTCCTGCTGCATGTCATCTGGAGCAACATCCTGAAGCTCATCATCTATGATCATCCTGATCATCACTGCAACATCCTGCTGCATGTCATCTGGAGCAACATCCTGAAGCTCGTCATCTATGATCATCCTGATCATCACTGCAACATCCTGCTGCATGCCAAGTATCTACCTGATACATATCATCATACATGATCCTCCTGATCATACAATGTATCCACCTGATACAAATACATGATACATATCATCATACATGATCCTCCTGATCATCAATGCATCTACCTGATGCATACCAAGTATCTACCTGATACATATCATCATACATGATCCTCCTGATCATTAATGTATCCACCTGATACAAATACAAATACATGATACATATCACCATACATGATCCACCTGATCATACAATGTATCCACCTGATACATATACAGATACATGGTCCAAGCATCCAACATGATGCATATACAAAATACATATACATGATCCAACTGATCATATCCAGCATCAACATGATGCGTACATACAAAAATGATCCAACTGATCATATCCAGCATCCAACATGATGCGTACATACATACAAAATGATCCAACTGATCATATCCGGCATCCAACATGATGCGTACATACATACATAAAAATGATCCAACTGATCATATCCAAGCAGAAACCAGAACATCATCCTGATGTTCATCATCTAGCGCTTACATCCACAGCCATGTGAAGGATCCTCCTTCCAACATGCTTGGAATGGCTTCAGCAAATGTGTCCATCACTTCTTCCTCGAAGTGTCCTCGATCTGAAGAACGCCAAGCCTCTCTCTGAAGTACTCGAACTTCACCCTGGCTAGTGGCTTCGTCAGCACATCTGCAATCTGCTCGTCCGTCGCAACATACAGGAGCTTCACAGCTCCTCTCTACACCATATCCCTGATATAGTGATATTTGATCTCTATGTGTTTCGACCTGTCATGAAACACTGGGTTCTCGGACAACTTCACACAACTCTGGTTATCACAGAAGATACCAGTAGCTTCCAACGGGAGATCAAATAACTCAGACAGTAGCTTCCGTAGCCATACTGCCTCACAACTAGCTGAACAGGCTGCAACATACTCTGCCTCAGCTGTACTCAGTGCTACGCAGGACTGCTTCCTGCTAAACCAAGAGATCACACCTGATCCCATACTGAAGCAACACCCAGATGTGCTCTTCCTATCTGCAGCACTGCCAGCCCAATCTGAATCAACATAACCCTGCAGGTTAAACTTTTGATTCGCCTCATACCTGAGCCCATAATCCACTGTACCCTTCAGGTACCTCAGAACATGCTTTACAGCAACCAGGTGAACACTCCTCGGATCCGTCAGGAACTGGCTCAATGTGTTCACAGTAAAGCAAATGTCTGGTCTCGTGTTCGTCAGGTACATCAAGGACCCAATAATCTGATGATACTTAGAAACATCAACTGGCTCAGATGAAGCATCACAAAGAAGCTTCAGATTCGATGCCATAGGTGTGGCCATGGCTTTGCAATCCATCATCCCAAATCTCTTCAGGATCTCTACTGCATACTTCCCTTGTCCAAGGAAGATTCCATCACTCTGCCACACCTCCATGCCAAACACAAATAGTGCATCATCCCCAAGTTCTTCATCTCGAACTCGGTAGTAAGCTTCCGCTGCGTGTCGGCAATCAATATATCTTCACCATAACAAGTTTTGCACATATATGATTTCCTATCATGTGTCTTAGAACCAAGTGGCTGCTCCACATACACTTCTTCTTCAACTACACCATTCAAGGAAGCTGTCTTGAATCCATCTGGTGTATCTTCTATTTCATCACTTTTATATGTCTCTATGCTGACATCTGCAACATGCTTGATCTGATAGTTCCATTTGGAAGTCATAGCAAGCTTCCCTTCATGTCTTGGGATTACATCCCAAACATCATTCTTCATGATCGATGGATCATGGCATTTCATTTCTTCATCCCAGATCCTGGGAACTTCAATATCTTCAATATCTTCAATAGATATCTTTGTTGCTGGAACAAATGTTGTAGTTCTTCTTTTGTAGGAGATGGCATACGATCTTTCCTACACAACAAGTTAAATTGCATGATTAGAAAACATCTCATAGTTTTCAGAACAAATTCTTACACATAAAGAAATATGCCATACAGTCATGCAATTATCTTAGCCAATGCTTCAATACAACATTTATCCATATTCCGTAACTTTCTAGATGCCTTCCAATCTCTACCAGAACATTGTTAAGAGTGTGCACAACTCCCAACATGTCAGCAAAGAGGTTTCATTCTAGATAAGTAGCAATGGAATGTTGTACAGTGCCATAGGCCACTTACCCATGCATATTAGGAGTATACTGTTCATCAATGCAATTATTCTAATATGCATAATACACAACCTAATTCTAGGAACATCAATATATACATTATTGAACAGTATTATTTAAGAAATGACAATTCAAATACTTATCTTTGTTTGTTCGTTGGGTGGACTCCCTCTGAGTCTTCGCTTCCTTGCAGGAGCTGCTGGAGTCCTAATCTGAAGTAGCTTCTTCTACACCTTTATGTTGTGGAATGTAGAAACATGGTCAACTCCCTTTGAATATCTGCATCCTTGCAGAAACTACTGAAGTGTGCTCCTTTTCTTTATTGCAGGAACAACTGGAGTGTGCTCCTTTGCTTTCTGGCAGGAGCAACTGGAGTGTGCTCCCTCTTGATCTTTGCTTCCTGAATTACCTGTTCTTGAACTCATATTCATCCTTGGTCCCTATGCATGCTTATTAGTATCATGATTCATCATACATTCATTAGTATACTATTAAAACACAATAATCTCAAGCATGTATAGTCATGATCATTTCAAACAGAAAATAATAAGCATTAGCATTCAAAGTTTATGTAGGATTCTTATGGTTAGTAAAATCATAAGAAACATAACATGTCTAAACTTGTAATTACTCAAACCTATGACTCTTCAGGTTAGTTGAATCATCAATCAAGATAAGAGATATAAAATGCATAAAACCTGTGATTATTCAAACCTATACCTTCATGATTCTTCTGGTTAGTCATATCATCAATTATGGTAAGAAATATAATATGCATACAGCCATGACTTATTCAAACCTACGACTTCATGAATAATCATTATCAAACAACACAACAGTATAAGATCCTAACACAAGGTAGGATTCTATCTTGATATAGGAAAAACATACCTGGATTAGCATGCTAGCTATTTATGTCTAACATACTCACATGATGTCTTCTTGTTCTTCTTCAATGACTTGTGCTAGTAACCTGTATATCTCATAGGTTAACTATTACAAAACCAAGTTATACATACCTCGTAAATGGATCTTCTATGAGATCCATGACAATGGATGAGTCTATTTCCTCATGTTATCATGATCATATGTTCTTGGACCAGAACATGATTTGTCTTTCTTGGTGTACCTTTCATGTTAGTAGACAACATAAACCTCATACAACACCATAATGCATTAGTACAATCATAAGTGTCAACACCCTAACCAATGAATATCTTCTATCATGCATTCATAATTTTGTTAAGGTGATACGACAAATCTAAAATCAAAATTGTACTAACCGTAATAACATGAAGACAAACATACCACAAACTTAATCATGGACAAATATCGAAACATACCTCGATGAGTCATACCTGTTGAGATCGCTTGTAATCTTCTTATGTAAGGCCTTAGCCTCATCTCCCTCTGAAACAGGAACTTCTTTACTCATGCAGATGATCAATCCATCTTCTTCTAGGATTAACCCAATCCACTTGATTTGCAAGAACTGGACCTGGAGCTGGATATGGGTTTGTCAGAGAAACCCCAAAAATTCAAAATTTAAATTTCAAACTTTCGAAAGGATAGGAATATGCGCCTTGATGAACTGATCAAACTGGTATATTCAGAATTTGAAGACTGCAAAGTTTCACTCCTCAATTTTGCCTTTGAAACTTCCAGATTCACTGGACGTGACTCTGAACTGGGGTTTGATGAAGCCCACTCTTCTACCCAATCAAAATGTTTGATCCAAAGCTCTAAGCTTCTATTTTTCTGAGGAGCTTCCAGCCGTGGTCACAGATTTCAAAAATTCCCATTTTTACAGAAGCCCTAATTTTCCATTTTTCTGATCAAAGTCCCGAACTAGGGTCTGATCAAACCCGGCCTTCTACCCAACCAAAAATTCTGATCTTGGTCTCTAAATTTCTATTTTGATGAGTAGCATCCAGCTGTGGTCTCCGATTACAAAAATTCCAACTTTCTTCAAAGCCCTAAATTCCGGAAGCCATGAATGAAGGTACCAAAAAATAATTCTGTTTTGACAGAAATATGTACCTGATTGTTTCTGGTGTAACTCTGAAATTTTTGATCCACAGGGTCTGAAAAAGTTTTCTAAGATAGCCTGACCTGTTAGCTTTACATCCTGATAGGTCTGACCTCAATTGGATGTTCTGAGAGAGAGTTATGCCAAATGTCGCAACGTGACCTGTTTTGGGAAAATACAGGAGAGCGAACTTGTACGGCGTGCCACGTGTCACTGTTTGACCTTCGGCCTCTGAAAAAGTTTTCTGAGATAGCTCGTCCTGTTATCTTTCCATCCTGACAGGTCTGACCTCAATTGGATTCTCTGAGAGAGAGATATGCCAAGTGTCGCAACGTGACCTGTTTATGGGATAATACAGGAGAGCGAACTTGTACGGCGTGCCACGTGTCACTGTTTGACCTTCGGCCTCTGAAAACGTTTTCTGAGATATCTCGGCCTGTGTACTACCTGTCACTTTTCACGAAATTGCATTTGGAGCTTCCTAGCCCAAGTTATGACCTTTTTCCCAAGGTCACCTGATTTTGACTCAGATCTGGAAGAGGCAGAAACCCTATATTGTACAGATCATAAATCACAAAGTACAACGAATTAGAGGTTTTCCTTTGGACACAAGATACCTGGAGATCTTAGCTTCGGCCTGTAACAATTTCAGATCCGAAAACTTTGCCAAAACGGATTTATAGCGAAAGTGCTACGATGACTGGTTTTTGCTATATCAAGCCCTAGCATCGTAAGTGCAACAAGTGTCATACATGCCATATCATGCCTTCTTTCAGGCTAGCTCTGATACCATGTTAAATTTTCTGAATTTACTTCAATATGATCTAGGATCTTAACTGAGAGAATAACATGTACAGCATATCTACAGCATATCAATCATGGAGACAATAATGCAAGCACACAAGAGACACAAAGATTTACTTGGGGAAAACCATAAAGGTGAAAAACCCCAATAACTTCCTCAGAGATAGATAGAGCAATGATACAACCAACCAATAGAGATATCCATAACCTAGCAGCAATCCTCCTCCTCCATAAGTGCGCCTCTCCTCCTTGAGAGCATGTGTAAGAAGTGAGTGAGTAAATAGAGTGCCTCCCGCACTCTATTTATACTTGACTTGACTTGCCTTTTTACCTAACTCATGTAGGCTCGAACTTTACCACATAATATAATGCTGACTGGGCCGACCCCCAATAGGGTGGTCTAATAACCCTTAGACCCACATGGCCGACCCCCAATAGGGTGGTCTAATAACCCTTCGACCCACATGACTTATACAGGGCCGACCCCAACAAGGTGGTCTAATAACCCATCAAGTATAAGTTACGACACTTACAATATAAATAACGACACTTCCTTATAGAGGAATAATACCATCTCTATAGGAATATAATATACATATATGTGAAATACATTCCGAAGTTACATATACATCAACATGAAGCAGCTGCTTGCATGCTTCCATGGTGGTTCCTTATGGCTAGATAGAGAAATTTTGGTCACTATTGATATGATTTCATCCATTACCGGACTGCCTAAAGATGGCGTTGATCTGTTGCAGTACTTCCAAGGGAAAGTGAACGACAAAAAGTGGGCGGGTCAGCTGGTGAAGAAATATGGCTTGGAAACGGATGGCCGTGGGTATCGCACCGGCAATATCAATGATAAGGAGGTACTCACCGGCACCAAGATTTTATCCTGCAAGGTGGTCAGGGGTGGTCGTCCTAACCAGTGCAACTCAAGGATTGTCGCCTATGCAGTACAATGCACGGAGGGTGTCCAAATGAACTGGTCCTTGTTTCTATTGAATCAGTTGGTGGAAGATGCCGCGACAGTTCAGGCCGGTAAGGGCTCATTTACATATAGCTGGTTGCTGCTTTTGATTTCATTTGTGGCTTGGAAGGATCCCGATGTGTATCAGGGCATGGACGTTGCGGCTGCAAAAGAGCGGCGGGGTGCACACTATTAGAACTTATGGTATGTGCGGGAGCCAGAGCGACTCCAGGATTTCCAATTGCTATTCTGGCTCTATTGGGAGATGCTCTGCAATGTAGCAACAAAGGTATCGTGGATATCCGATGACACTGCGACAAAGTTTAAGCCGATCATGGAGTTTGCGGTTTGGTCGCATGATATTTATGTGCAAGCAAGACGGGACCCCGGTCAGCAGTGGTTACTGACCCCTTACAAGGTAACGATGGAGGCACTGGATTCCATTGTGAATGATTGGCCACCAGAATGGCGCGAACCTGTGGCGTTGGCAGAGATTGAGGCTGGAGAGTCGGCGAAGGGTCCAGGTGATCGCACATCGGAGCAAAACCAGCATAATCATCATGATTCCGATCAAGATTCCATCAAAACACCAACGGATGATGATAGTGACCGTGCCTTAGAAGAGAACAGAACAAAAGGGCACTAGGATTTGACGACAATCGGTGATTAGTCCACCGTAGCATCTCAGAAGATGATAAGGGTGACAGATGAAGGCTTCCATGCGCTCACTGCTTGGATGGATTCGTTGTGTGACATGGTGTTGTGGAGGGAATCGGAAGAGGCCGTAGCACCACAAGTTAGCATAATCAGCACCGACCCGCAGGTCTGGAATGTGGAGATTCCCCTGATTGCAATTGTGGATGAAGATGAGGCTCTGAACACCTTGTTGCAGTAGTTGAAGAAGGTGTCCCTTAATGTTAATTCATTTCCAGCAGAAGAGTTGGCCACTGTGCAGAAAGATACCAGCCGGGAGACGACAGACCGACTGTAGGAGATTAGTGGCATGTGCGTACGACTATAGGTGAGTGAGGCCGACGTGCAGCGTGCCATTGAAGAATTGAACGGTTGGGCTACTTCAGCATGACAGGATGTGGATGAGCTCGAGGAAGATATCAGGAAGGAATGAGTTGAGAAAGCTCGCGATATCGAAGAATTGAAGAAAGAGCAGGCTCGCCTCATCGCCGAGAAGGCTAGTATGTGGGATGACAGTGTACGGTTCAACTGGGCCATCATGAAATCTTATCAACATCTGTTGGAGCCCACTGAAGAGGTGGATGTGCTACAATGGGTGCAATGACTGGGGGCTTCCATTATCTAGTTAAGGCAGGAGAATCAAGAGTTGAAGGCTCAGGTGAATCCTGGTATGCCTAAAGTTGAAGTCGATGATAGGAAAAGGGCAATTGAGGAGGTCGCAACTCAGATGGAGGAGCTGGAAAAGGCCACGACGAAGCTCATAGCCAGTATCGTACAGTTTTGGAGCCAAATTATCTAGGACAAGCAGGTTGACCAATAGATCAAGTATCAGCAGGATGCATAAGGACAGTTTGCAACCCTCAAGGCAGCCATGCGCACAATGCCACCCATGGAACAGGTCTCCAAGTCTCGGGACTTAAAGGAATTGCAGCAATGAGTTACCAAGGCTGATGAGTGGCAAAAGAAGCGTGTTACGTAGTTGGAGTAGTTCCAGGATGTCGGGGGACAGTTCATGACTAAGGCAGGTGAAGCGCTACAGGCAGTACAGAAGGGTTGTCAACAGGTAACGGCAAAGCTCACTGTGCATCAATATATAGAAGATGTGCTTGACAGTCAGGTGGCAGCTACAGAATCCAAGGAAATGGTAATGACAGTCGCGTAGCAGCACGAGGATTTCAAAGTGAAGACCACAGAATACACCACGTCCAGTTGACGTGGCTCGAGGGTGAGCCACAAGATTGTGTTGGGGGCCTGGTTGAAGGCAGTTTGGTAAGGAAGACTCGCAGCATTGCCGATGCTCCGACACGTCATAAGAGGTTGCGGAAGGCAGAAGGATAGACTATTTTATGTTTTTTTGAGTCGACTGTACTGCAAAATGTGGGTTTTTGGGTCATTGGACCATATGAGATGTAATTTTGAGTTAATTGTACTGCAGTAGGCGAGTTTTTGGGTCATTTGGACCGTGTTAGCTAGATTTTGGGTCATTTGTCCAGGAGTTGGTTAGGAAGTTGTTAGTAAGTGGACAAGCATTGTAAAGGCGGAAGCCTATTTATAGTCAAAGAGTCATATGTGTTGAATAACTTCTTTCGGATCGGATCAGAGCATGATTTTTGGATGTTGTTTATATGCATCTTTGAGTCTGTATGTGAGATAAAGAGATATTGCTGAGATCTGGTTTTGCGGAGATGCTGTATCAGGGTTTTTCTGAAGTAATATGACATGACAGAACCGTTTGGTGAAATTCCCTATGTACCTTTTATGTTAATGCATGTTGCGATGATTTCTTGCTGCAGCTAATTCTTTAATGTTATACTTGTCGCGATGAATGTTTCTGTTGAATGATGCTATGAATACGAATGGTGTTAATATTGAATGCATAGATCTATTTTGAATGCTGCAATAAGTTAAGTAAGTAGTGCTGCAACCATCCTCCGTCATTCGATGGAAACATGGTTCCGTCCACTCTCCCTTGATTGCCTCGGGTGAGACCTCATCTGCTCTGCAGGTGTTGCTGGACAGGGTAAAACCTGTCTGGGATGGTGCTCAGGGAGATCACGGTGGTTTGGTGTTGATAGTGATGGGAACCGCTGTCGACTGGGTTTGAGTCAACAGACATCCCTCGATTCAATAATTTCAACTGAGTAAGAAAATGGTTTTCTATTGGAAGGGCTCGTGGAATGATAACACCCGAACCTGGAAGGACTGGCAATCTATTGCTCATGATTTTCCTTATCCTCTATGGATAGACATGCTATTATGGATATTATCAACATTATTCCATTTTAAGACTTGCTTAAAAAGAGTATACATATGCCTAGCCCATGTTGGCATGATTGGGAATGGATTTTTGTGTGCTCTTTGTTTCAATATGTTTCTCAAAGTTTGTACCTTCTTATTCATAAGTGGCTTGAGATTATCCCTATTCTTATTTCATGATGGGTGTCTAATGATGAAAAGAGAAGGTGGATCAAGACATTTCATAATGTTTGGTTAATTTAGGTGAGCTACAAACTTCCGGAGTTTGCATGGCTAGTAAAATGCCAAGGCCTTCCTACCAAGCCACGACTTGCAAAAAGTGATCTGGGCCCTCACACAAAGTTGAGGGACCTTTTGGATGCAATAATACATGTAAAAAAATCACTCAAGTTTTTGAAAACCAAAACATGTATTCTTTTATTACATCTAGCAATGTGCAAGCACAAGCTTTCCATGGTGAAGGCCACACAAGATAGGCAAAGGAAACACATATGCATTTTTGTCTAACTAAAATGCATATACGATTTATAAAACATGTTTTATTTCCCAATTCGACTTGCATTTCTCATTTCCTCCATTGCAACACGAACAATCGACTTTTGGGCATCCAATTAGTCGAATCACGAATGCGATTAGGGAGCATAGAAGCACCGTATTCCACTGAAAAAATCCACCTTTCCCATCTCAAGAAATTTCATAAAAAACCTTGCTTCTAAAATATCTGTTTCATTTATTTGTTTTCCCTAAAAAAATTAAACCCTAGTTTATGAACTAAAAAAATCTCAATACTCATAAAATTTAAATCATTTTCACTCTCCATATATATTCATGATCATCCTTATGAATCCAAATCACTATAGTTTGTCATGTATATAGCAACGGTGCATACAACTTAGAAAACATCAGGTGGAATCCATATATGCCCTAAAATACATAAACAAAGAGGTTAAATGGCCTATAGAGTCCAAAAAACTTTATGCTACAACAAATAATTACATATCAAAATCATTACAGATATTGGGATTTTATTTATCAATAGCACCCTGTGCCCCCTCCTCCAGGCTCTAGCCATTTCCTCTACCCATAATATCGAAGTTGGTCCTCCAAGGACATTAGTCAACACCCTATAGTTTTGATGGAACTTCCTAATCCAAGTGTTAAAATAAGGTAGAGAAACTTCCCATGGTTAATACGTGATTTCACTTGAGTGAAGGGTACATTTTTGTTAAGGCCAGGGCATAGGAGTTCTACAATAAGAACCACCAAAATCAGGGTACATAGGGAGGTTGATGTGCTTGATTACATGCCAATGCCATACCCTCATACATGATAGCACCCATTGGAAACCTTGCAATCCTTAACGCTTGAAAACTATTAAGTCTGTTGAATTCTAGATGGGATCTAAAATTCTACTTTTTTGCATATGAAGTTCAACGAGGTTGGAACCACTCTCAAGCATCCTCAATGAACATCGGGAATCAAACACGTTGAATATTTCTGACAACTATCTCTCACAAGTAACAATGCATTCCATACATGGATCTTGAGCATTTTAAAGAACATGCTCAAATACCATGTTAGATTTAAGATAATGTAAATGTAAATTCATGACTTAGGACATTTAATACACCTGGGAATTTAAATTAATACACATATATGACATAAATTTAAGATGGAAAAGTGTTATGTTGATTCATTAGTGTAATTTTTCAATTTAAAATTTAAAATTATAAATAGTTCACAATGTTATTTGTTGTAAACTAGTTTTACATTTTTCATTTCTTAGGTCGATGTCATTATACCATATGTATTTTTCTAATGATTGATTTTTGGTATTTATGATTGCAGTGTCTACTATGGATCCAAATGCATATATTCTGAGAGATATTTCCCACTTGAGAGAGATTGGTGCCACATGGAGGGGTGGAGACTAACTCCACTACTCCTTGGCACAATAATTGGATGCCATTGTGGACACCATTAGCCACTCTACTGGTGATTTGTATGACATCACATCATATAGATAAAGGAAAAGGAAATAATATGCAAATGGATTGAGCTACAATGAAGTGAAAAAGATAAATATCACAAAGGATAAAATAGTTTCATTGTTTAGAGTCCTGGGATGGATGACATTACAAGCACCAATAGAGCACACATTTCCATTGAGTGGTGCATATATCCACCATTTCGTGAGAATTGGATGGATTGATGGTACATTTTTTTGGTATGCCACCACACAACAACATGGAACCTCCATTATACTTTCTTTGGAATATATATGCTAAGTTCATCTTGGAAAAACACGTCAATTATTTTGATATCTTGCAGTTCCAGGGTGTTGGTTTGGGGATGCCCAAAAATATTCCCAATCCCAGGCTTCGAGATGCAAATCAGCCCATACCTCCACCTCGAAACTAGCTACCTAGGCCATATGTCCCTCCTGCACATCAAATGATTCCCCAAGTGCAGGAGGCATTTTTTAGTTTGGCTGAGGCGATTCTTTTCCATGGCACTATTACTGACTAGGCAAGTCCATCTTCCTCTAGTGGGGTACAACCATCACCTCTTGGTGTCCCAATAACATATAATGGTGGGGGTAGAATGAAATACCATGAACCCCACATTGAGATACATTTGTGCACAACATGTGGTCAAGCCCAATATTGTCATGGGACAACACGTGCTACCTCTACGATGACTTCCAGTGAGGTATGCATATGGATTTAATACTAATTTCATTCAAATTATTTTTTTCCATATTGTACACATATTAATATCGTTAATTTATATACAAATGTTAATCTTGTAGGATCTTGATGCCTCTACGCATGGGAAAGCATTCCCACAATTTACGATGGGTGTTGATGTACCGGGTGTTGTCATATTTGAGGCAAGAACAATTGGAATTGAAGTCATATGTCAACATGTTATTTTGTTAATACAAGTTAGTTCATTAATGTTAGATGGTCTAATATTTACAATTTTTCAAGTTGTAGGCACCAGATACTGACCAAGATGAGGAAGACATTGAACTTAGCAATATCTCAATAGGTGGCCTCTTTGAGTTTTCCAGGAAGGTAAGTACATGGTTAGAAACTTGATCTTGTTAAAATTATTTTGTTTTACTCTAATCCTTTATAGATTTCTAATATTTATAATTTTTAAACTTGCAGTCATTATCTGGTAGAGGGGCAAGGATTTTCTAGTAGTAATCCTTTCCATGGGGGGGAGACAACCCAAAAAGATTTAAGTATTACAACATTTTAGTTTTTCAATACACCTTATTTCATTCATTCATGTGCATGTCTAATGACGACAACAATCTGTGACTGTAGGCATCAACCAAAATCCCAGTACCACCACTTTTTTTGCCTCTCCCTGCAGTCTACATGTAGACAATTGTTGGTCTGCATCAGACAACCCTGTTTTGTAAATAGAGTGGGTGTCCATGATCATGGACCTACCAATTCCACAGTAATGTATAGCCTTTGATGACAATTGTTGATCAACTTTCAATTCACTCCACAACTTCTTTTTCTTAATGTTTTGTTCACATTTTTACAACATCATGTTGGATATTCCTACATGCTAAAAATTAGCGAGGTCATTGATGTAGCAATTAACGGTGCATCAACGATGGGAATAATTCACGTAGAGGTGTATATTTCAATATGTGTACATAGTCTATTCGTGTTAGATTGTTTATTTGTGCATGTCTAACTATTTCATCATTTGGTAACTATACCCATTGGAAGAAGCAGTGCCTGGCCCCTCCAGTCTAGTCACAGAAGAGACAAAGCGTAATGTTAAACCTACAGTTCCACTCAAGACATAGGAAACCCAGTCTCCTATCTCATATTCTATATTTTCGGTGAGACATGTTCATTAATTACAAAGTGCAAGATTAATACTTTTACATGCACTTGTTGATACTTGCTTAAAATTAATTGAGATTGGATCCTTTATTTGCAAAGGACATTTTCAAAGAGTATTTTGGCGAGGAGGAGGAAACCACAAGCATTGATACCTCGAATGGATTCATTGAATGTTTGTTATAAGTAATTGAACTATAATTGAACTTTTTAAGTTTGTTAGTGCTAATGTATTAGTGTAGTTATTTGATTAAGAAATTTGATATGTAGACTCCAAAGATGCACACTGGTCCTAGACAGAGGCATGATGCATCAAAGTCAAGAAAAAACAAGAGTAAGATCAAGTTTTGATGTGTACTCTAGAAAATATGTACTTTGGGATACATGTGTATCATCATTGTACTTTTTTATACATGTACAATGACATGCCATTTAAGGGTCTCCTATTTTGTCATAACTTGGATTATTGTATGATAACTTGCATGATATAATTTATTTCATATTTTCTCGTCACTTCTTTAGAAAAGTCTTCAGTGTGATCATACATGTGTGGCCAATGATGTTTCTCTATGTAATCTTTCCATTGTTTGATAGCTTGTACGATCGCATGGAGATCACAGTTATAACATCAACTAATTTTCTTAATGGCATACAAAGGACTGAAATACTTTAATATGAAATAGGATTTCGTGTTGTAGAAGAAAAATATGAGTTCATGTATGCGGAATTGGTATACAATTTTGGTTGCTATAAATACTATTGGAATGTTAGATATTCTTAACAAGTTTGCAAAAGATAGAATGAAGTGGCTATGCAACATGAGGCAAGTCCAAGATAAATTATTTGTATAATTTTTCCAAGCCAATCAATATTGATAACTCTGTGGGCCCACCCTAATTATTCTTAATAAATCTACTTTATGAATTTGCCCCACCCTAATGTTCTACCTCTATACTATGATGACTTTTGAAGAAGAAATGTTGTTAAAAATGTAAGTAGGGAATTTCATAGCATTGGAAATTTTAAAACATGTGTCATAGTTATGGTAATTTCTCAATCCATATAGATAGTTTGTAAATTTTGGATGTAATAAAAATATAAATTAATAACATTTTTTACTGTGCATTTCTTGAGCTATGGTACATGGTATTTATACACCTTATTAACATCATGCAACACAAAGTCACACAATACATAGCTTGACACAATGCGCAGCTTGACACAAAATGAACATTTACAATGTTCTTGACTACAATCCAATTGTAAATTCAAAAATTTCATCATAAGCCAACATTTCTTCATAAACCATCTTTTTAAGCCCTAAGTAATATCACTACACTTCTTTTCATTTTCATTTTTTGATTTTGTGCCCCCTATTGTGTTTAGGTAAACAACTTCAAGGACAGATGGTAAAATTATTTTGAGTTTTGTTGAGTTTTGTCGTGCATCAAATCCATAAATGTAAATGATCTCAAAAAAAAAGATAAGAAAATTCCCAATCCTATCATCACAACATCAAATTTATCCAAATAAGAAATTGAAAGAGACAAGGTCATTATAAGTCCATCATTTAAAGTTGTAAATCATTAAACAACTCAAAATATGATGTAATTTTGAAATTTTAAGGCCATATTGTACATTTAATCTTCCTATTAAGTTGACAAAAGACACCAATGAGTGCACAACAGCTAGTCATATCCTTTGCTAGGGTTTCATGATAGCCACAATGGCCATACGATGAGTATCTCCAACACCCAAGTTGACCCCTTAGTACAAAAACTGCAACGCCTTTTATTGAGGGAACCCTTAGTTTATGAAATTGTAAAACAACACCGGCTGCGGAGCATGGACCAAGAGGAGAGAGGCACCCCTAGAATTATGACAATGTCACGAACCCAAAGGAGTCGATGATTCGTCAATTTGAGCCATGATCATCATTTTATGGACAGTTGAAACTCACATCCTAGAGGCTTTCAAGGACACATGGTGAATCCCTGTTGGGGGCATATAATCCCAACGAGGAAACATAATTGAGTTCCATGAGATCTTGCAATTTTGTTTGGGTGGGTTCAATGTGGGAAAACTAGCCACAAGTTCATGTATGAGGTATGTCCTAAGATGACCCCCTAATGCGAAAATTGCAATGCCTCTTATTGCGGGGAAACCGTAGTTTCTGAAATTGTCAAACAACACTAGCCATGGGACATCATACAAGAGTTGAGAGGCACACCTAGCATTATGACCACATCATGAATAAAATAGATTCAATGGTTCATTGATCCAAGTCATGGTCATCATGTTATGGCCAGTTGAATATTGCATCCTAGAGGTTTTAGAGATACATAGTGAATCCTTGTCGGGGGTATAGAATCCCAACGGGGCAACAAAATGGATGTTCATGAGATCTTTCAAGTTTGTTTGGGTGAGTTTGACACATGAACACTATACATAATTTCTCAGATGATGCATTTTCCAAGTTGACCCCCTTAGTGCAAAAGTTGCAATGCCTCTTATTGAGCGAAAGCCTACTTTCTTAAATTGTGAAAACAACACAAACTATGGGCCATGGACCAAGAGGAGAGAGGAACCCATAGAATTATTACCATATCATGAATCCGATGGGGTTGATAGTTCATCGATCTAAGCCACGATCATCATTTTTATGGCCAATTGAAACTCACATCCTAGAGGATTTTAGGGACACGTGGAAAATCTTTGTTGGGGGGATAGAATCCTAACCGGGAAATAGAATGGAATTCTATGATATACTAAATGTGTTTTTGGGTGAGTTCAACGTGGAAAAACTAGCCACAAATTTATGGATGAGGTATTTCCCAAGTAGAACCCTTAGTGAAAAAATTTCAATGCCTCTTATTGAGGGAAACCCTAGTTTCTGAAATTTTCAAACAACACCAATTGCGGGCCATGGAATGAGATGCGAGAGGCACAAATAGAATTATTACCATGTCATGAATGTAACCGAGTCAATATTTTGTCGATCTGAGCCACGATCATCATTTTATGGCCAGTTGAAACTCGCAATCCTAGAGGCTTTTAGGGACATATGGTGAATCCCTGCCAAGGGCATAGAATCCTAACCAGACAATAGAATGGAGCTCCATGATATCCTGCAAGTGTGTTCTATATTGGAAATCTATTGAAAATTTCATCGAAAGGGTATTTCCGAATTTGACCCCTTACTGCAAAAATTGCAATGCCTCTCATTGAGGGAAAACCTAGTTTATGAAATTGTAAAAAAACACCAGCTACGATCCATGGATTGAGAGGAGAGAGGCATCCCTATCATTACTTACAAGTAAAAAATACAATGGATTTGACAGTTTGCAAATTAGAGCCACGGTCATCGTTTTATGGCGAGTTGAAACTCTTATCCTGGAGCCTTTCAGGAGCACATGGTGAATCCCTTTTAGGGGCATATAATCACAACCAGGAAACAAAATGGATTTCCATGAGATCCTGCAATTTTTTTTGGGTGGTTTCAATGTGGGAAAACTAACCAGAATTTCATAGGTGAGTTATTTCCCAAGTTGACCCCTTAGTGCAAAAATTGCAATGCCTCTTATTTAGGGAAACCCTAGTTTCTGAAATTTTCAAACAACAATAGTTGCGGGCCATAGACCAAGAGAATAAAGGTACCCCGAGAATTATGACCATGTCACAAATCCAATAGATTCAATGGTTCATTGATCCGAGCCATGGCCACCATTTTATTGTTAGTTGAAGCTCACATCCTAGAGGCTTTTAGGGACACATGGTGAATCCCTATTGGTGGCATGGAATCCCAACCGCGAAACAGAATGGAGTTCCATAAGATACTGCAATTTATGGAGTGAAGAAGACATAGAGGGTTTCTAGGGATATATTGGGTTTATAGGGATAGATTAGGTTTGTAAGACTCTACATTTTTAGAGTAGGTTTCTAGGTTTCTAGATTATGTCTATAGGGTTAGATTAGTGTTTCTAGGGATAGATTACATATCTAGTGTTTTTTGGGATAGATTAGGTTTATATCCCACTACATCAGGTTTCGAGGTTTGTATATTTGGTTTCTCAATTTATACATTAGGTTTCTAGGGCTACATATTACTGAGTTAAATAGGTTTGTTGGCTTGAGAAAGGAAAGTATAGGTCAATGGTTTATGTAAGTTTAGACTAGAAGCTATATTAAGGTATTTTAGTTTAGGAAGGTTTAGTAGGTGAGGTTAAGGTAGTAACAGAGGTTGGGGTATTTTAGGATAGATATGTGGAACCCTGTAATATTTGTGCAATGAAGACAACCGTTGAAATATGTGTGCATTTTTTAATTGACTAGCACATCCATATGACCAAATACAGTGTCGATCCATCTATATGTTCCTCCTCTCTAGGTGCTCATAGAACATAAGGAATCAATGACATACATAATGGAAGTCATGGCACCTATCATTACTTATGTAGAAGTGATAATCCTTCAGAATTTCTCATTACTCTTCATTGCTATTTGGACCATGTTTGTATGTGATATGGACCATCAAAGAAATTTGCTCAGAATGATAATACTGATTTCGAATCACATTTTGAGACTGTAGAGTATATTTCTCTGCAAAATAAACCACGGAAAGCATAGTTCCATGGGGAAATGTATCTTAGAAAAGTCTAAACTGCTCATCCTGCCATCTAGCTAGGTGGAAATGCTTAACATATTAATATGTCTCTTCTATGAATTCTATGATGAAGTGGGTGACCTATACCTAGAGGCACAAAATGATCTTGGCACAAGTTATTCTTATATGTAAGGATTGAAACATAGTTGAAATTGCAATTTAGAGTTAGATACTGACCTGAGATGTCACCAATTGTGTATTTTTTATTTCTTTCCTAGGGCCTATTTCATAGCTGATGTATTTGAAGCTTTTCATGTCTATGTCCATATTCCCAAATCCTTTATATCCACTTTCATGAATGCACCTGTCCAATAATTCCATGCCACCACAGTTGGAGAACGTGCCATCTATACAAGCTTTTGCATACTAAGATTTCCCCTCCGGCGTATCACACATGATGCTATGAATGAATTCCCTGAATGAAGATGGTGGTATCGACACAAAGCAATATTGCACATGGTTAGTATGCAACACACGACAAATGTTAAAAAATGTGTCATATTAATATTCATATTATACATGATATCTACAACAAAAAGTGTTATGAAGTGTATTTATTCTAACATACCATGGCTTTCATTTCTCAAAATATCTTTGTCCCAATTTCAATTCCCTATGCTCATTCTTGAGTTTCTCGTATAGTTTCGTTTGTGTTATGTCAAGAAGGTGTTTAATGTGTGGTTCATGATCTTTTGAACCCCTTCTAAATTTTAGAGCATCCTTCCTTTGTAAAAAAGGCATGGTGTTATCATGCCAACAAATTTGCACTAATACCTTTAATGCATCAATTAGTTTCATGTCAGAACATGTAAAACTACCAATGAAGGCCCAAAAATATGTATGGTTTATTTCAATATGTTCTCTTCTAATGGAATACCTACAAAGTGTTTTGACTTTGAAATTAACAAGTATGGATGTAGGCTTAAGAAAAAAAAGGCCCTAGTGTTCTTGTTTATGATTGCTTGTGACAACACTCAATGAGTTGCATTGTGATCCTTTGAATGAGTCTTCTGACCAATTATGATAAAGGAATCTACTAAGATTTTAACAATATAAGAACTTAGTTTAGAATTATTTATCATCTTTATCCTTAAATTTCTCTTAACAATAGTCATCCACCTAGATTTTAACAATGATAAAAATAATCTACATTTATCTCCATCACATTTAGAATCAAAATAGTTTACAAGTATCTCTCAAGTTTGATATGCAATAATGCATTTATATAGTGTACCTTCAAGCGAACCAATGGGACTTTCATCAATATATATATGTGTGTGTGTGTGTGTGTGTGTGTGTGTGTGTGTGTGTGTGTGTGTGTGTGTGTTTCAGAGTTCTTTGGTGTGAAATTGCTAATGGAGGTACATAGGTTGGAATTATACCATGTACTACATCATTCGATCAGTCTGGTGTTTCAACAGGAGCTTCATGTCCTTCTCTCTCTTGGTGGAAACTAGATGGTGGATATTGGACATCCTCTTGGATGATCTCAATAACATTGTCTTATTAGAGCATACGTTCGACATGTAACATATCTCTAAATTCATCACGTGTATAACAACAAGAGACCAAATTAGCAACTATTTTAGGTGGCCTTGATGTGGGTATCAAAGCTTCCCCCAATGAGCACCTATTTTTTACTTCTTGATGACTTCCATGGGGCGATTTTTCCTCACCTATTGTGGAAATTGAGGCCCCCTCTAGTGAATGCTTTCATTTTTATTGGTGTGGATTGGTAGAAAGAACTATGCCATCTTCGATAATTGAATTCGGATGAGAGTTCATAGAATGCATCCAGTTCATCATGTCTAATATTTTATTCTCTCTATCTTCTTCAATGATTACTTGAGGTTTCTTCTTCCTTTCCGATTTTCTTGTTTGATTGTGTAAATTTCCCATCACCACAGTTTTCTATGGTGTTCTTGAATTGGAGATAGTCAGTGGTGCTCTTCTATTGGAGAAGATTCAATCTTTCCTAATGTATTTGGTGCTCCTCAATTTCTTTGGAGATGGCGCTCTTCAATTGGATTTGGTGCTCTTCAATTGCTATAATATGGTTCTCATCAATATGCAATGGTCTATGGTCCTCTTCGATTAGAGAATCTTCAACATTGTTCAATGACTTCAAGGTTCTCCTTAAGTGAATGATGGAGATGTCTTATTGGAGTCTTAAATTGGAGATGGTTCTCTTCAATTGGATATGGGGCTATTCAATATGTAATCGTCTATGGTCCTCTTCTATTGGACATTCTTAAAAGTTGTTCAATGACTTCAAGGTGATCCTAAAGTGAATGATAGAGATGGTCTATTGGAGTTTTCAATTGGAGATATTGCTCTTCAATTGGATATGGTTCTCTTCAATTGGTATATGGTCATTTTCAATATGCAATGGTTTATGGTCCTCTTCTATTGGGGATTCTTCAAAATTGTTCAATGACTTCAAGGTGCTTCTCAAGTGAATGATGTAGATGACCTATGGGAGTCTTCAATTCGATAAGGTGCTCTTCAATTGGATATGGTTCTCTTCAATTGGTATATGTTTCTCTTCAATATGCAATGCTTTATGGTCCTCTTCTATTGGATATACTTCAAAAAATTTCAATTACTTCAAGGTGCTCCTCAAGTGAATGATGGAGATTACGTATTGGAGTCTTCAATTGGAGATGGTCTATGGTCCTTTTCTATTGGAGATTCTTCAACATTGTTGAATGATTTCAAGGTGATCATCAATTGCTAGCAACTAAATGATGGAGAATGTCAAATGTGATTATCAAATTGACATTTTTTTGCAGGACTTCCTGAACAATGCACGATTCCAACTATAGTTTGTAGTTCAATATGTTAGAGTGACCATTGGATATGAAAAATTGGTGTTATATCAGAGAAATATGCATACACGTTATGTAGTTCTAAAACACGTGTGAATCTTGTAACATTGAAGGTGGTTACACGACTATTGCATAGTGACTGTGGACATTACACAACTATTGGTAACATTATAAAACATAGACACATTATGTTTGTGTACAATCTGACGCCCCCTAACACCCCCTTCTCTCTAACCCCCTAATCCCCTCCCCTCTCTCTAGCTCTAACCCCCTTACCCTAGATCCCCCCCTCTCTACCTCACACCCTCTAAAAACCCTCCCTCTCTCTCTACATATTGCTCCCTACCACTAACCGCCTAGCCATAAATGCCCCTCTCTCTATATCTCTTCTACTCCCCTTACCCCTAAACCCCCCTCTCTCTATCTCCCTCCTACTCCCCCTATCCCTAACTCCTTAAATACCCCCCATCTCTACCTATGACCCCCTAACACCGCCCCCTCTCTCTAGATATAACCCCCTACCTCTAACACCCTACCCCTAAACCCCACCATCCCTCTATCTCTTACCCCCTAACACCCCCCTGTTTACCTTTGACCACCCAACAAACCCACTCTCTCTATATCTAACCCCCTTGCCGTAACCCCCACCCTCTCTCTATCTCTCTCATATTCCCCTAACCCTAAATTCATAACATACCTTCGTATCTACCTCCACCACCCTAACACCCCCTCTCTCTCTAAATCTAACCACCTACCACAAACTGCCTACCCCTAACCCCCTTTCTCTCTAGCTCTCTCCTACTCCCTCTACCCCTAACCTCCTAATAGACCCACCCCCCCTCTACCTCCAACCCCCTCTCTACCCCTAACCCCCTACCCCCCTCTCTCTAGCACCCTAACACCACCCCCTCTACCTCTAATCCCCTACCTCTCACCCCCTCTCTACCTCTAAAACCCCCCCTCTCTCTCTACCTCTTACACCCCCCTCTATATCTCTCACATAGTCCCCCTACCCCTAACCCCCACACTCTCTATCTATCTCATACCCACCCACCCCTAACCCCCCTCCCTCTCTACCTCTAAGCCCCTTACACCCACCCCTTAACACCCGCTAACACCACCCACCCCCTAACACCCCCCTACCCATAATCACCCACACGCTCCCCCCCTTTCCCCACGACTCTATCTCTCACTCCATCTCTCTTTTTCTCTCACCCTCCTAGTCACACCCTTCCACTAACCCCTCCCTCCTCTCCCTCTCTCCCTCCTCCTCCTACTAAGCATTACTAAACCCCCCTTCCCCCACATAGTCCCCCTACCCCTAACCCCCACACTCTCTATCTATCTCATACCCACCCACCCCTAAACCCCCTCCCTCTCTACCTCTAAGCCCCTTACACCCACCCCTTAACACCCGCTAACACCACCCACCCCCTAACACCCCCCTACCCATAATCACCCACACGCTCCCCCCTTTCCCCACAAATCTATCTCTCACTCCATCTCTCTTTTTCTCTCACCCTCCTAGTCACACCCTTCCACTAACCCCTCCCTCCTCTCCCTCTCTCCCTCCTCCTCCTACTAAGCATTACTAACCCCCCCCCCCCCCCCCGCCTCTCTCATTCTCTCTCTCTCTCTCTCTCTCTCTCTCTCTCTCTCCCCCCTACTCCTAGACCTCCACCTAACCCCCACTTGTCTCTCTCTCCCCCATCACCCTAACACACCACTACCCCATCGATTATCTCTTTCTCTCTCTCTCACACACACACACACTGTTAGGAACCCATGTCTTTACTTTGCTAGTATGTTGTTGTTGGACGCATATGCTTTGTAAGTCGTCCCATAGTATTTGTTGATCAATAGTTTGTGTTATTGTTGTTGGCACATATGCTTTGTAAGTCGCCCGTAGTATTGTTGATCCATAGTTTGTAATGGCCCATGGTTTCGACCCATAGTATTGGCACCTAGAATTAGTATATAAGTGTGTGTTGAGACCTATGAAGGCACCGTGAAGTTATTTGTATTGAGCTTGCTCATAGGAGGTTGCCCCCTCGAAGTGGCCCGTGATCAATATAAAAGTGATTCTGAGTTCTGTCATTTCTGCTATTTCGCATATTTTCATTAAGTAATTGTTGCAGGTGCCTCACATCTGGTATCAGAGCACTTTCTTGGGCTCGCTGGGTGAAATTTCTGCCAAATTTTTTTTTTCGCATCTGTTGCAGGTTCGGATTTGGGAATAATCCCTATCCGCTTAACTGTGGGAAGTACTTGGGCATAATCCCTAAAACTCATTGTGAGGAGTACCACAGGAACCCCGAAGTAGCTGGCCCATTGAGAGGACCTGCCAGCAAAAAGGGTAACGACCCCTACCTGATTGACTAGTTCCCACCCGTGAGGTAAACCAAGAGCTATCGTTTGTGGCAAAGCGGTTATCAGTTTTACCTGAGCCATGGAGTGAGGGGTACTGCCCCAATACGCAAGTCGTCAGACAGCATTGGTGGCCGAGTGAAAACCTTGAACTGTTAGGAAGCCGCACATACCTGCGGTCCATATCTACTTTCAGCTAAACTATTGTTGATCACTGCTGCGCCGTTTCAGATCCATTTTGCAAGCCGTTCGGCGTTGTTCTAGATTCCTTCCGAGGCGTAGCCGCTCCAATTAGTAAAAAAAAAAAAAAACCCGAGCCGTAACCGCTCCAGTCTGAAGAAAAAAAAGAAAAAAAAAAAGAAAAACAAGAAAAAAAAAAGAATAAATAAATAAAATAAAATTCAGTTTTTTCTCCATATCTCCCTTGTTTTACCTCTGTTTCCCTTGAAATTTTCAGGGAACCCCTGTCATTCCATTCTGCATATTTCATTCCTGAGGACCCTATCCTCAATTCCCCTTCCTACAGCCCGAAATCCCACATTTGTCTATTTTTAGGGTTTGCCATAACTTCCTCAGATTTCACCCAATCACCTTCAATTTTTACCACAAAATTCCTTTCTGAATTCTACTTCTTTGTTCCCCTCTGCCAAATTTTCCCATTCTTTCACCCCGCTTCTGAAATCCTCATTTTTGCTTCCCTGTCTATCCAACAGTGTCCAAAACCTAGTCAAACCCCAATTACCCTTCTGATTTTTTCCCAAATCCAAATTTTCCTTTACTGAAGTAGTTCCTGTTTTTGTTTTCCTACCCAGTCAAAAAAAAAAAAAATCCTGGTTATGGTTGTCACCTATGCAGGAGCAAAAACCATGGAGGAAGCACTTGCAGCCATCCAAGCCAAACTCCAGGATCTGGATGAAAAATTTCTTGGTCTCCATCTTGAACATTCAGCTATGAACAACAAACGACAGTCCGAGTCTTCAACAGACAATGGGTTCTCTTCTTCCAGCAATTTTCGTGGTCCGAAGCTTGATTTTCCTCGCTTCAATGGTACCGATCCAACTGGATGGATCTATCGTGCAGAACAGTATTTTAGTTTGCATAATACTTTTGATGTCAATAAAGTTCCGTTGGCATCCTTTCATTTGGAACAGGAAGCTCTTCAATGGTACCATTGGTATATCAAGGCTCATCCAGAGCCCAACTGGCCAGACTTTTGCCAGCTCCTTTTGCAACAATTTGGTCCTAGTGCTTTTGATGACTTGACAGGATCCCTCACTAAACTTCGCCAAACTGGCACTGTGAGAGAATATCAAACCGAATTTGAGAATCTAGCCAACCACACCGAAGGATTGTCTGATGAATTTTACCAGAGTTGTTTTATCAGTGGTCTAAAGGATGCCATCCGCTCTGAGGTCAAAATGTTCTATCCCAACACAATGATGGAAGCACTCGGGTTGGCTAAGTTGGCAGAAGACAAGATTGCAGCCCAACAATGCTCCAAGCCCACTTTTGTTCCCTTTCGAAATATGGGTTCTCAGCGACCACCTATACCGCAAGCTCCTCGACCGACTCCTATCAAGCGTTTGTCTGAAACAGAGATGCAAGCACGCAGAGAAAAGGGGCTTTGCTATAATTGTGATGAGAAATTCACTCGGGGACATAGATGTGTTCAACAAAAGCTCTACCTCCTGGATGTGGAGTCTCCGCCTGCCTCTGAAATGGATGACGAAGATCCAGAAACACTGGATGCTCCGGTCGACATTCAGGAACTGCCTATTGACCCTCCGTCTCAGGATGATCAGCCAGAGATATCTCTCCATGCTTTAGCTGGAATCACCACCCCCCAAACAATGTGGGTCAGGGGTTACTTCAAGAAGCTTCCTCTTACAATCCTCATTGATTCTGGTAGCACTCATAATTTCATTGACCCTCGGATCGCCAAACAAGCTGATTGTTTTATCCATCCTTGCTCCAACTTTGAAGTCATGGTTGCCAATGGGGGAACCTTAACTTGCAAAGGAAAGTGTTGAAATGTGCGTATCTCTATGGGAGATTATACCTTGCGCTCTGACATGTTTGCCTTTCCCTTAGGCGGATTTGATGTGGTTTTGGGTGCTCAATGGCTACGCACACTCGGCCCTATCTTATGGGATTTTGCCGAACTTTGGATGTACTTTTCCCTCAATGGACACAAACACACATTGACAGGATTACAACCAGGTTCTCTCAGCATCATCAGTTCACATCGCATAGAAAAACTCCTCAAGAAGAATTCACATAGTGTCATCGCTCAGATCCATTCCATCCAGATGCAACCATCAGTGGTCTCCACTACTCCTTTGGATCTATAACAAATTCTGGATCGATATACAGGTGTCTTTGTTGAACCAGTGGGATTACCACCTTCCAGGACAAAAGACCATTGTATTCAGCTCCTTCTTGGCAGCGTTCCGCCCAACATTAGGCCCTATCACTACCCATTCCACCAAAAAACGGAGATTGAAATGCTTGTTCGGGACTTATTAAAGCAAGGTATTATTCGCCCAAGCACTAGTTCCTTTTCTTCTCCAGTTATTCTTGTCCACAAAAAAAGATGGGTCATGGCGCCTCTGCATTGACTTCCGAGCACTTAATCCCCTCACCATCAAGGATAAGTTTCCAATTCCTGTTGTTGATGAGCTTCTTGACAAGCTTCATGGGGCTCACTTTTTCTCCAAGTTGGATCTTCATTTTGGGTATCATCAAATTCGGGTTCATGAGGATGATATTCCTAAAATAGCTTTCCGCACACATGATGGCCATTATGAGATTTTGGTCATGCCCTTTGGCCTCACTAATGCTCCTTCCACATTCCAAGCCTTAATGAATAAAATATTTCGACCCTACTTGCAGAAATTCATTCTAGTATTCTTTGATGATATCCTAATCTACAGTAAAACATGGGATGAACATCTCCAGCATCTAGATCTTGTCATGCAACTTTTCTCAGACCATCATCTCCATGCCAAGCAGTCTAAATGTTTTTTTGGACAAAAGGAAGTTGAGTATCTCGGGCACATTATCTCAGCACAAGGGGTTCGTGTGGATCTTGCCAAAATCGATGCCATGAACAATTGGCCACATCCTCAGACACTCAAGAGCCTTCGTGGTTTTTTGGGGTTGACTGGCTACTACCGCAAGTTTGTCAAGGATTATGGGAAGATTGCAGCTCCATTAACTGCTCTATTGAAAAATGATGCTTTTACATGGATACCTGCTGCTCAGTGTGCATTTGACAAACTAAAACAAGCTATGTGTACTACACCTGTGCTAGCTATGCCCGATTTTTCCAAGCCCTTCACTATTGAGAGTGATGCTTGTGGCAATGGACTTGGTGATGTTCTCCTTCAAGATGAACACCCCATTGCGTTCACCAGCAAAGCCCTTTCAGGTAAGAATTTAGCTGCCTCTACCTATGAGAAGGAAATGATGGCTATTTTGCATGCAGTACAGAAGTGGCGTCCATACCTATTAGGGAATCATTTCTGCATCAAGACTGATCACCAGAGTCTGAAATATTTCTTGGACCAGCGTGTCTCCTCCCCGGTACAATAGAAATGGGTTAGCAAACTCATGGGTTATGACTATGAGATCACTTACAAGAAGGGTAAAGACAATATTGTGGCAGATGCTCTTTCTCGCACATTTGATGCCCAAGGTTCTCTTTCAGCTATTTCTATGCCTGTTCCAAATTGGTTGCAATCTGTTCAACAGGGTTATGTCAATGACTCTTCCTTATCTTAGATCATCCAACGCTTGACCAACAACCCTTATGCTGTACCACATTACTCTTGGGATGGTGCTTCTCTGCGATACAAGGGTCGTCTGGTGCTTCCCCAGAGCACAGATCTTCAACAGGCTGTCTTCTATGAACTCCATGCTTCTCCATCGGTCGGGCACTCTGGGTTCCTCAAAACATATGAACGAGCACGGCGTAACTTCTTTGGCAGGGCATGAAAAGGACAATTCAACAAATGGTGGCCGAATGTGATACCTGCCAGTGCAATAAGGGTGCAACAACACTCGTTCCAGGATTGCTTGAACCCTTGCCCATACCTACACGGATTTGGACAGATATTTCTATGGATTTCATTCAAGGGCTCCGTAAATATGGCGGGAAGATAGTGATTCTCATTGTGGTTGATCGTCTCTCCAAATATAGTCATTTTTGTGCTCTCAGCCATCCCTATACAGCCTCCTCCGTCGCTCAAATTTTTATGGACCGGATCTTTCGTCTTCATGGCATCCCTTCTTCCATTGTCTCGGATCGTGATGCGACTTTCACCAGTCATTTTTGGACAGAACTATTTCGCCACACTGGCACCAAACTGAAGATGAGTTCAGGGTATCACCCACAAACAGATGGTTAGACTGAAATTGTCAATAAATGCTTGGAAACGTATCTTCGATGCTTCACCTTGGAACAACAACATCAGTGGGCAAAGTGGCTCCCTCTCGCTAAATGGTGGTACAATACCTCTTACCACACTGCCTCTAAAATGACCCCATATGAAGCAGTCTATGGTCAGGCACCTCCAGCTCTTCTTCCATACACCCCCACCAGTTCACCAGTTCAAGAAGTTGACACGGTCCTTCGCAGCCGCGATCAGATTCTTCGCAATTTGCGGGACAATCTTCACATGGCAAGAAGTCGCATGAAGCAACAAGCGGATCAGCACCGTTCCGAGCGCACTTTTCAAGTCGGTGATATGGTTTTTCTTCGTCTCCAGTCGTACAAACAATCCTCCTTGAAACTCAAAGGGCGTCATAAGCTCGCTCCAAAGTTCTATGGGCCATATCAGATTCTTCAAAAGATTGGGTCTGTTGGCGGATATTTCTACCCTATAGTCAGGAAACTAAACTATCAACTTGGTTGGGGTGACAGGTAAGTGCATTTATGTCATTACAGAGGTGTTTACAAAAGAAATAGATTACAGATTTAGAGAACATACCTTGTACTGGAGTCTGATCCTAGCCTTGACCCAGTCTTGTGTCCATCTCTCAAATCTACTTTCTTTCAGCAAACCTGAAACAACAATACCTTCCTCAAACACTTTGGGCAACATATAAATCATAAAATAAACAAAGATTATGTTTAATATCCAGTATTGACCAAAATGAATCCAACTCAAAATGCCATTTTATAACACCTTCAGATTGGAACAAGGAAACACTTCAACCTTTATTTGTCAAAATAGTATGCAGTACAAATATACCTGATAATAAAGCAGGCTCCTGCAACTAGATCCTGGGCTCTGGCTCTGCTCTGGTCTGAATGTCTTCTGCAACAGTTTCTCCATTAACTCATCCTCTCATTCTTTAGTAATCATTTGCATTCATAATTTCTTCTAACCTTGCTCCCTTAGCCTTCTTGGAATTTATAGGTTTAAGGAAGCAGTTCAAGTCGATGAGGAGGTTGGGGAAGTTAAGAAACTGACTTCAACTAATCCTCTTCGATGGATTAATATATTTTTTAATCATTTTTAAGATACACGCGACTATTACACAGTGGAGTAGCGTATAGGGCGCTACTCTATTGTTTGAGGAATAGCGCTCATTTAGTTTTAAATTCCGAGCGCTACTTTGATAATAAGGAGTAGCGTATATATTGATATGGGCACTACTATTATGCACTAGAGTCGCGTATGGGCGCTAGTCTCTTTAAGTAGAGTAGCGCTCATACCTCAAAATGATATTTTTGTATGTTTTCCAGTATTCTCAGGAAATGGGATGAGTTGTCATAATATCTAAGGTCAACATGCTCCTCCATCCAAGTTGTCCTTTTGTGTGATCAACAGCTCAGGGTGATCACGGACGGAGAGGTGCAAGTTTGACCTATAACAGAACTTGAGACCTATAAGTTATGAGAGGATCAGATTATATCACATAATCGAAATGATGCCTTGATCTTTCCAATGTGCTTTATTTTGAGAACCTACTTTCTCAATAATACTTTCCAAGGAGAGATTCCTTCTAGACATTGAATCATGCATTTTGCATCCAAAATATTACCGAGTGTTGAAATATCAATCAAACCTAGGCCTCTTTCAGCCTTTGGTGTAATGAAAACACCTAGGGTACAATAGGGATGCCCCTATCCCAACCATATTTGGAACAAAAGTATGAATGCAAGATTTGCTCCAATCTATCAAATTGATCCCTTCTAGGAAACCAACAAGAAACATAATAAACAAGTGATGCATGGAGAATCCTACTTACAGTAGTCATTTTTGTAGAAAATTGAAGGTCTTTATTCTACCAAAAGAAAATTTACATTGCAATCGCTCCAAACACCAATCCGACATAGTTGTTGGAGAAAGCCCCACACCAAAAGGGATGCCAATATACCTTATTATTACACCTAGATGAATGAAATTCCAAGTAAGATCGATCCAATGATCCAGAGGCTCATCAATATCAATCAACCAATAATTAGTCTTATGTTCACTAATCTTAGCACTAGATTCCTTGCAGAAAATAGACAAATAGTCCCTACCAATAGACAATGAGTCTTGGTCAACCTTAATAGAAAGTAAGGAATCATCTACAGAGTGATTATTAACCATCTCATAATCACTTGGAAGTGAAATTTAGTGAATCTTCACATGCAATTAGGTATCATCCAACAAATGACCAAGAGCATCAACAATTAAAACATATAGATAAGGTGCAAGGGGATATCCCTATCTAATTGATTGGTGCAAAAGAATACATGGAGAATGTGTATTATTGACTACAACAAAAGTTGAGGCACAAGAGAATAGGGTGTTTACCATCCCTAGAGAATTTGAACCGAAGCCCAAATATGACATCATATCTGTAATGAAGAACCCATTAATTATATCATAAGATTTATCAAAATCAGTTATAAGAAAGAGAGCTTGTTTCCTAGATTCCCTATCCTTCTCTATGGCCTCCCAAACTCAAATCACTATGTCCAAAATAAACTTCCTTTCACACAATATTCTTTAAAAATTCTCTCACTCTCAGTGCCATTACCTTAGCCATGATTTTATAAGAAACATTTAATAGTGTTATAGGCCTCCATCCCCCAATGGTCTACCTATAAGATTCTTTTGGAATCAGATTGATTAACCCTTGATTAATAGGGTTTGTTAAACATCATGTAGCAAATTCTTTTGCAACCATGTGACTGGAGTCATCTCCAATAGTATTCCACGTTGCCTTGTATAACTCACAATGTATTCCATAATTTCCTAGAGATTTACCATTTTGCATGGAGCTAAGGGTTGCAAACAATTCATTGTTTGTGAGGTCCCTATCCAAACTAACCTTTTCAACAGTAGATACCTTGTGTGGAACCACCCTATAACAATCATTCCTAGTTCCAACCACATACTCTATTAGTGGATAAAGAGAAACTATATTTGAAAGTGGTATCCGAACATACCTAGGATATTAGAGGGATAATCTTCAAGTGAATCGTCCTCTCTATGAAGGCCCAATACTCTATCAGAAACCACCTTCTTATTTAAAAATTCAAAGAAGAACTTGGATCCCTCTTGCACTTCTTGCAATATACTCCTCCTCCCTACACACAACAAACTCCAAATTTGCTGCATATTTTTGAAGTATGGATTTATGAAGGTCCTCATGGAGAATACGTACCTCTTCCAACCTACTCCCAACCTCTCAAATCTCTTGTCTATGATTGTGAGCAATCATACCCCCCCTACCACAAATAAATTTAACAATCCTCCAAAGGGATCCCTCCCAACAAAGCATCCAACCCCTATCATCAATAGGATGAGGAACTAGATTCCAAACATGAATTATTAGAGCAAAGAAAAAAGGAGAATCCAAATGATAGACATTTTACTTATGCAAGGAGAAAATATTTGAGGGATTCTCATTACCCACCAAAATGGAAGTTTGAATGGGTAGATGATCTAAACTAATTACATCCAACATCACGAAGCCTCCTAAAAAATGAAATATCATTATGAGACCCATAAACCCTATCTAATATTCCCTACACCCTCTCCCTCCCTTTCCGAAAATTGGACCAATTGAACGAACCTCCATAATCCATTTTTTCTTACCCCAATTAGGATCAAAGAGTTGAAGGGAGTCTTGGCACCTTAACCCTGTGAGTTTTTCTACTCTAGAAAGCACAGAACTTGAGCCACCACCTAGATCACCATTCCATTCCACCATGTTAAATACACCACCTATTATCCATTATGCATCTAGAAGAGAAGAATAATCCATTCCCAAAGACGAGTTCAAGATGAGTTAATGTTGGGAGCATAAACTAAACAAAAACCAAGAAATCTCTCTTATATCAAAAGAGTAATCCAAATTCTTCAATTATTTGGGTCACAACCATATGAAGTAGCAAAAATTTGAAGAGAAGGATATAGAGCAATAACTATGCCCCCTCCCCCTTAAACATGATTTGAATTCCAAAAAGTACCATAGCACACATAACTCATGCGAGTACAAAACTCAAAGCCAGAATCCTTCAACTCCTAAAGAAATACCATATCTACCTTAATCTTTTCCGAGACTCCCCATACAAGTTGATTTCAAATAGGGATTATCAATCCTCTCACATTCCAAGAAAGAAGATAAATATTCATTCAGAGAGTAGTGGGTTTGGAAGACTATTGAAATTGTTTCTTGATGCTATATTACCCAAGGAGGATGCACCCTTTTGGGGGGAAAGAGACACAAATACCTTGAATGACTTTTATTGAGGAGAGAAACTCATTTCTCTATTAGGTTTTTCCACAAGAGTTGGAGATAAATCCCCCTTATTTTTGTTAGACTTGACTTTCCACCCTTCATCAACATCCATACCTAGACTCTAGGCATTGAGACCTACATTTGAATTAGACATAATACTTTTCCCCCATGAGTTATCAATTGTCCCATAATTGAAATCGTGTACCTATTGTGAGAAAGGTACCTTAGTATCCTTATAAGGTTGTTGAGACACCCTGAACTAGTGTTGGCTCCCACACCTTGCAATGGATCAGAAATATAATCACCAACCTCAGCTTGGGTATAAAACTGTTTGGTACCATGGCTAGAACCCCCACCCTTTGACATTGGGGCCGACGATGATGTAGCACCTTTACCCTCAGAAGATACCTTGGAAGCTTTCTTATGCGGGGAATCATGAATAAGGTGGTCCTTGGATTAATAGGGGAAAAAAGCATTAGGAAGATTTATATAATGCACTTTGTCTTGATAATCCCCATCCACTGTGATTATTGAAATAAAAGGAGGAATTTTAGATCAATTTCCACATGCACTCTAGGGCTATCTCAAAATGATTTACATGTTCTTTCTAGGATTAACACTTTGCCAAACTTGTTGGAGAAAAGGTCAAGAAAAGGTTGTGGGTATACTAGAAGACAAGGAAACTCAAACTGCAAAGAAAAGTGAGCTTGTACTCAATCTTCTAGATTAAACTATGCCCTCCATGACTACACATATGCCAAATAACCAACAATATTCCATGTACCATACTGTAACAATTGTCTTGATAATGCCTTAAAATTGAACAACAAATAAATATATTTAAACCCCAATCCCCAATAATATTTTAATGACACCTCCTTTGCTTCCTAGTTCAACAAGAACCATTTATCAAATGCAACTTCTTCTAGCATTCTATGAATAAAGTATAAGATCAGTCCCCTACCCTCAATCTTTTTTGTCCCTTCAAAATATTCTCTGTTGCATGTCACAAACATAAATAAAATAATAAATATATATAAACTAACAATTAATTAATAATAATTATATTTATAAGAGGACACGACTCCTCTCAAAGGGTGCCTAACAATATATAAAAAAGGCCCTCCATGTAATATTATTCATCACATTCAATTATTATTCAAAATGTATTATTTATGAAGATGGATCTCTTCTTTATCCAGATACAGATTCCCCATAACACTTGGATTTGGTGTTACATTGGTATCGGAGCCCCTTCTTGGGAATTTCATTGAATTGGATTTTGGCCAAATGATTTGAGAGTTTCTCCAAATTAGGTCTTTGACCTAAAGAAAATGAAAAGAAAAAGAAAAGAAGATAGTGAGAAAAGAAGTAAAAAAAGATTTTAAAAAAAAAAGAGAAAATAAGTAAGAATAACATTCATGAAACCACACATGGTTTTATGAAAGTGCACATGGTTTTGTGAGCCCTTGGTTTTATAAAACCAACTCTTAGATATATCAAGAAACCAACTCACACCCTTAGTTGGATATTATTAAAAAAAACTTTATAGTAAAAATACATATAATATTATTATTATTTAGAAATAATAATAATTATTATTATATTGCTTTTATTACTTATTATTATCTTGATTTCATTAATAATAAATCATTATTATTATTAATTAATCAAGTTCCACATAAATCAGTGGGAAAATTTTTACGTTGGCCATGAGGTCAAAATGGGAAGAATTGGATATGCTTTTTGATGAGCAAATGAAAAGGATGGACAAGATGTCTGATCATATGGAACAATCAATGATAAAAGCTACTCAAAAAGCTATTAACAATGCCTTCAATAAATTAAGCCAACAAAGGAGATCAAAGTATTTTCAAGACAAGGACTCAGAACCTAAATCTAATACTGACGTTCAAAGCCCTGAAGAAAAACCAGATAAAGAACATAAAAATGATGAAAAGGAGGAAGATATAGAAAATCATTATGACAACCAAGATGAGATTAATAATATTAATCAAGACAATAAACAAGAAAAGGATACAAAATATCCTAGTCATGATGAAAAACGCCGTCTTTACATCCATCTGATGAAGTTCTAAATCATAATGTGCTACAAGTGCCAATATAATCCTTAAAGAGTCTTTCGATGAAACTGGAGAGAAAGTCTCTTTATAATCAATGCCTTCTTTCTGTGTGAAACCTTTCGCAACAAGACGTGCCTTGTATTTTTCAACATTGCCTTTAGAATCCCGCTTAGTCTTAAATATCCATTTGCAACCAACGGGTTTCTTGTCTTTAGGCAATGGAACGATATCCCAAACGTCATTGTCATACATAGATTTCATCTCTTCATTCATGGCATTAATCCACTTTTGAGAGTTAGAGCTTTCCATAGCTTGTTTGATATTAACAGGATCATTTTCAAACATGCCAATGTCAAACTCATGTTCTTGAAGATATGCATAATCCTTAGATTGTGTAGATCTTTTCTCTCTAGTAGATCTCCTAATTGGCACAGGTACTAGATTTTCTTGAGGTTCATTTACAACTTGATCTTCAACAGGAGGAGGAACATCATTATCAATTTCTGAATCTCCCACAGGCCCTAGGCCATCAACATTTGTCATGTCAATGTCAGGGTTTGGGTTGGGTTCAAGTCCATTTGTGTTCTCTATTCCATGTTGAGTTTCTAACTGAGTTATTTGTGATGATGAAGTTTGTATATTGTCAGAAGATGTATTTCTAAACGCAATCGGAATTTGAACAAAACTAGGACTTTGGTCCATAGTCTCATTTCTAAATGCAATCGAAATTTGAACAAAACCAGGACTTTGGTCCATAGTCTCATTCGCATTCGTCTCTTCTTCTTCAAAAATACTATCTTTTGTCATATCTCCCCCCACAAACTCATTATCCTCAAAAAATTTCGCACTTCCTGACTCGAAAACTGTATGTTCTGTTGGATTATAGAATTTGTATCCCCTAGATCGTTCAGAATAGCCTATAAAGTAACAACTAATGGTCCTTTCGTCCAGTTTCTTTTCATTTGGCTTATAAGGCCTAGCTTCACATGGACATCCCCAAACTCTCAAATGATTCAAGCTAGGCTTGCGCCCAACCCATAACTCGTAAGGGGTCTTGTTAGCTGCTTTAGTAGGCACTCTATTAAGTATGTATGCTGCAGTCTTTAAGGCTTCTCCCCACAAATTCTCAGGTAGAGTTGTACGAGCAATCATACTTCTCACCATGTCTTTAGGGGTGCGATTTCGCCGTTCAGCAACACCATTCATTGCAGGCGAACCTGGCAACGTATACTGAGGCACAATTCCGCATTCCTCTAAGTATTTTGCAAAGGGACCTTGACATTGTTCTCCTGATCCATCATAACGACCGTAGTATTCACCACCACGATCAGAACGAATGGACTTTATACGTTTGTTAAGTTGTAACTCAACTTCCGTTTTGAACTTTATGAACACGTCTAATGCTTCTGCCTTTTATTTTATTAAGTAAATATGACCATATCTTGAATAATCATCTATGAATGTGATAAAGTAACGGTGACCATTTCTTGTAGCTTTTGGAAAAGGACCACAGATATCCGTATGAATCAATTCTAAGACATCATTACATCTTTTTGCATCATACTTACGTTTATTAGTTTGTTTTCCCTTTATACAATTCACACAATCACTTAAGTTTGTAAAATCTAAAGGTTGGAGAATATCATTAGACACAAGACGTTCTATCCTTTTCATAGAGATATGTCCTAATCGTTTGTGCCATAATGTTGGAGATTTCTCGCAAGTTAATTTACGTTTTCTATTATCTACATGCAGTGCCTCTGAATGTGAAGTGTCTATGTCTAGAAAATAAAGATTATCATAAGAAGACAGGATACCAGAAGCAAGAAGCTTAGAATTTTGACATAAACTGAATTTTCCATTACCAAATGAACATACATAACCATTTTTGTCCAAATAAGATATAGAAATTAGGTTCCTTCTGAAAGATGGAACCACTAAAGCATCAAAACTTAAATAAAATCCTGTCTTACATAATAATCTAAATTTTCCTATGCTTTTCACTTCTACTTTGTTGCCATTTCCTACGTAAACGTAGCGCTGTGCCTCATTTGGCTTGCGATGGCTTAGGCAACCCTGCATTGGCATACTGATGTTAGTCGTTGCACCTGAATCTATCCACCAAGTATATCTAGATACAGAACTTAAATTAACTTCAGAACAAACTAAAGCAAGAGACATACCTTTCTTTGCCAACCATGCATGATAGTTAGTGCAGAATTTCTTTGTATGTCCTGACGCTTTGCAGAAAAAACAGTTCCTTTCTTCTACTTTCGCAGAAGTATCTTCTTTCTTGCTTTTCTGCGCGGCATTATTTGCAGCTACCTTGGCAGCAAACTTGCGCTTCTTGCCTTTACCCTTATGATTAGATGTTACTACATGAGCACTTTCCCCCTTAGTCATTTTCTGTCTCTCTTCCTCCTGTACCAACTGAGCCTCAAACTCAGGTAGTGTCCATGTCCCTTTTTGACAATTATAAGTCATCTTGAATTGACTAAAGTTGGACGGGAGAGACAGAAAAATGAACTCAATGAGGACTTCATCAGAGATGTCATAATTATGCCCTTTCAAGGCACGTTGCAGTCTTGTCATCTCAATGACATGCTCTCTAACCCCTTCTTTTCCCTTGTATTTTATTGTTGCCAACTTCACAAAGAGTGTACTAACTTCAGTCTTTTTACTCTTTGTGAATTTCTCTTCAAGGGCCTTAAGGTATTTAATAGCGCCGGTCTCTGTATCAGGTATTATGCCCCGAAAAGTCTCATGGATCGTTTGCTTCATCACCATTATGCACATGTGATTTGAATGCTCCCATCTATCAATATCAGCCTTCTCTTGGGGAGTTTCTTCACCCTCTTTATTGGGCTTGGGGCGATCAAATCTCAGTGCAGTGTCCAATTGCATGATCCCTAAGACTAATTTCAGCTTTTCTTCCCACTGTTTGAAATTGTTCCCCATGAGGGGCTTAATTTGACTTAGATTTGACATTATGTTTAGATCTGAAAATTGAAGAACAAAAAGAAAAATTAGATATTATGCATCACGATTTGATCTTTAATCATAATTCTAAAATCCATCTAAAGGCCTAAATTAAATTATGTGCTCCATTGAATCTTTTAGCCAAAACACCACTCAATAATGAAAAACACCTTTGGGCGCAATCATTACCTTATTGTCTTTTTCGCCTTTGGGCCAGATTGACATATGTGTTGCAACTTATTTGTTATACATCATCCTTATGCACCAAACAACTTAGCAGGTGCCAACCCTCCTTTGGGAAAGCTAGCACCCACGTCCATTGAGCTTGTCATGAGTCATCCTTGCAATCGTCTTACACAGAGCGGTTCGTTTTGCGAACATCAATGCTTGACTCATGCGAAAACAACACATGTATACATAAAATGCCTTTAGTTATATGCATTGCAGCCTCAAAAATGATTTAAACACTGCACCCTAAAAAAATCATTTTGATGTAGATGTATTCTTCAGTTTCAGAGGATTGAATCATTTATTCAATTACAGATTAATGACATAGTCATAAATGGTATTCAAACATTCCATTTGTTTCTTTTCCTGCCCAGAATGTCATGTGTTTCAATCTGAACATTCGTTTAAAAAGACTTTGTAAAAGAACATTTTCTAATCACTTTTAATTACATTGCATATAATAATTAAAAAAAAATCATGATATCCATTTAATATCATTTCTCATAACGTCTTTTAACACATCTGGGGCATAATATATTTATATAACAACCATTTTATAAACTGAACATAAAATATGCCTTTTTATGCTATGTACCTAAAACATAACAAATATAATATAGAGCCCATCATTTTAAAACTATATGAAATAAAAATGGTTTGCACAGACTACACATTACATAACCATGGTAATCAAAACGCATAACTGAAATTTCCACATAACAAATCGATTTTCAAATCCAAAAAGAATTTACTACCGTAATACTGGCTGGGCCGAGTAAGATCCATATGACCAAATGTATCTTTCTGCGTCTATCTCCTCAGGGTGAAAGGAGATTTTTTTTTTTTTTTTGGAAGAAATTCAAAGAAATTATTACTGCAATCGTGGTTGATACACAGAGTGTGCAATTATCAATTCTGGAAACGTTTGACTAAGAAATCGTTACACAAAGTATGGAATTATGAATTCTGGAAACGTTTTGGCATAAATAATTTAAATACTGGGATTTGGAATAACAATTTCCTGAGATTTTCAAATTCGACTAAACACACGGTTTCCTTCTGAAAAACGATTACTACCATACAAGATAAAGTAAATTGAGGAATTTTAGTCATACAGAGAAGTCTCAGCCTGGGATTTGCATTCGTTGAATAAAATTTCTTGGTTTACTAAAATTTGGGACCATTCCTTCATCAAAACTGATAAAATTGGGATCGAAATTTAGAGCACGACAAAACTGATTCGGCTATAGCTAATTTTCCCCAAAACGATCAATAAAACTGCCCTTGCTCTGCCTGAAGTCCAGTATCCAGACTCAAAGACAGAGAAGGAAGAATGGTTTAACCCCAAACTTCTCAGCATGTAAAACAAAAAAAAAAGAAGTCAACGCGGCTAAACGAGAGAAAGCGAGCTCTTCTCATTCTGAGGGCCTCCAGGCGAAGCCATGCAGGGCACGACCATAGTGAGAGCTGCACCCATGGATCCTCGGGCTGCGCCCTCCCCCTTTTCTTTGGGTAATTTTCCAACAGCAGCATAACAACCATGAAAAAAAAAAAAAAAAAACGATGGTAGCCTCTCCCCCTTCTCGACTAACTAAAAACTATTTCACACACAACATTTCTTACATGAGGGTGGCTCTGATACCAATTGATGGGTTTTACTAATTACTTTAAACCCTAACCAAGATCTACTCCTATGCAAGAATTTAAACTTAATGCACAGCGGAACTTAGAAATTAAGTTTAATGCACAGCGGAACTTACTTTCCATCTTTGAAGGTCGCGGACAGCTTCTGGTCTTGACTTGAGTTGTTGGCTCTCGAATCCTTCCAAGAACTTGCAATCCTTTTCTCTGGAGAGTGTCATGTCTTCAATGGAGCAGACAATTTTTCTGGATGATTGCAAGCTTTGGAGACTCAGCCCTTTTATAGCAGTGCCAAAGAAAAAGATTCTAATCCTGGGGCTGCTGAAATTTAGCTAATACTTTGGAAACAAGTCCAAAAGAAATCTGGAGTTTCCGATTTTACAAAAAAACTTCAAATCGGGAAACTTCAGAAAAAACTGAAATAAATCAGAATAAATTCTGATTTCCTTATTTAGCTCAATTTACTGCTATTATTTTAATCAACTATAATCGGTCCATTAACAATTATAATTGATTAACATTATTCTATATGTATTTGTATCCAAATCCTTATTTAAATACGTATAATGCCATGAATTAATTAATCACATTGTTTGGCATGTTTTAATCATTACATAAATGTAATCTTTCGACAGTATTTGATATCATAATCATAATGCACGTATGTCCAACTTAATTATTGTAGTTAGACGTCTCTAAATCCAACAGATTTGTGACAGGATACATATTAATTTGAAAAGGAGTAAAATCCCAGGCGGTTGGGACTGGGAACAGTCAGCACAGTCCAAGCAGCTCACCAACAAATATGGAACTTCTATACATTCATCTTAACTTTGAATCTATCTCCAAGTTAATCTATCAATCTTGGAGAGAGATCAAATACCTTAGCATGCAAACAGTCTAAGACAACATCTCAGGCCGTTGGGGCCAGGAACAGTTAGCACAGTCCCAGCAGCTCACCAAACAAACATGAAACTGATCTGTAACTACCTGACAGGCACCGAGAGATAAACGAGGGATTGCAGTGTGGACTGGTGGAGAAATATTCTTGTGAATTGCATAGTAGCGTGCTTCACTAATAAAATAGAATTTTTCTGTCCACAATAAGTCCGGAAATTTTCTTGGTACCTTTGGGTTTTTGTGCTCGTCTTTTTTTAGTATATACAACAAACCGTTGTGTGCGAGTTAAGATGTTGTTTGCTGAAAACAATAGTCTATGCACTGTGCCCAATGTTGTTGTTTGCTGAAAACAATAGTCTATGCACTGTGCCCAGTTTTATTTTCTATGGCAACACTTTATAATTTTAATGTTTTTTTAACATTATGTTTCTTTGAACTTTTGTTTTAATGGCGAATGGTTCTTTAACATTTTATTGTAGCGTCATTCCTTTTCCTAGGACGATGGATTCAGTTATATCATGGCATGTCAAAAAGTTATCCAAGCAATTTATTCATGAAGCAGTTTTAAGCAAAGCACGTAACAGGTACCAAACTAAAGCTGGCCTCGATCTGTGGTTTGTAATCCAGCCGGTTTTATAGTTTGTAATCCAGCAGGTTCCGGTGATAAAGTTCAATAAAGATGATTCAGATAGTTCTACAGTACAAAAAAAACAAAGCAACATTATGTAACTCTTCCTTTATTTACATAAACATTTCAAATTTAATTTCACAACGAAAAAGACAAACAAAATGGAGAAGCTCCATGAGTGAAAGGAGCCAAAGGTTGTTCAGAGAATTTTAATCCCTGAGAAAAGGAACCCAACCTTGCATGTCTAGCTCATCACCCAGACTTTGTTAGCTATATTCAGAAGAAGAAAGAAACATATATTTTAGTTTACTCAGTTGAGTGACTTTTTTGTAAAATCTTAATTCAAAAAAAACACAAATGCAACCTTGTCATGGGAAAGTCCTTTTTTTGTAAATTCATTGAAGCAAAGTGTAGTGTATATGTAAGTTTGTAACCATGAGATTAACAATTGGTGAGATTACTTTTAAATTTTGGAAATTCCAAGTTGTGTTTACTGTTACAATTGTGTTTTATTTTGATATTTTAATTTAGAAAACATAATTCAAATTCAAGTAAAGACCATGTGATGGAAAAGTTAAGATCCTATTTTGGAAAAACGAACAAATGCAACCATGTGATAGAAAAGTTGAAATTCTATTTTGGAAAAACTTAATTCACATAAATAGCAATTGCAACCATGTAATGAAAAAGTCCAAGGGCCGAATCTTATTCTTCCTTCCTAAAAGAATTATTTAACAAATAGTTTTGACTCATTCTGATCAAATATAATTCAAAATTAATTTTGAAAATGGATCAGGGCTATAAGTGAAGGATGACGGTGTTTATTGATGCAGTAGATAGACTAGGTATTCATCCAAGGATAACACTATTTTGGAAGATGACATGAAGATCACCTTGTAAGTTACAAACTTTTTAGCATAACATGATAGAACAAATACTAGTATGACCGGGAAGCTCGGGATCCATATGAAGTAATGAGTTAGGAAGATATGGAGGTTATTCTAAGGGAATTGTTTGAAGCTCACCACTCATAGTTATGGTCATGTTGAGAATTAGGATGGAGATTAGAACTTCCACATCTAGTTATCTAAATTTGTAGCACTCCAAATTTATAGTGTATAAGTGGAGAGATTGTATCCAAACTACCATATATCACCTCGTGAGTGTATCATTTTTTCTAAGTGGGGATTTGGGAAGGTCTTTAGGATATTTTGATCACTATACATGGATCTTGAGGACATTGGCATGGTTAGGGGAGTAAATGTAGGGATAGGACCCTAAAGTAAGGTTTTATTTGTCCATGGCCATGGATAACACCTCAAACCACCAAATAAACCAAATAAGACCTCTCGAGGCTATCCTTGCCTCCAAGTCGTGAAACAAGTGCCATTATGAGGATTTGGATACTAGGTATGAGTCTTTGGGCCTTGGAGATATTAGTTCATGGAGGAAACTTTCCACTTATTCCTAAAGTAAGCTTCTAAACACCCAAGTTGAAGAATAATGTTTTGATCCTCCACAGATGACCTCCTAAGTATATCATTGTCCTTTGAGTGGAGATATTGGCAATATTAGGGTTTTTTTACCACTAGGTATGGGTCTTAGGGATTATGGCATGGTTGAGGGTCAAATCTTTCCATTAGGCCCTAAAAATGAATATTATATGAAAATAGGGAAAATAACAATTCTCTGAGATGAAACACATGTCCACTTGAGGGGATATTTAGTCTCTAAGTGGCAATATGGGCACCATTGTGACTTTTTGAGGACAAGGTATATGGTCTGTAGAGTCCTCAACATGTTTGAGCAAGGAATCTTGGGCCTTAGGCCCTAAATTAATATTTTATTTATACCATTATTTGAAGCAACACAAATTACTTCGGGGATCCTTCACCTCTGAATGGGCATATTGGCACCATGGTATTTTTTTCCATAACCAAGTATCAATCTCGAGGCATTGTCAAAGGCCAGGTGATGAAATGTGGGAAGTAAGTCTAAAATTAAGCTTATAAATCTCATGTTCCATGAACAATGCCTTAAGCCACCACATGTGACCTTTCTATTGGGTATTTAACCTTTGAGTGTGTTATCACTCAGGATTTTACTCTGGTTGTGGGGGGAAACCTAGAGGTAACCTTTTCAACCAACTTTAGGTTGGAATCTGGCCCTTCCAACCAAAGAGGGCTCTCTCAATAATCTGTTGACCGATTCTAAATCAAATAAGGCTCAACAAATGAAAACAGAGGCCAATTCTGTAAATAAAGATAGGGTTTTTTAAGATTTGTGGCTAATAGAGTTTAGACAAGGACCATTGGGCATGGAGTCAAAAGAATGGATATTGTTGTCAGCTATTGGAGACCAGCATAAAAAATTTCACAGAGGCAAGGTAGGTGTCACTTTCATACATAATTTTATAGTTTGTAGGGTGGAAGTAGAATAAAGAAGACAATCCATTAATACCAAGCATCAAACAAGGATGATTTTAGTATTAACTTTAGAAGAAAGAGTGTTAATATCTAAGTCTAATGAACTAGAGCATAAAACTATGAATTATGATCCATACCCTTTCACTTAAATATGAAGAAAGACAACAAAATGGAATGCAAGCAACGAAAAATAAACTTTCACATTAAGAGGATTAACAGATTGCAAAATGACAACACATGAATCTCTGGTTTTTCCTTCAATACTTCGGCTCCAAAGCTTTATTAATCTCAGAAAATTTATATTACATTCACAGTGGTTTTTTCTTTCAGGTCTCAACCCCAAATCCTACCTAGATCTTGCAATATATAGGATTCCATTACATTATGTCTCCAGAGATTCATTTTCATCGGTTATCTCCCAAAATAGTAAGCAATTTCCAAAATAATGACATGTATCAACCAACTCCTAACTTCTAGGGTGTAGTTAATGACTCATCAATTCTCTCCCAACCAAATAACAAAGAGTAGGACTTGTGATCAAACGGTCTTATCTTGATGATCCAATTCGATTTGCTACATATTCAACTCATTTGAAATGCCAATATTTTAGGAATTGCTTGATTTGATCAAAACTAGTAACTTTTGCAGCGATCTCTATCTATTTTTCTCTCTCAGTGCTACAGAACCGTCATCTTCAAAAATTTGGTAGCACTTTTGATTGTTTTTGTACTACGGGCACTGCAAAAGTTCAACTACAGAACTTTGGTAGCACTCTCTCCTATTTTTGTACTATAGGTGCTACAAAAGTTCTGAAAATTGTGTTGTTGCTTGATAATTGCATTCAACATTCCTTTAACCTTATCCAAGTGTTCAAAAATGCATCTTGAGTATCCTTAGGTATGATATTATGAAGCCTCATGTTCAAACTATATTGACCATTTCCAGCTATAAAATATATAAAAACCCTAATGATGGTGGTGCATGTAGGGTTTTGGATCTCATACACTTCCTATGTATAGGGATGTTTCCTATGAACAAAATTTCGAACAAATACCAGATGAACCTTAGTATTTTCTTTAGCAAAAATCTCCAAGTTCCATGTAGCAATCTCGTTCTTCATCAACTATATTTCTTTTCTCAATGTCTTGTTCTCTGGCTGAAGAGACTTGTTTTGCTTGTACAAGTTTTGGACTTGTCTATGCAGAGGCAATCTTTTTCTTAGCATTTTTTTGGCTTTCATTACAGCTTCTTCATACATATCCAAATTTTTGGCCACCTCTACCCTCTGTTTTTTGTCTTCTTCTTTTAACTGAACAATCATTATTTGTGCTTCCTTCAACTATATTTTCAATCCTTTTGTTTTTGGATCATCATCATCCTTTGCATGTGGTTGGACTTTAGGAGTTTTTTCTCTTTCTCGTTGAATAATATTTTCAGGTGGAGTTTCAGATGCCTCTTCTTCCTTATGAATTAATCTTTGCTCCCGACCTAGTCCTAGGTCTACCATGTATTTCTATATTTTCACTAGAAAATTCCAATTTCCCCCCTTTCATTTTCTTTTTACTCTTCTGACTTTCAGGACTTTCCTCAATGTCTATAATGGTCTTCGAACTCTGTGCCATGGGAATCTTACCTTTTCTCTTCTCCTCACTCTTCTCTTTTTCTCTATCTTTCTCCCTACTTGAAACACTGGGGGTCATTTTCTCCCTTGAACTTGGAGTGCCTCTCCTTGTTGAAGGAGTACCCATAATCTCAGGATCATAGCCAGCTAAGAAGAGGAAGGTATTACAATATCAGTTCATCTTCTTAAGCTCTTCAAGTATCAACAGTTTAATTAAGCCAAAATGAAAAATGTAATGCTTAGCTCTTTTAGGGTTTGGCTATGCCTTGTCTTCCATCTTGCCCAAACTTCTGTACAAGTAAAATGGGATTTCTAAGGGATTTTTACGAGTGAAATGTACCAATAACTTAAAATGGAACTGATATACAATATCGAATCTCCCTTCGCATGTGAAATATTTTCTGATAACATAAAATATTTTCATGCTACTTAGAAATCCAAGCTTTGGGTACCCCATGTGTCAAATCAGTTCCTTTATGGTCCTTCTTCAGGAATTCATCAGAATTTTCTAATTGAAATTTCATGACCTTGAACCATTGCTCTCCATGGTGAGGTATCTTAGTTGTAGCAGTAATGGAGTCTGTCGAGACCTTGAATTCTAGTGGGCCTATCTTGGTCTTCTTTCCATCGAAATTAAGCACAAAATCCTTGGCTACCTACTCGTGATATCCTTATATATTTTCATGAAATCTAAGACAACCGACATGCTGGACATATTCTCTGATATCAAGATTAGAATTCAGTAGTTCTGTATTTTGGGGCTCAAAATGAACCACGATGCCTCCCTTTTTTCATTTCTTCTGTGCTGGCTTGGGCTCCATTTCATTCTATGCATTTCACACCTGTCATCTTGGACACCTGTAACAGTTCAAAGATCTGTAGGGTATGGACAACATGAGGGAAAACTCGACTCAACAATATCTTGATGTATGGTATGTCAAACCGACTTACGTGACCCAAATAACAAGGTTCTAAGTCGTAAATGACTTGTATGACATGTCATTTGGATGACTCATAGGATTTTAAAATCATAATTGAGACTCTGACAGTTTTGTAGTGCTCGTAGTTCAAATTTGAATATTAGCGCTACGAAGGTTTAGGAACTTTGATAGCGCCTCTAGTTTAAAAAACAAGCCAAGACGCTACAGAAGGTAGACAAACATAATGAAACGATAAGGAATGAGAAAGTATGGGTGGGAAAACCTTGAATTAGACTCAATATGGCATTAGTGACATTGGAACACCACATTACATCAACCTTAGACATTATCATGACCCTTTAAGATTTGCTCAATACTACACAACTTGCTATATACATGATTTGACCTTTGAAAACTTTAACCTAGAAACAACCAAACATGACTAAAGACCTTGCAAGAATTAGAGTATATTGGTTCTACCCTTGTGAATTTATAAGTGCTAACATTGGCTCCAATAGGGATCCCATCCTCCCTGTGAGGTAGCAAAGAACCCTTAGACCAATGCCTTCTTCAAAATAAATTGTCTTCACACTTCTTTTTGCATATGTACAATAAAAATTTGAAAATTCTAACAAAATAACCAAAATAATGACATTTTTCAAACCTTAGGGCCTTCACTGCAGGCTTCAAGTTCTTCAATATGTCATTCACACCTGCAACTTGAAATAATAGGCTGAAATGAATATACACAATGAATATTTACAATGATCTTATTTGTTCCTTCAAGAAAGATAATGTTTTAAGAACTTCCCATTCGCTGGGCCTCCTCCAATAAACTCTCCATTCTGATCTTGCAAAATAAATGTATTGTTACCCTGACAAGCAGTAACTAGATATGGCCCTTTCCACACTTGATCAAACTTTCAATGCTTAGTTTCATTTCTGGAATCCCATTTTAAAACCAAATCATTCACCTAGAAACTATCAGTTTTAGTTTTCCTGTCAAAACATTTCTTCATTTTCTCTTGATGAAGTTGAACTTTATCATAAGCCTTTTCCCTCATCTAATGAACTTCAATTAGTTGGTTTATTCTCCTCTGCATATGATTAGGTTCTTCTTCCTCTTCCAGAAATAGTTTCATAACTGGTAACCCTAAAGAAGGAGGAAAAAAAACCTCTATTCCATAAACCAATTGAAAAGGCGATGTACCAATAGACCTTTTTGTACTAATTCTGTCTACCCACAATGGATATTTTAGTTTGGTGTGCCATGCCTTTTTGTTATCCTGTAAAAACCTTTTGATCATTCTAACCAGACTTTTATTTGATGATTTGCCTAACCCATTCCCCTGAGGATAATAGGCTGTAGAATGATTTAAATTGATACGATAGTCATGGCATAAATTTATCATTTAATTTGATTTAAAAGATTTAGCATTGTCAGTCACTCTTCTCCTAGGACACCCAAACCTAGAAAGAATATTTTCCTCCAAAAATTTAATGATAACAGCATCAGTATCCCTCCCAGTAGGTTTAGCTTCTATCCATTTCGTGAAATCATCCATTGCAATCAAAATCAAACTATGATGTCCTGAAGATGCAGGATTGATCTCTCTAATGAATTCAAGCCCCCACTGCTAGAAATGGGCTTCTACTGAGATAGGTTTTAAAGGTAAAGGAATTAATTCATTTTTCCATAAAAATTATGTAATTTTTGACAAGCTACAACGTCTTTATATACATCTGAGAACATACGTGGACAATAAAAACCATCCCCTAAAATTTTGTTAACAGTAGCTTTCCAAAAATGGTGACCTCCACAAACACCCTGATGGAACTCTTTCATGGTTTGTGCAGCTTCATTCTCAAGAAAACAATTCAATAGGAATCCTCCTGGATCCTTCCAATACAAATAACCATTCATGATACAGAAGTTTATTACTTGTAATTTCACAGATCTTGCTCTTGTTTTGCTTAATTATGGTGGTGCTTGTAGATTCTGCAAAACATACACAATGTCACTATACCAAGGAGATAAATAAAATTCTTCTGATAGCTGAAATTCTGGTAGTGATTCACTTGGCATACTGGAAATAAAATTAATACCCAGAGAATCAAAATGTGACTCAATCATCAACTTTTCCAGCCTTCTCCTTTAATCAACTTTGTTGGTCTAATTTCCAAGTCCTACTCCAATAAAACAACAATCCATTTTTCTTTTTTCCCTTCTAGATCAGTTTGGGTCAAAATTTCCTTCACCATACTATTAGGAACAAAAGCAATCCCATGAGAATGTAATATATAAACTCTGAAATCCTTCACTGACTTGATCAAAGCATATGCTTGTTTTTATATAATATTATACTTTAATTCTGCATCTCTCAATATCTTGCTAAAAAAGGAAATGGGCTATTCAGCATTGTCTTGATTTTTTTGTAATAATACTTCGGCAATGGTATGCTCTGATGAAAAAGAAAAAATCATAAAATATTTTGTAAAATCAGGGCTGATCAAAACTTGTGCCTCTATCAACACCTTTTTAATATCATTGAAATAATTCTTTGTCTCTATCATCCATTTGGCCTCACTTTCTTTTCTCAACATATTGGTAATAAACCTCAAAATTTCAGCAAAGCTTGGAATAAACCTCCTTAAAAAATTCACCCTACCAATAAATGATTGAATCTCTTTCTTATTTCTTAGAATACAAATATTTTGAATTGCAGACACTCTGTCTAGGACTATTTTGATGCCATATTTTGATATCACATGTCTTAGCAATTTTCCTTCATGCATAGCAAAATTAGACTTCTTTGGGTTAAGGGAGATGCCAAATTTTCCACACTTCAGAAAAAATTGCTTCAAATGTTTTAGATGGTCATTATCAGATTTAGAATGTATTGTTATAGCATCGATGTAGAAAACAAAAAACTTGTCATTTTCCTCTGCAAATACTATGTCCATTTCCCTTTGAAATGTAACTCTTGCAATCATCAATACAGAAGGAATTTTTGCATACATGAATGGTGCCCATGGCGTGGTAAAAGTTTTTTTTTCTTGATCTCCTAGGTGAACTTTGATTTGATTATAACCTGAAAAACCATCCAACATTGATATTCTTTCAGCCCTAATGACCTTCTACAAAATATGATCCATTTTTGGGAGAGGATGGTTATCTTTCAAGTACACTTTATTTATATTTCTGAAGTCTACACACAACCTGATTTCTCCACTCTTCTTCCTAACTGGGACTAAATTGGCTACCCATTTAGAGAATTTGAGAGAAACAATGATTTTTGCATCAAAGAGATTTTTGACTTCTTTCTCTATGAGAGGCATCAACATGGGATTTATCCTTCTGAGCTTCTTTATGAGTGGTTTTTCATTAGATTTGATGGGAATGGCATGTTGAATAATACCTATGTCATACTCTTTCATGTCCTCATAACTCCGTGCAAATACATCTGAATTTTTTTTCATTAATTCAACATACTTATCTCTCTTTTCTTGGGATAGGGATTTAGACAATTTCACCATCTTTGGTTCCTGCTCTGTTCCAATATTGCAATCTTTCACTTCACCTTCATGAGGTAATACCTTGAGATTCTTTTCCACATCGTTGTTATCAAACAACTTTTCCAAAGGGACCAATCCCTTGGTTATGCAGTTGTTCTTGAATTGGATTATCTCCTTTCCTCCAATTTCATTTAGAAATTTTTCCTGATTCTGATCTTCATCTCCAGCATTTTCATTCTGCTCATCATCTCGTGTATTTTGGTCTTCTCCATCAATCAAAATATTAGCCAATTCATAAGTCATTTCAAGAAATATTTTAATCTGCATGTCATCTTCAAATACTTGCCAATATTTGGTGTTATCAGGAATAGATGGCCTATTTATAAATTCAATTTCATATTTCATGTTGGGTAAATAGGAATCTTGAAAACACTTGCAACAGAAGCTAGGGAATCAACTATGCAATTATGCTCTCTTGGGATTAATAAAATTCGGTGCTCAATAAAGAAATTTCAAAGCACATCCCAGACTTCATTTCTATATTCTCTCATCCTTGGATGTCAAGTTTGGTAGGATACATTTACTTGATTTATGACCAACTATGAATCACCATACACATCTATCACGTTTTCTTTTAAATCTGTAATATCCCTAATTTGAAAGTTTACCCAATTTGCCCAATTTTCGAACCTTGGACTAGTGAAAACCCAAACTGTCCCAAATGATCCAAAATGGTTTTTAATTATGTATGGAGGGACTTAGGAGGATATAGGAAACTCTAATACAACCTTTAGACACCCAAACCTCTTTTATAAACATTCATGGTCTACAATTTTCAAGGAGGGAAGACTTGGGACAAAACTAGCCAATTGGATTAGTGAAAATCCCCCCTAGGTCTGCCACTACTTTTCCTTCCAAACACTATATGGACTTCCCTAATATTCAGTCTGAGAATTGGTTCTGTTATAGGACATCCAGGAAAACATGTGTGCAGCACTATATCAGGTTTTAGGGTCGGATATGTCTCCCAAAGGACAACAACTTCTAAGGCGTACAATTTATGTGAAAATTGTGGACAAGTGAGCATGAATTAATGTTGCAAGCTATAGTATGACTTGAGGGGTATGAATAAAATAATTTGTACATCCATTTAAATTCCATAATTATCTTAAATCATATGCAAAACCTCCATAAAATTATGATATCAAACTGATACAAAACATGCTACAATCACCATGAGAATATAGTGAGGAAACTAGCTTGAATAACAATGTTACTTGGAGAAATAGTACATGAAGTGCTTAGTATTTCGAGCTATGGATCTCGTGATCTATCCATTACAGATTTATGCATCCATTAACAAGTTCGTAAGGTCGAAAAAACAACCTTCCATTATCTATATGGAACAAAGAGTATACTATCTCACTTTACATGAACATTAAGAGAAATATAGTAGAATGAGAGAAGAGAATAAACGATGAATATGAACGCGAACTCAAATGGGGTTTGAACGTGCACCAAAACATCTACATGAAGCTCTGTTGAAAGGCCTGAATGTAATCTCCATCAACCCACTTGTATGGGAATCTTTCACCCTCGAAATTGGTTCTAAGGCAGGGAGGATGAACATCCACTGTGCAAGGACAACCTTGAAGCTCTCCCAAATTGAAAAGATGCAAATGACAAATGACCAAAAGCTGGTCCATTTCGACTTGGCCTCATTTTAATAACTTTATTTGACTCATTTACCTCCTTAGAACTCAAATTATCCTAATTACTCATGAAATTCGAATTAGTGGGAGTTATGACCCTTCATTGGCCCCACATGACACGTGGTTCATCTTTTGTATCCAACTCCATGAATTCGAATTGGGGAATATTTTGGATGCATTGGAAATGTGTAACTCCTTTCATGTGCCCTACTGGTCTATTTTTATCTCTTACGTTGTCATATATTCCATAGAATCTGTCATAAGTGTCATAGGTGTCATAGAATATGTCATAAGTATCATAATGCTTGTCATAGTTGTCATAGAATCTGTCATTTGCCTATTTTTATCCCTATGACTCTTCCTCTTCCTTCATGAATGTTACCTCTCCCCTTCCAACTCGAATTTGGGGATGGATCCATTTTTAAAGGAGGAATATTCTCTCATGTGGAGCCCACATGTCCACTTATGCGCCCCCAAGTCCAACTAGGACCTAATGCCACTTCATTTTGGAGCATTTAACATTTATTCCATAATTTATTGGCCTATTTTTCCACCATCACCTATTTTTGGAGAGTGAGGTAAGATTCGAAGGGAATCCCAATCCCAAAAATATCTCTCTGAAATCAAAATCCAAAATTCAAGCAACATGGTTGTTGAGGGATTTTCATGCCCTCTAGACTGAGCATAGCGCGGAAATGTTGATATTTGCGTGCCCCTGCAGCCATGCAAAGCGCAAAAATGTTGTAATTCCGTGGCTTACACCATTAGGAGGGCACAAAAATATGGGTAAAGTAGGCTTGATGAGGTGGAATTCGACTATCATGGGTTGGATTTGTCTCCAAGTTAGACTAGGGAGCAGACCAGCATGGTGAATGTAGCTCTCAACACTTCTTAGGAGGTACAACCATTACGTTTTTCATGGTGATGGGACATGAAGACTCGAAATGGCGCTCAAAGTGACAATTTGAGTTAAGACACACTGTATCAAAGCTCTTCTAATTTGGAGTTTTTCCACCCAAAAAGTCCCGTCAACATTACTCTTTTTCTAGAATTATCAATATAAGGGTTAATATTCTACATGTTCAATACTCTTGTTTCTCCTATTTTACTTTCTATAGATTATATCTCTTCTAATATTTCTCATAATTTATTGTTTCCACTGGTTAAGTACAATAGGTGTTACAACCACTCTTATGTAGCATTTTATGCCCTTTGTTCTCCAGTACATTGATTCAAATCCTTGGGTACCAAGGTCCAACCATCATGAACGCACAAATTAGGAATCACCCTCCTCTTTAATGCATCCAATTTCATCATGCCACCACCATTAGGAGACCCCATCACCTCTACAACATCGTTATTTTCAAAGGAAATCAAGGCCTAAACAATCATTTTTCAATCTCTATTGTAAACATATGAAAAATGAAGACTATAAAAAACCCATAAGTCAATGCCAAAAATCATAGTGCAACAGGGACAGTAGTGAACAATGAGATCAACTGCTATTGTCCACCACCTAGTAATTCCATATCCCTCCACACATTTATTGGTAGCATGAAGCACTACTGGAATAAGAGCAGGGTAAACATGTAATTATGTGAAGTATACCTAAATTCAAGCTTTTATCAAGAGCCTCCCTTACTTACACAATTAAGGGCTTGTGAAGGCAGCGAAGGAGATATATTTCTTGACGTTTCAAGTCTAGTTAGATTCACTATTTTATAGAGATCCTCTTTAAGGGGTCAATACTTAGACCACTAAGGGGCTTGGGAAGGTGTCAAAGGAGATATATTTCTTGACAATGGTCTATACTTCTCATGATATGTAAACAAAAGAAAGAGTGCAGAATTGAGTACTTTATTAACTCAAAAACATTTTTAATACATAGCAATAGCCTTCTTTTATAGGAAAATCCAAATGGGTTAGTTAATTTTATGGTGTCATTCCATTTATTTTAATAATAAAAAATAACTACTTCTTGAATGCATTATTGTGCTATAGCACTACTATCCTCCAACATCTCTCTCTCTCTCTCCTGGAATATAAAGCATTTCTTCCCTATTTGAAGATGCAAGTGTCCCCAATTGCAAACCAAGGAAAAGGAAACAAGAAAAAAATCATCTTGCAAAAACCATTTAGATTCGGTAGGTAGTTTACCGTTGTTGTCCATGAGGTATGTAGTTGTAATGCCACAATGAGTGGATTGGCAGTGCACCTCCAGCAAGGTATCCTTTTTCTAATGGGGGATGAAAATTTGGAATATTTTCCACTAGATGAGATATGGAGATATCTTCATCAATGGGAAAGGATCATACAATTTGATCTTGGAGACATTGACTGCTGGATGAATACCCAATAATGGTGAAATCTCTAGTTTGAAGGGATCTTCACCAACCTACTATAAATCTAATATGGGCCATAAACGAGTGGATCAAGATTAAGATATTTATCCCCCTTAAAGAATTATTTATGAAGATATAGGTATACCTTATCACCATCTTGAAAAGATGTAAGGATATGATGGCTATCAAGCAACATCTCGATGTATGTTTGGTTACTATGAAGATAACTACATACTTGGAAATGAATATGGGACTCAAACACGAGGTATCTTGATTCTAGGAATTGAGTTGTTACTACGATGTGACAAATATTACTACCATGTTACAATGATGGGATAAATCTTTCAAAAATGAAGTGATTGATTGGTCGGTGTTTGGTTACTTTGAAGGGCTCTACATACATGGAGATGAATATGGAACAAACCTTTCAAAATGAAGGGGCCTACTTCAAGGATTACTATAAAGTAGGATATAATGTAGTGGTTGGGAAGTCAAAAGGGGTGGTTGGTTGGTACACATAACACACTTCAAAATGAGAATATCCCATGGAAACATACACTACTATGTTATAACAATGGTTTACTATGTGTAATGCAACTTCTTGTTTTTGGAATAGGTTTCTCTGACCAATTGGACCAATATATGATTGATCAACTTGGTTTGGTCATTGGTTTGGGGATGGAAAATGGTAGAGAATTACATCTTACACTCAAAAATTGTACAAAGATCCTTCCAAAATGGCCGATGAATTGAGCATCTCTATCAAAAGTGATAATTTGAGGAAGGACCAAATTTGTCCAAACATGGTGGAAAAACAAGTTTATTGTTTATTATCTAGTAATTTAGTTATTATATGGAATAAATAAGGCCATATTTGTAAACAACACAAGACAAAAAAAACACAATAATTTTTTTTTAGGGTCATTGGAAAAAATAAATAAAATTCATAGAAACACTCTCCCAATGACAAGTAGGATGTTGAAGTTTTTGAAACAATCCAAGCTTGTGATTGGTAAGATTATTATAGATGCATAAGGAACAATACCTCATAAATCCACTATCTTATTGGAACATATAAGGCCAAAAAATGTGTTTCTGTAAATGCAATATAGTCTTTTAGACGTCGAAGTATTCCCCATAGAGAGAATAAAATACTTCCTTGATTAATAACAAATGGGACTCAGTAATAACTAAAAAAATATATTGCAAGTAGTTTAGCCAACCATTTCAAATGTGTAATCTAGAAATGGTGTCAAGTTCACTATTGTAGAGTGTTGTAAGGCATGTGCAATTAAACCAAACACCTGATCAACCACATATTGTTGTTTTGAGTCATCAAAAGTGGGCACTCTCACCTCCAAAAGTTGGAATATTGGAATAGGTGGACGACTCAACAAATCCACTATATGATTGTGTGACCCATTGTTGTATTTGAGCACTAGATTAAACCATTGTATATAGGAAAACCATTTGAGATAGTGCTCTTCCTGAAGCTTAGATTGTGAATTTAGAAAGACCAACAAATGGTGATCTCCATGAAGAACAACTTCTTTACCCAATGAATAATGAAACTTCTTTAAAATCTAAACCAATGCATAAAATTCCTTGTCATATATGTTGTACTTTAGTTTGGCTAATGCTAAGGCTTCCAAATGATGCATTACAAGATGGCCTTCCTTTTTTAGAATGGCCCCAAGAGTGTAATTTCAAACATCACACTCTATCTCAATGGACTATTGGAAGTCAAGGAGTCTAAGGATGGGTGCAAAACATAAGAGACACTTGAGGTGATGAAATATAGCTTATGTGCCAAAGGTCCAATAAAAAATATGTTGATTAGAGAGAACATGGAGAGGACGTGCTATCTTGGAAAACATAATAAATGAACTTCCAATAAAATTGACACCACCTAGAAAAGTTTTAATTTCAACTGTGATGTGGGGTAAGTGTCAATCTACAAGGTCTTGAAATTATAGGATTTTGGTTGAATTCCTTCTACATAATTTTAAAAATATCTATCTAGAAACATATGTTGGATTGCAAAAACCCCTGATACTTAAATAAAAGAGTCAAGGGATCTCTAACTAAATAGTTCAAAAGATACTTGTTAAGGTTTTGAAAATGGGGTAGCAAGCTAAGTGGGATTGATTGTGGGAAAAAAAATAGTTAAATGTGCTTGAACTAGAGGAATCTTGGGATAGGTGACCTCCTGAGAAATCCTAGTTACTAGGTGCAACCCCTAGAGGTGATGATTGATGCTATGTAAATCATGCAATAGTCTCATCCCCACTTCTTCATGTTGGTTGTGGAGCCTGATCTTCTTGATTCGGAGATTGTGTTTCAGCCATGTCTGGATCCCAACCCATGATGGGGGGGTTTGGGGGTACTTCCCCCCCCCACTATAGTCACCATGGGGGGGTCTAGGGGGGCAGTGACTACATTTTGGGAGCCCCCCTGGAAGGGCTTCGGGGGTAGAGGCCCCCTAACGAAAATTTCGGAAAAAAATCTTTGTAAAATGTTGTAATTTCATAGTAGTGACTTGGTCAATAATGGGTGATTTACGGGCCCATGGTATTGGGTATCCCATGGTATTTTCCCATGGTAATCACTCTTTAAAAATAAGGCATTGTAATATGGTTGTGTGTTGTAGTATTGTAAATATCTCTATGATTATGTAAGAGAGACTATGAGGGAGTGAAGAGGAAATTGCAGTGGATGTGATGCGGGTTGTATCCCTTCATTTGTTGGATAGATTAACAAAATGACCGGTAATTTCTCCGTAGACGTAGCCCAGATTGGGTGAACCACATATAATGGTGTATTTCTTGTATTTTCTTTATGTGTTTCATATTTGCATCTTGTTTATTTTTATTGCTCTGTGATCTTGTTTTTCTAACAATTGGTGCCATAGCCAAAGGTCTATTTGGAAGATAAAGTCGCAAGGAAGAAGGGTTCCTTGTTCGAGTGGGACCAATGGCGGAAGATGGAAAGTTTAAGGTCGAGAAATTTAACGACCAAAACTACCAGGTATGGAAGATGCAAATGGAGGACTATCTGTATCAGAAGGATATATTCCTACTGTTGGGAGGAAAAGAAATAACCGATTACTATGAAGGACGAAGAATGGTAGGTTCTTGACAGAAAGGAACTAGGAACAATATGGATGTGCCTGGCTTTGTCGGTGGCTTTCAATATCTCAAAAGAAAAGACAATGGAGGGTATTATGAGCACATTGGTTAAACTATATGAAAATCGCTCAACCTCCAACAAGGTATTTCTAATGAATCATTTATTTAATATGAATATGTCAAAAGGCGGGTCTATTGCTAATCATTTAAATGAATTTAATACAATTACAAATCAGCGAAGTTCTGTAAAAGCGAACTTTGAAGATGAGGTGAGGGCTCTTATAATCTTGTTCTCATTGCCTGAAAGATGGAACAACTTGGTCATAGTTGTGATTAATTCTATCTCTGGTTCAAACACTTTGAAATTTGATAATGTTGTTGGTGTTATTCTTAGCTGGAAATGCGAAGAAAAAGCATAATTGAGATATTTGGTAATGCGTTGACCATGGAGAGTAGGGGAAGACAAAGGGAGAGAGGAAAGAGCCCAAGTAATCATATCAAGTCCAGGAAGGGCATATCCAATTCTAGATTGGGAAAGATAGAGTGTTGGAACCATGGAAAGAAAATAAAACTGAATAAAGATTGCAGATCTCTAAAGAAGAAAGGAGATGGACATCAGGAGACTACTCACGAAGCAAATGTAGCAAGTGATGTGTCACAAGATGCTTTGATTCTTGCATTAGATAGTACTAGTGATTGCTTTGTAGTAGATTCAGGGGATTAATGTCATGCTAGGAAATTCCTTCATGATTATGTTCCAGGTGATTTTGGACATGTTTTATTGGGTGATGATGAACCATGTAAAATTGTTGGGACAGGTAAGGTACGGATAAAGTTAAAGAATGGAGGTGAATGGTTGCTAAAAAATGTAAGGCATATTACTACTATGAAAAGAAATTTTATCTCAATAGGGAAGTTGGGATATGGTGGTTGTTTATTTATGTTTGGATAAACATGATGGAGGATCACTAAAGGATCGATGGTGATAGAAAAAGGAGACACGATAGGTACATTGTATTTATGTCCTCATAATACTGACCATTCTATCTCTTTAGCTTCCACAGGAACATATACAACATTATGTAATCATAGGCTTGGCCACATGAGTGAGAAGGGGATGCAAATTCTCTACTCAAGGAATTTGTTTCCATATCTGAAGCAGGTAAGTTTGGAATTCTGTGAGAGTTATGTTTATGGAAAACAAAAGAGAGTCATATTTATTAGGGTTGGGAAACAGAGGAAGAGTGAAAACTTAGAGCTTGTGCATACATATGTATGGGGACCGGCTCAGGTACAATCTCTTGCTGGCTGTCGTTGTTATGTTACTTTTATTGATGATGCAACTAGAAAAACTTGGGTTTATTGCATTAGACAGAAATATGATGTATTTGCTACTTTTAATAAGTGGAAAGCTTTGGTTGAGAATGAGACAAGAAAAAGGTTGAAATGTCTCAGATCTAATAATGGAGGTGAATACTGCAGTAAGGATTTTGATATTTAATGTTCATGCCATGGGATTCGTAGAGAGAAGATAGTCCTAGGAACACCACAAGAAAATGTTTTGTTAGAAAGGATAAATAGGACAATCATGGAGCATGCAAGGTGTATGAGAGTGCATGCAAGGTTGCTTTTACAGTTTTGGGCAGATGTTGTAGATACTACTATTTACTTAATAAAGAGAGGGCCTTCAAGCACTTTGGATGGTGGTATTCCAGAGGAGGCATGGATAGGTAAAAAGGTAAACTACTCATTTCTGAGAACTTTTGGCTGTGAAACATTTGTCCATATTGATAAAGAAAATAGAACAAAGCTTGAGGATAAATCCAAGAAGTGTACCTTTATTGGGTATGGGGTTGATGATTTTCGTTATCGCTTGTAGGATTATGAAAATAATAAAATAATTTGGATTAGAGATGTGGTGCTCAATGAAAAGGTCATGTATAAAGATCGGTTGCAGGGAAAGAAACAGGAAAAGGAAAACACAAAGTACACAGTGCTTGATGAAATAAAACAAAATGAAGTTCCAAAGGTGTCGAAAAATCAAGAACAGCAGCAGATACCTCAAACTCCTGCAAGTATTAGAATGTCTACCAATTCAAGTAGACCCCCTGAATGATACTCTCCTTCAATGTATTATTTATTGATGACTGACTCTAGTGAACTAGAATGTTATGAAGAAGCAATGCAGGTGGAAACTAGAAAGAAATGGGAGCAAGGCATGAATGAGGAAATGGACTCATCGGTAAGAAACCAGACTTGGGATTTGGTTCAATTTCCTGTAGGTAAAAGAGCATTGTAGAATAAATGGGTTTATAGGTTGAAGGAAGAAGATGGAGGCAAGAAGTAGTACAAGACCAGACTTGTTGTAAATGGATTTGCATGGAAGAAAGGTATAGATTCTGATGAAATATTTTCTCTTGTTGCTAAAATGACTTCAATTAGAAGTATTTTAAGTCTAATGGCAGTGGAATATTTGCATCTTGAACAATTAGATGTAAAAATAACCTTTCTCCATTGGGATTTGGAGGAAGATATTTATATGCAGTAGCCATAGGGGTATGAGGTCAAAGGGAAAGTGAATTTAGTATGCATGTTGAAGAAGAGCTTGTATGGCCTGAAGAAAGCTCCAAGGCAGTGGTATTTAAAATTTGACATATTTATGACAGAATATGGTTATATTAGATGTCATTCTGACCACTGTGTTTATTTCAAGAGGATATATAATGGAAGATATACTATCTTGTTATTGTATGTGGATGACATGCTTGTTGCAGGTCTAACATGCAGGATATAAATGTGCTCAAAGGGAAGTTAGCTAATTCATTTGCGATGAAGGATTTGCGTTCCGCAAAGAAAACCCTTGGTATGAGAATGAAAAGAGACAAGAAAAATCACAAATTGACATTGTCTTAGGGTGAGTACATAGAAAAGGTGTTGGAGAGGTTTAGAATGCAAAATGTGAAACCAGTTAGTACACCTTTGGCCAGCCATTTAAAACTAAGTAAGGATATGTGTCCCAAGACACAGGAAGAGATAGACTACATTTCTAGGGTGCCTTATTCATCAACAGTTGGTAGTTTGATGTATGCCATGGTGTGCACAAGACCAAATATTGCACAAGCAGTGGGATTTGTGAGCAGGTATATGAACAATCTAGGTAAATAACATTGGAAGGAAGTATAGTGGATTCTCAAGTATTTGTGAGGTACTACCACTCATAAAATCATGGTTTGGAGGTTCATACACTGTTCTACAGGGATATGTTGATGCAGATATGCCGGGTGATAAAGATAGCAAGAGGAGCACCACATGGTATGTTTTTACTATAGGTGAAACAACGTTAAGTTGGATTTCAAAATTGCAAAAGGTTTTTGCACTTTCAACAACGGAAGCAGAGTATGTTGTTGCTACAAAGGATAGTAAGGAGATGATTTGGTTACAAAAGTTCATGGAGGAATTGGGTAAGAAGCAGGAGAATAGAAGGTTGTACAATGACATCCAAAGTGCCATTCATCTTGCAAAGAACTTAGCCTTCCATTCTAAGAGTAAACATATACATCTCAAGTACCATTTTATAAGGTATGTTTTGGAAGATGGACTGTTGAATTTGGAAAAGATACATACTAACTAGAATCCTACAGACATGTTGACAAAGGTGGTAACTAGAGAGAAACTAATTTCCTGCTCAGTTTCAGTTTGCCTTCAAGCATGAAGGTGAAGAAGAGAAAATTTTCAAGTCCAAGGTTTAGGGCACAATCCAACAAGTGTAGCAACGACGGAGTTGCTGTGATCAATCTCCAAGTGGGATATTGTTGGTTGTGGAGCCTAATCTTCCTGATTCAAAGATCGTGTTTCAACCATGTATGGATCACATCCCATGACGATGGGGTGTGGGGGGGATTTTCCCCCACTATAGTCACCATGGGGGGTCCAGGGGGGGTGGTGAATAAATTTTGGGAGACCCCCCTAGCAAGGCTTCGGAGGCAGCGCCTTGTAGAAAAAATTTCAGAAAAAATGCCTTGTAAAATGTTGTAATTTCATAGTCATGACTTGGTCAATAATGGGTGATTTATAGGCCCATGGTATTGGGTATCCTGCGGTATTTTCCCACGGTAATCACTCTTTAAAAGGAAGGCATTGTAATATGGATGCGAGTTGTAGTATGGTAAAGATATATATGATTGTGTAAGAGAGACTGTGAAAGAGTGAAGATAGGAAATTGTAGTGGATTTGCTGCGGGTTGTATACTTTCATTTGTTGGATAGATTAATAAAAGGACTGGCAATTTCTCTGTGGACATAGCCCAAATTGGGTGAACCATGTATATTGGTGTCTTTCTTGTATTGCATTTATGTGTTTTATATTTTCATCTTGTTTATTGTTATTGCTCTGCGATCCTATTTTTCTAACACTTAACCCATGTGAGCATCACCTTATGCAATAAGTGCTAAGTGGACTATTCAATACCATGAGAAATTGGTCAGTTACAACAATACACATATAATCCCAAAATTGATATATCATAGAAACAAAGTTATGGCCAAAAATAGTTTTTTGTTGAGTTCTTCCAACATTTGATTGGCATGTGAAGTATCCAACATATGATGAAGATGGAGGAATGTTCGAACAAATCCTTGATACAAGGAAATGGGTATTTATTCTTGATGGTCGCCTTATTGAGAGATATGTAGTCATTGACTAACAGTAATACATGGATTTCCTTCTCAGGGATAATAAATGCATGCAAACCAAAAGGTGTGGAGTTGGGGAAAATCTTTCCTACTTGCAATAGTTCTTGAATTTGTTTAGTAATCTCAAATATGTCAGTAGGGGTTAAATTATAGGGTTGGATATTGGGAAAAAGGATATCAGGCATAAGGTCAATGGTATGCTCGATATGTCATGAGGGTCACAAAGTGGTAGGATCAGTAAAAACACATTGATAGTTAGAAAGAAGGGGATCCATTGATGCTTGTGGGGGGAGAGGGTTGATCAGGCTTAGTGTCATGTCCCAAAATTTTGCATTGGGTCACAACGGCCTAAGCCCCTTGGCCATACTCACGATAGTTTGTCAAATTGATGCTAAGGGTCAAATAATTGCCAAGAATGAAGTCCAAGTTACTAATAATGTGAAATTAGATCCAAATGGACAAGGTGGGTCACATTAAAAGAAATTCCCAATTCAAAGTTTGTAATATACCGATCCAAGTGAACTATCATCGAGGAAAATTACTAGTTCCCTAGGTTGGGGGTGGAAAGCTTTGGGATTTGAAATAAGGGGGTTAATAAATCATGTTTGGACATTAGAATGGCATAAATATTTAATAAAAGAGCTAAATAAATAAATAAAAGGGAAAATCAAAGTGGCAATTGATCTTGAAGACACATGGAGGATGTGGAACCTACACAAGCTAGATTTTCTATGCCACATGGCATCCTCCTCTTGTCATTTCGAATCCATAAGAAGCCCAACATTCTTGGGATGAGTTGGAAGGTAAATATACTTGGCATGAATCAATTAAGGTCGAATTTGAGTGGAAGAGTAACTCCCATGGAAGAGGAAGAGACATTTTGGAAGTAGTGGGACACTTGGACTAGATTCCCTATCTCTATGACAACAATGATGAAAATGCTATGATACCTATGACACAAATCAGACCTGAATGCTGACATCTGACATATATGACATGCCAGGGCTGAAAATATCCTCCAAGATTGTGCTCAAGGGAGTTAGGGCATCCAAAGAGACACCAATTCGAATTTGGAGAAGGAGGGGGCTAGAATTGGAAGGACAAGTGGCATACTTGGGAACAAGGATAATTTTAGGGGCGAAATTTAGCCCATGGGCTATTTTTCCATGTTTTTTTCCCAAAACAAATTTGCCAATTTGTATTTTTTGAAGCCCCATTTCGCCCAATTTTGATGGGGTAAAATTTTTTCACTCTAAAAATCGCCAAATTATTATATAAACTATATAAAATCCATAGAAATTGAAATAATTTTAGAAAAATATCGCCAAATATTTTATAATTGGCATTTTAAGAATTGGTAAGATTCGCCAAGGTTTATACACTTTTAAATAAGTATGGGTCCTTAAAATTATCCCTGCTTGGGAATCTCTTCCCAAATTGAGTTGGCATGAATCTCTTGGAAGGAATTCAACCCATGTAGGACATTATAAGTTTATAAAATACAATAACAAAGAAGTATAGTGGCTTTTTATCATTTTCAGAATTTGCATTTGTGAAGAGAGCTAGTGGAGTGCTTCTCTACTTGCCTTAGCCAATTTCGAGGGTGAAAGATTCCCATCCTAGTTGGTAGTGAGAAAGGCCATTCAGAAATTTCATGAGAGATTCAATGGATTCTTCTTTTGTAGGTGTAAGCTACAAGGCAGCTCGTGGTCACTCTTAGTTCAGCTCAATCCTCCAACCATTTCCAATTTTCTTGGCATATTCATGATCCTTGAGGAGAGGCGCATTGGGTGAGATATTGTTCTCTTTGGGGGAGATTATAATGCCCCATTTATTTTTTCATATGATTTAAATGCTCTATTATTCACATTCAGTACTGTATCAAGTCGAGAATCCAAGTGGAATGATGTAAATCTGATCATTAATGAACAAATGGTGCCATTTTCCCCACTAGGTTGATGTATGCCAATGAAATGTTGATAAATTCAAATGGATAAGTGAACCACTGATTCATTTATGATGTATGGAATTTTAATGATGTGTTATGCATGTTTCATATTCATTGCATAAGTTTTTGGATTCATATTGTGCAATTGCATAGCATTTGGAGAAGATTGCCTATCATTTCCCCCAAGGTTGAAACTAGTATTTTTTATCTAATTTGAATAGGGTTGTAGTAGGATTAATAAACTGAATGGTGATGCATATGAGACCTTAACACTGTCCCTTATATTTCCTCTACCTATTTCTAGACATTCGAGAGGGTTTAATAGATTTTAGAGATCCATCTTCAGCACTTACCCATGGGGAATTGAACCCCCAAATTGCTAGTAAAAACTCCTACCTTGAACAGAATCTTGAGGAGGTTTGAAGAAGTATTTTGAAGGTCCTAAAGCATCCCTGAACCTAATAATCAAGTCCTAATACCATCCATATACCTCCTGAAACAAATTGGGAGCATTTGGAGACCTAGAGACCAAAACTAGTTAAGGTTCAAACTAGTGGAAAAAGTGAAAATTTTACTATTTTAATAAAATTCAAAAAAGGGACATTACACTTAGCTTCCTAGATAATACATATATGTAAAAATTTATGAATGGAAACTTGATGCACCATATCTAAATTACTAGATATATTTTCTAGAGAGGAAGCAATAAATGCATAGAAGGAAAATTGTTGGCCATCCTTTGTGAGGGTGTATGTGTTCGTGTGATAAGCATATGTGTTACATAAATCATGTTGGTAAGGTATATCTGGTAGTAATTCAACACAATCTATTGAAGTAACATCGCACAACATAGTGTCTCAAAAATGACATCCAATGAAAAAGATGATAATACATTACTGGGTCACCAACATGGACTGAATTCCCTCATTCACCTAACCAATATGGTATGGATGAGGGTGGGGAGTTATCAACAAAGCCATTGATTTCATAAGGGATTAAAATAACAAGTTTTTTGGCTAATATTATCCATGATGAGCTTAGTGAGAGGATCTTTAATTTTTCAATTTTGAGTAAAGAGCATGGGACATGTGGGAGGGGCTAGATGTGTCATCAAAATGAGGTATGAATTGGGTGTAGTAGGGTTTTCGACACCAATGCCATCATATAGAGGGGAAGTATGTGTTTTAGGGTCAAAGAAAAAGATTTTGTTAGCATGTGGGCATTGTAATGCACAACATTTTGTTGTGCTATGAGAGGATAACTTATCGAATGTGCAAGATTGACTAGTGGGGGGTGGGGTTGAGGAAACCATAGGAGAATATGTAACCATGCAATAGATATATTAGGAAGCAGGGAATCTAGATGGAGAAAAAAAGGCATCGAGTGTTTCCCTTACGTCTTTTCAATAACCAAAGCATTCTGAAAAATCCAATGAAAGAGAAGAGCTATGCACTAATGCAACTTCACGATGGAGAGCATGAAGTAAACCATAATTAAATTAAATTTTTTAGTACATGTTCAAGATCTAAAATAGATGGTTGCACCTATATTTTGCAAAGGATTTCATTGTCTTATCGAATTCTCTGAGTAGAAATATAACAGAGTTGAAGCTAATGTGCCTAGATACTCTCAACATAACCTACTTGATATAAATGCTCTCAAAGTACAGTGTAGAACTAGTCCTAGGTATTGATGGTATTAGAGGGTGGACTAACCCTCTCCTCATTGATTTCTCCACAAAGGGATTCTATAGTGCCACCTGCAAGTTTGTCCTAATCCCACCATTGGGAAACTAATGTTAAAGTTACAACATCATGAGTCATTCTCCAAGTCAATCTTGTGTGTCAAGATTGAGCCTTGTGTGTCGAGGTAGTGCCTTATAGGATCCTGAGTTGGACTTAGGAAACTTGGAGAAAAATATTGAGTTGGAATCAAGAATGAATAAGCCTCATGTGTTGAGGTAAGTGCTTTGTATGACAAAGTGATGATGTTGTACAATCTGTCTTGGCAAGGCTAAGGTATTGTGTGTCAAGACAGATCCTCATGTGTTGAGGTGGTGCCTTATGTGTTGAGGTAATGCTTTGCATGTTGAAGCATGAATGGTGTGTGATGTAATAGTAACCATGGTTGAGATATTAAGTCCCCTCTAGATACTGGCCACCTCTAGAGTGAATTACTTTAGCATATGACCACTTGGAACAATAGTAGAACAAGATGATCACATCATTGGAAAAATATCCTTAGTATATTTGATATGATAGATAAATTAAATTTAGCGCATGTGGACCATGCAGATAAGACAAGAGATAAATATAAGATGTGATAAGATCAGAGGGAACTCGAATTGATAAAATTCAGTGATGTTAACAAGAAAGACTTCAGTTAATTAGAGGAGAATTCGAATTGTTCACTTCAGTGATGTTATCAAGAAGAACTTCAGTTAAAAAACTTAGCTAAGTGTTAATAAAGAATATATAGTTAACTAAAGTGTTTTGCATCTCAACACTTGAGTTAAACTAAAATATGACACTTAACTTGAACTAAAAGACAACACTTGAGTTATGACACTCGAGTTGCGACACTTGAGTTACAACATTTAAGTTACGACACTTGCATGATGACACATGAGTTAGCCTCCTAACTAAGTGCCCTAGCATCCAGATGGACGGCGATTTCATCCTGAAGTCAGACGATAAAAATAGAATCCAAAGCATGAGAAGAATATATATATATATATATATTATACAATATTGATGAATTCAATGTGAAGCGAATTCTCTTCTCTCTTGAAGGCAATGCACTTTTCTTTGTGCAGGATATTATTCAAAGTTCTATTCTTCCATCTTCTCTCTTGCTCTAATATTGCACGAGGGGTGCTTGGTGTTTCTCTCTAATAATGCACCAAGGGTGCTTGATGTAAAATGCTCATTGTAAAGACATTCTCTGTTATATACCAATATTCTAAGGAAGATTTTGCCGGGTTTTTCTCCCTCAAATACTAGAGGGTTTCCTTGGGGTAAATTTATGTGTCGTATGTGAATGCTTATGTTTATGATTGTTCATTGATTTCAAGTACTACTGCAATTTTGAATTAAAGATGAAAAAAATTAACATGGTATCAGAGCTCAGGGCGTGAATGAGCTAAGTTTTGTAGTCAAGCTTGAGCCTACATTGATAATGAGTGGAAAAAGTTGAGGATAACACTTGAAGAATAATGGCTTCAATCTTAGTAAGACCAAAAGACCGACTTGAAGGAACTTCGAAATTCAATACTTGGAAGGCCAAGATTATGAATATCCTGGAAGAGCATGATCTAGATTGATATTTATCCAGCGTTCTTGAAGAGCCTACTACTAATGTAGGGTGCACTAATTTCAAGAAGAATCAAGCCAAGGAAAAGCAAATCATTTATGATTCCATGAAATACAATTTGATGCCAGCAATTAATCCATTGAAGACTGCAAAGGAGTGCTTCAAAACCTTGAAAACTCTTTATGAGAAGAAGGCTCCCAGTTACAAGAGAGACTTGAATAATAAGCTTCGAAATATGAATATGGAGAAGGACGAAGTTGTTGCTTCCTTCTTCACGAAGATCTCTCAAGTAAGAGATCAACTCATGAGCATTGGTGTGATTGTTGATGATGATGATCTCATACTGACTGATGTCAATGGTCTTCCATCTCCATGGGAGACATTCTTTGGTTGCAGTAAATGGTCGAGAAGTGCAACCAAAATTTGAAATACTGGCATGATTTCTACATGAAGAAGGGAGAAACTAGAGAAAATATACTTCCTCCAAAGAAGATAACCTTGCTCTTGCAGCAAGAATGAAGAGAGGAAATAAATCCTTTCCTCACAAGAAGTTTTCTCATCAAAATAAAAATGATTACATCAAGAACTTTGATAATTCTAAAGTTAAATGTTTCAATTCCAATAAGAAGGGTCACTTTGAAAGTGAATGTTGTGCAAAGAAAAGAGGATAGTTCAAGGGTTGGTTTAATGCGTATACTGCTACAAAAGATGAACCTACAAGAAATAATTCTTCCAATGATCAAGAGACAAGGAAGGAATACTATCTTGTCTCAGCCCTATTTGGATCCATCACCACTAGTGCTAAGACATGGCTGGTGGATAGTGGTGCATCCAAGCACATGACTAGATTTAGGATCACTATCTCATATCTGAAGGAAAATAAGTTCTCATGTCAGGTGGAGCTTGGAGATAATACCACCTATTTGATCTAAGGAGTCGGATCCACTTCCTTTCAATTGAATTCAGGTGATGTACTCCATGTTGATGATATTATGTATGTTCCCGGTCTAAAGAAAAACCTCATGTATGTTTCAATTCTAGAAGATAAAGGTTTCAGAGTAATATTTATGGACAACAAAGCGCTCTTATGGCCTAAGAATCCAAACTTGAATTATGCAGTTGTGATTGGAGTTAGAGAGGAAGGTCTCTACAAAGTTCTCGGAAAGTTCATTAAATCCATGATCCATGACACCATCATTCCTTGTGAACTATGGCATAAGAGGCTTGGTCATCTTCATTTCAAAGCGCTACCGAGCTCACAGAAGATGGTAAAAGGTATGCTTGCATTTCAATTTGAGCATGATGTTATTTGTAAGGGTTGTGCTCTTTGTAAGAATGTCAAGAAAATCTTTCTAAATAGTACTAAAATATCTAAAAATATCTTGGAATTGATCCATTTCGATCTATGTGGTCCCATGTATGCACCATCTTTGAGTGGTTATCTATATTATGTGCTTTTCATAGATGACTTCTCTCGCAATTCATGGATCTATTTTATAAAGGCAAAGAGTGAAACTTTCAACAAGTTTCAATAGTTTAAAGCACTTGTTGAGAATCAAAATAGAAAGCACATTCATGCTTTGAGATTTGATAATGGAGGAGAGTTCGAGTCTCATGAATTTAATGACTTATGCCGAGAGGCGGGGATACAAATACAACTGACTATACCTTACAACCCCCATCGGAATGGGGTTACTGAAAGAAAAAACAAAACAATCTATGAGGCTACAAAACCTATGATGTGTGATTAGGGTCTACCCACTTCCTTATGGGAAGAATCCTCTAGCACTGCTATTTCTATTCAGAATAGAATCTCACATGCTATCCTAGAAGAAAAGACTCCTGAAAAAAATTTCACTGGTGAAAAACTAGATGTTGGACACTTGAATATTTTCAGTTGTCCTATCTACATTCATGTGCCAAAAGAGAAGAGGACAAATATGGAGCCATCTAGAAAGAAAGGTACATTTTTTGGATATAGTGAAACCTCCAAATATTATAGAATCTATGTTCCAGGTCAAAGGCACATTGAAGTTAGTAGAGATGTAACATTTCATGAAGAGGCTACCCTCAAGTGCTCTAAAGAACTTCAGTGTGATTCATATATGGAGGAGCATGAGACTCCCATGAGAGAGGATCCAATTTCTAGTTCTCCTCTTTCAGATGTTGAGAGGGAAAATCCATAAGAGTCCTTAGATATGCTTGATCCCGAAGAACCAATGGAACCAGTAGAAATATCACTTGATGAACCTACTACTAAGAGGAGATATTCCTTGTGTCGCGACATTCTACAAGAGGCAGAAAAACATGGAGCACCATTGGGCACATCCAGAGAATGGAGGAGACCTGAAATATATTCAGTATATGTAGAACAGATGAATCACATCAATGATTCAAAACCCACCACCTATGAGGAAGCTACTAAGCACCCAATACGGAAATATGCCATGGTGGAAGAATACAAATCCATCATGAAGAATGATGTGTGGTAAGTGGTTCCTAAACCCGAAGGGAATTCAACGGTAACTTCCAAGTGGATTTATAAAATCAAACATGGAAGTATTGAAAAACATAAAGCAATATTTGTGGCTCGTGGTTTCTCACGAAAAGAAGGAACAGACTATGATGAGACATTCGCTCTTGTGGCTAGGTACACTACTATTCGAGCCATAATTTCCCTTACTTCAATTATGGGGTGGAAACTTCACCAGATGGATGTGAATACTTTCTTTCTCAATGGTGAAGTTGAGAAAGAAGTATACAAACATCAACCTGAGGGGTTTGTAGTTCATGGGAAGGAGTCCCATGTATGCAAACTTAATAAATCCTTGTATGGGCTTAAGCAAGCCCCAAGGGTTTGGTATTGAAGGATTGACAGCTATCTTCAGAGCATGGGATTATCCAAAAGCGAAGGTGACCCCAACTTGTACTTCAAGGTTGTGAAGAACCAACCACTGATCTTGGTTCTCTATGTTGATAACTTATTCCTTACTGTAGAGGAACAACATATAGCTCGGTGCAAGAGGGAGCTCACTTTTGAGTTCGAAATGAAAGACTTGGGTCGTATGCACTACTTTCTGTTAGTTTTTCAGAATTTAATACATTCTGATCTAGGATCTTAACTAAAAGAACAAAATGTACAGCATATCAAGCATAAGAGACAAGAGACAAGAGACACAAAACATTTCACTGGGGAAAACCAAGAAGGTAAAAAACCCCGCAAATTCCTCAGAGATAGAATAAGCATCAATACAAGGATCACCATGATCAAACCCAAGAGATAGACATCTTCAGCAGCATGCTCCTCATCCACTTGTGCGCACTCCTCCTCTCTCTCACTAATAAGAAGTGAGTGAACAATAGAATGTATAACATGAGAGAGACACACTCTCTATTTATACACTAACTTGACTTGACCTTTACTCAACTAGGTCAGCCTCAACTTAACCACTTAACATAATGCTAACTAGGTCGACCCCTCTAGGGTGGTCTAATAACCCATCAAGTATAAGTTACAACACTTACAATATAACTTGCGACACATGCAAGTACACATGACGACACTTCCAATCGGAGGAATAATACTTCTCCATTGGGGATACAATAAAGTAGAAATGTAATACATAGAAGAATATCTTCTAAAGTTACAAATACATCAACACTCCCTCTTAACTAGGAAGGTATTCTATAGACACAAGTCATCAATACACATAGGCACAAGTCTTCAATTCTGGAGCTGGATCATCGTCACTGGATCACGGAGCATCATCATCACTGCTGTTGTATTGGTAATCTCGATCACTGGTGCTATCTCTTAATTCTTCTTGTCAAAAGAAGTTCTACAGAGCCAACCCTTTTTCATGTTGGATGTAGGCCCACCACCTGTAGGTCTTCATCAACACTAGCCATACTGTGGAATCCTCAGTACTTATTACGTGCATCACAAAACCTCGAAAGAGCATCGCAGGACTGATTACAAGCTTACTGCTCAACCTATCGGATCTTCCAGGGCAATATTATATGTGACCACCACAAAACCTCGAAAGAGCATCGCAGGACTGATTACGATCACACAACTCAACCTATTGGATCTCCCAGGATATTTTACATGCAATTGCACAACCTGTCCACGGCCACAGAGTATCATTCTGATACTCATGATCATATTGATCATGTCATCTCATCGTCCATGAAGAAAAACCCAAATGCACATCACACAGCACTTACATTCACCGGCATGGGAAGACACACTTCAATGATCTGTGAAAGGATCAGCGACTTATATCTACACCATGGGAAGACACACTTCAACCATGTGAGAATGGCATCGCACTTATATCCATAGCCATGGGAAGACACACTTCAACCATGCTAGGAATGGAACATTACTTATATCGCAGCCATGGGAAGACACACTTCAACCATGCTCGAATGGCACAGCACTTGTATCGCAACCATGGGAAGACACACTTCAACCATGCTCGAATGGCACAGCTCTTACATCAACGACCATGGGAAGACACACTTCAACCATGTCGGAATGGCCTTAGCCCTTATATTTGCACCATGGGAGGACACACCTACCACCATGTGAGAATGGCTCATGTGCATCTGTGTCTTTGGAACTCATCACACATGATCCAACTGATCATGCAATGCATCCACTTGATACATATCATCACATATGATCTTCTTGATCATCATCATAGCATCGTCCTAATGCATATCATCCAGAGCATCATCCTGATACTCATCACACATGATCATCCTGATCATCGTCACTGCATCGTCCTGATGCATATCATGTTGATGTATATGTAACTACGGAATGTATTTCACATATATGTATATTGTATTCCTATAGAGATGTTAGTATTCCTCTATACGGAAGTGTCGTCATTTATATTGTAAGTGTCGTAACTTATACTTGATGGGTTATTAGACCACCTTGTTGGGGTCATCCCTGTATAAGTCATGTGGGTAAAAGGGTTATTAGACCACCCTATTGGGGGTCGTCCATGTGGGTCAAAGGGTTATTAGACCACCCTAGTGGAGGTCGGCCCAGTCAGCATTATGTTAAGTGGTTAAGTTGAGGCCGACCTAGTTGAGTAAAGGTCAAGTCAAATTAGTGTATAAATAGAGAGTGTGTCTCTCTCATTTTACACATTCTATTCTCTCACTCACACTTTGGAGAGTGGCACACTTGTGGAGGAGGAGGCTCTGCTTCTACGAGAAGACTATCTCTTGTATTCTGGTTGTATCATTTCTCTATCTATCTCTGAGGAAGTTATTGGGGTTTTTCACCTATATGGTTTTCCCCAAGTAAACTCTGTGTCTCTTGTGTGATTGCATTATTGTGTCCATGATTCATATGCTGTATATTTGTTGTACATGTTGTTCTCTCAATTAAGATCCTAGATCAGATTGAAGTAAATTCTGAAAATTTAACATGGTATCAGAGCTAGCATGAAAGAAGGCATGATATGGCATGTATGACACTTGTTGCACTTACGATGCTAGGGCTTGATATAGAAAAAACCAATCATCGTAGCACTTTCGCTATAAATCCATTTTGGTGAAGTTTATGGGTCTGAAACGTTTACAGGTAGAATATTAGATCCCCATGTACCTTGTGTCCAAAGGAAAAACTCTAATTCATTGTGCTTGGTGATTTATGATCTATACAATATAGGGTTTCTGCCTCTTCCAGATCTGAGTCAAAAACAGGTGACCTTAGAAAAAAGCTCATAACTTGGGCTAGGAAGCTCCAAATGCAATTTCTTAAAAAGTGACAGGTAGCACACAGACTGTACTATCTCAAGAAAAATATTCAAAGGCCGAAGTTGAACCAGTTGCACGTGGCACACCGTACACGTTCGCTCTCCTGTTTTATCTCATAAACAAGTCACGTTACGACACTTGGCATAACTCTCTCTCAGAGAATCCAATTGAGGTCAGACCTATCGGGATGGAAATATGACAGGCTAGACTATCTCAAGAAAAATTTTCAGACCCTGTGGATTGAAAAGTTCAGAGTTACACTAGAAACAACCAGGTACATATTTCTGTCAAAACAGAATTATTTTTGAGCACCTTCATTCATGGCTTCCGGAATTTAGGGCTTTGTAGAAATTTGGAATTTTTGTAATCGGAGACCACGGCTGGATGCTACTCATCAAAATCGAAATTTAGAGACCAACACCAGATTTTTTGGTTGGGAAGAAGGCCAAGCTTGATCAAACCCCAGTTCAGGACTTTGATCAGAAAGATGGAAAATTAGGGCTTCTGCAAAACTTGGAATCTTGGAAATATGTGACCACGGCTGGAAAATCCTCAGAAAAATCGAAGCTTAGAGCTTTGAATCAAATCTTTTGGTTGGGTGAATCTCTGAGAAACTCAAACCCTAATTCAGGGTCCTCCCAGTGAATCTGGAAATCTAAAAGGCAATTTCGAGGGGTGAAACTTTGCAGTTTTCAAATTCTGAATATACCAACTTGATCATCTCATCAAGGCACATATTTCTATCCTTTTGGAAGTTTGAAATTCAAAGTTTGAATTTTTGGGGTTTCTTTGACAAACCCTAATCCAGCTCCAGGTCCAGTTCTTGCAAATCAAGTGGATTGGGTTAATCCTAGAAGAAGATGGATTGGTCACCTGCATAAGTGAAGAAGTTCCTGTCTCAGAGGGAGATGAGGCTAAGGCCTTCCATAAGAAGATTACAAGCAATCTTGAGAGGTATGGCTTATAGGTATGTTTCATGGTTAATTTTATCATATGTTTGTCTTCATATCATTATAGTAGAATCTTGATTAATTACTAGACTTGTTGTATCACCTTAATAGAAGATATTCATTGATTAAGGTTTTGACTCTTATGAATGTAATAATGTATTGTGATGTTGTATGAGGTTTATGTTGTTCGTTAACATAAAAGGTACACCAAGAAAGACAAATCATGTTCTACTTCAAGAACCTATGATAACGGTGACATGAAGACAAAGATTCATCCATTGTCATGGATCACATAGAAGATCTACTTTCGAGGTATGTATAACTTGGTCCTACAATGGTTAACCTATGAGACATGCAGGTTACTAACACAAGTCACTGAAGAGAACGAGAAGACATTATGCGGGTATGTTAGACATAACTAGCTAGCATGCTAATCCAAGTATGTTTTTTCCTATATCAAGCTAGAATCCTACCTTGTTTTAGGATCTTATACTGTTGTGTTGTTGATAATGATTATTCATGAAGTCATAAGTTTGAATAGTCATGGTTGTATATTATGTTTCTTACCATAATTGATGATATGACTAACCAAAAGAATCATGAAGGTATAGGTTTGAGTAATCACGGGTTTATGCATTGATGATTTAACTAATTAAAAGAGTCCTATGATCAAATAAGAATATGCATGACTAAAAGAAGACTTCCCTGAAACCTTGAATACTAATGTTTATTATCTGTGAATGATCATGACTATACATGTTTAAGATTATTGTGTTTTGATAGTATTAAGATTATACTAATAAATGTGTGATCATGTATGAGACCTCAAGGATAACACAATGATGATACTAATAAGCATGCATAGTGGTTAAGGATGGATATAAGTTCAAGAACAGCTAATCCAGGAAGCAAAGATCAAGAGGGAGCACACTCCAGTTGTTCCTACAAGAAAGCAAAGGAGCACACTTTAGTAGTTTCTGCAAGGATGTAGATATTCAGATGGAGTTGACCACTTCTCACAATCCACATCAGAATGGAGTTGCAAATATTCAGAGGGAGTCCACCTAGCAACCAAACAAAGATAAGTATTTGAATTGTCATTTCTTACATAATGTTATTTAATGATGTATATGCTTATGTTCCTAGAATTAGGTTGTGTATTATGCATATTAGAATAGTTGCAATGATGAACAATATACTACTAATATACATGGGTAAGTGGCCTATGGCACTGTACAACATTCCATTGCTACTTATCTAGAATGAAACCTCTTTGCTAACATGTTACGAGTTGTGCACACTCTTAACAATGTTCTGGTAGAGATTGGAAGGCATCTAGAAAGTTACGGAATATGGATAAATGTTGTATTGAAGCATTGGCTAAGATAATTGCATGACTGTATGACATATTTATTTATGTGTAAGAATTTGTTCTGAAAACTATGAGATGTTTTCTAATCATGCAATTTAACTTGTTGTGTACGAAAGATTGTATACCATCACCTACAAAAGAAGGACTACAACATTTGTTCAAGCAACAAAATTATCTATTGAAGATATTGAATTTCCCAACATATGGGAAGAATGCCATGATCCGTCGATCATGAAGAACGATGTTTGGAATGCGGTCCCAAGAGCTAAAGGGAAGTTTGTTATGACTTCCATATGGATCTATCAGATTAAGAATGTTGCAGATGGCAGCATAGAGAAATATAAAAGTGATGAAATTGAAGATACACCAGATGGATTTCAAGACAGCTTTCTTGAATGGTGTAGTTGAAGAATAAGTGTATGTGGAGCAGCTACTTGGTTCCGAGACACTTGACAGGGAATCATATGTGTGCAGAACTTGGTATCCAGTTTGGGCTTTACCAAGAGTAAAGCGGATTCCAACCCTTACTACAAAGTTGAGGAAGTGAATCCTGTGATTCTACTCCTGTATGTGGATTGTTCGGATATCCACATCATCTTTTTCAGGATCTTGCATGCAATTAGGGTTTGCATGCAAATTCTAGGGTTTGCATGCACTTTGCATGCATCCCAGTCACCAGGTTGATGCCTCCAGCACCTTAGCCACCTTATTCTAGCACCCGGGAGCCACTTACTTCAGAGTTTTAGCCCTCCTAGCCTGAAAGGTGCCTACTTCTCACCTGCTTCCAGAGAAGGGCGCACTTGTTCACCTACCACTGCAGTTCCACTTCAGTTACACTCAGTTAGCTTCGATTCTCCCTGATTTGAGGCTAGTTTCACTCCTGACTGACTGTTTCACTTCCGTTGGACCTCCAGATTGACTAGATGACTTATTCTGACTTCGGTTAGCCTCCCATGCACCCCCCACTGAGCCTCATTCCCTTAATCAGTGCTACACACTTCAATTACACTTGTTACAGACTCAGATTGACACCTGGATGACTGGTTCTTCTGCATTGATGACCACTACTGATTGATGATGAGGACTCCTAGTTGGAGTCAAGCTACTCCATTTAGTGATTCGAATGACCTCCTTAGGCAATTCGAATTGCTCAGTCATTGTGATAGTTTGTATTGTAATCATTCACCCTTATTGGGATATTGAGCACTGCTGCATGTTTTGCACAGTTTTGCACCATATTTTCTATGTTCATCTGTTGTGATTGATTTACTTGTTCATTAGATCTACTGTGACTAATTTTACATGGTATCAAAGCCATTGCAGGGACAAGATCTCTCTTCTACAGGTGTTTTACAAGAATATTTGACTGAATTGCTCAAATTGCAAAAAGTTTTGGCATGAGATATCTCAAGGGCATTTGCTCTTGTGCATGCAAAGCTTGAAAATACATCCAATACCACTCTAGAAGCTTGAGTTACCACATAATTCCTGGATCTGATACATTGGACCCATTCAACATTTTTTGATCTCCAATCCCAGGTGTGATGTAACTCTAAAAGGGTGGATTGTTCGACCTCATTGTTCTTGGTTTATTGTGATTTCCAGGTTATTGTCTCCATCTTTTGCATTCACTACACTATGCATGCAAGCTCCTTCTACATCAGTGTGACTCACTCCTAGCAATGGAATACTCTTCTTCAAAGCCTATCCTCACCCCATTCAATTATTTTGATTGGAAAGATGATATGGAGATCATATTACGTTCAAAAGGTTACTACCGAGTCATTCTTGGTCTTGAATTGGAGCCAAGCAATCTGTCAGATAGAACCAAACACTACAACAAGCTTGATGAAGCTTATAGTCTTATTTGTCTCTCCATCTCCAAAGATCTTCACTTCCATCTCAGCGGATTGAAGACTCCAAAAGCCATATGGGAGCAACTTGAAACACTATTTGGCAAGCAAGACGAGCTTAGGGCTTTTCAATTAGAGAATGAATTGATTGCCCTTAGTCCTGAGAATTTCGAGACCATTAATGAATTCTTCACAAAATTCAAGAACTTGAACTTGCAGTTGAAGAACAGTGGAGTTATCAAAGAGGATAAACAATTGATCCTCTCCATTCTAAGCAATCTTGGGAAAGATTATTCGGTATTTGTCTCTACTTTCAATTCCAGTCGGCTAACTACCCCGAATTGGAAAATGCCTACCTTGAATACCTTCATTGAGTCCGTCACAAAAGAGCATGACAAGTTGATTCAAATGGGGTCCATAAGATCCAAAGATTCATCCCTATATGTTCAAGGAACCAAGATCTCGAATGGTAAAGGAAAGCAAAAGAAGGAGAAGCCCAAATTCGAGCCTCATAAGCAAAAAGACAAGGGCAAACAAACGGATGCACCATCCAGTTCGAATTTCAAGCAAAAGGGCAAAGAAGGTAACCAAAAATCTAAATGTACTTATTGCAATCGTGGCTTTCATCCCGAAAGTTCATGTATGAATAAGACTATAGATCAAATGGCCCTCCTTTCGGAAAAGAACAACATAACTCTTCCCGACGGTGCAAGGAAGAAGGATAGAAATGATGATCATGAAAGAGGACAAGCACTCATGGCAACGGTTTCGAAGCCCACTACTCTCTTGATAGATTCAGGTGCATCAAATCATATGGCTGCAAATATTGATTCTTTTTCTTCATTCGATCCAAACAGTTCCATCCCCATCCATTTGGGAGATGACCCAAAAATTTCTTCAAAGGGCAAAGGTACAATTCATGTAGATCATGGAAGCTTTCAGAATGTTCTCTATGTGCCTTCCTTGGCTTCAAATATTCTTTCTGTGTATCAAATGACACACACTGGTGAACCGAAGCAAGTTACATTCAGCCCTAATACAGTTGAAATTTCTGATATCAAAAGTGGAAGACTAGTTGCAGTCGGAAAGGCAAACCACACTGCAAAATGCTATGAGTTTTCACACTTTATCCCGCTTGCAAAGCCCACTGCTCTTCGCACACATGGTAATGAGGTTAGTAGGATTTGGCATGAAATATTTGAACATCTAAATTATAAGTATTTGCTGCTGTTATCAAATAAATCCATGGTAGATGGTCTTCCACAACTCTGTTCCTCGAAGGGAATATGCACTGGTTGCATCATTGGGAAGCACCCCGAGCACAGATTCGACTACGGCAAAGCTAGCAGAGCTTCTACAATTTTGGCATTGATCCATTCTGATATCAGTGGTCCACTGCCCCATATGTCATTAAATGGTTCAAGGTATGTTTTGACATTTATTGATGATTTTTCCCGCTTTACATGGGTATTCTTTCTCAAAAACAAGTCAGAAGTGCTTGGAAAATTCAAGGATTTTAAGGCTTTTGTTGAGACCGCCACTGAGAGAAAGATCAAAGCTCTTAGATCTGATAATGGTGGAGAATATATTAAATCCGAGTTGCTGCAACTTTGTGCCCAAAGCGGAATTCAGATCCAACATACAGTTCCCTACACACCCCAGCAGAACAGTGTAGCGGAAAGGAAAAATCGGTCACTGAAAGAGATGGCTACATGCATGATTGAATCAAAAGGTTTGGCTGCAAATATTTGGGCTGAAGCAATCAATGTTGCTGCATATATACAGAACCGTGTTCCACATTCATTCGTGAAAGGTATGACTCCTTTCGAAGCATTCTTTGGTCACAAACCGGATGTGTCAAATTTGAGAGTTTTTGGCTCCACTGCATGGGCTAGAATTCCTTCCGAGAAGAGATGAGCTTTGGATCGATAAAGTACCGAGTGCATACTGATAGGATATGGGGAAGAATCAAAAGCATATAAACTTATGGATATCAGATCTAAAAAGATATTCATAGAGCACAGTGTGCAATTTGAAGAACCGCTTCAAGAATTGCAACTAGTCGAGGAAAAGACTGCCGATTCACCGCCTTCACCAGAAGAAGATACGTGCAACGATAATGAAGGTATGAGTTCTAATATTTTTGATATTGTAGCAGCATATGATGATCATGACATATCAGGTTCAGAATCCGACCATTATGATCCTCCTCAGTTACCAAAGTGGGCCCAAAACACTCTTCAATCTGCTGGTTCGAACCTTGAAAATCCTGCTGATCCGAGACGAACAAGAGCAAACTTTCAAAGAGCAAGTATGGCTCTTTCTATTGCTGATCCATTTCTTCCTGAGATTTGTTATTTGATGGCTAGTTCAGATCCTACATCATTATATTCTGCTCACCGAGATCCGAGATGGAAAAGTGCCATGGATGAAGAGTACAGTTCTCTTCAAAAGAACAACACATGGGAGCTAGTTTCTCTTCCACCTGGAAGAAAATTAGTGAAGTGTAAATGGGTCTACCATACTAAAGTTGCTGTTGATGGTAGTATCAGCAAATAACAAGCAAGGTTGGTGGCAAAAGGTTTCTCCCAAGTCCAAGGAGTGGACTACACTGAGACTTTTGCACCGGTTGCAAAGATGGATTCCATCCGCCTTGTTTTAGCTATTTCCGCATCCAAGCACTGGGAAGTGCACCACATGGATGTGAAGAGTGCATTTTTACATGGAGGCCTTGCTGAAGAGGTATATATGCAGCATCCAAAGGGTTATACATCAGATCCATCATTGGTTTGCAGATTGAAGAAATCTTTGTACGGGTTAAAACAGGCCCCAAGATCTTGGTACGCAAAGATGGACTCCTTCCTTCTTTCTCAGAATTTCCAAAGATGCAAATCTGATCCGAATGTGTATCTTCAGCGAGTTAAAGGTAATTTGTTGGTTATTGTACTTTATGTTGATCATCTTCTCATTACTGGTAGCACTCTTACTTTAATAAACAAGCTAAAAACTGCCTTAAATCTAGCTTTTGACATGAGCGATTTGGGCTTGCTGAGTCACTTTTTGGGCTTGGAGATAGCTCAAAATTTTGATGGGATCACTATATCTCAGCAAAAATATGCTTCCGACCTGTTATTGAAGTTTAATATGGCTGAATGTAAGGCAGACCCATTCCCATTCCTCTCAGGAATCAGTCTTGAGGAGGGAGATTCTACACCGCTTGCAGATTGCAGTATGTATCGACAGTTGATTGGTTCACTACTTTATTTGACACACTCAAGGCCTGATATCTCATATGCCATGAGTGTCGTGTCAAGATATATGCAGCAGCCACATGAGCTTCATTGGCGAGCAGCCAAGTGGATCTTGCAGTATGTGCAAGGTACGAGACAGTTTGGCATACATTATGCCGCAGATTCTGAGCTTGATTTCATTGGTTTTACTAATTCAGATTGGGTAGGTGATAGCATTGATTGGAAGTCCACTTCCGGTTATGTTTTCATGATTGCTCATGGTGTTATTTGCTAGTCTAGCAAAAAGCAAGCAGCCATTGCACTTTCTTCAGTAGAGGCAGAGTATCGAGGGGCAGTCAATACCTGCATTCAGGCAGTTTGGTTGCAAGGTATTCTTTCTAAGTTTGGTTTTGGTGGCACTACTTCGACTGTCCTATTTTGTGACAATCAAAGTGCTATCAAGATCTCCACAGATCCAGTTCAGCGACAGAGGACCAAACACATTGAGATTCATATGCATTACATTCAACAGTTGGTGCATGACCGCACCATCATTCTGCAATATTGCCCTACTGATGAGCAAATTGCAGGCATCTTCACCAAGAGCTTCACTGAGAAGAAGTTCTCTTACCTCCGTTCACTGTTGGGGGTGAGTTCCATCATGGTGGAGACAGATTGATTCATTATTATGCTTTAGCTTGAGGGGGTGCTTTCTTCCCACTGGGTTTTCCCTCTTTCCTCACTTACTTTATTTTCAGCATTTTTTGGATTATTGTATTGGGGTGACCTTTGGTCTTAGTTACCAGGGCCCCACATTATTTTTTGCACATCATAGTCTAGCTTGAGGGGGGGTGTTCGGATATCCACATCATCTTTTTCAGGATCTTGCATGCAATTAGGGTTTGCATGCAAATTCTAGGGTTTGCAGGCACTTTGCATGCATCCCAATCACCAGGTTGATGCCTCCAGCACCTTAGCCACCTTATTCTAGCACCCGGGAGACACTTACTTTAGAGTTTTAGCCCTCCTAGCCTAAAAGGCACCCACTTCTCACCTACTGCCAGAGAAGGGCGCACTTGTTCACCTACCACTGCAGTTCCACTTCAGTTACACTCAGTTAGCTCTGATTCTCCCTGATTTGAGGCTAGTTTCACTCCTGACTAACTGTTTCACTTCCGTTGGACCTCGAGATTGACTAGATGACTTGTTTTGACTTCATTTAGCCTCCCATGTGCCCCCCACTAAGCCTCCTTCCCTTAATCAGTGCTACACACTTCAGTTACACTTATTACACTCAGTTAGACTCAGATTGACACCTGGATGACTGGTTCTTGTGCATTGATGACCACTACTGATTGATGATGAGGACTCCTAGTTGGAGTCAAGCTACTCCATTCAGTGATTCAAATGACCTCCTTAGGCAATTCGAATTGCTCAGTCATTGTGACAGTTTGTATTGTAATCATTCACCCTTATTGGGATATTGAGCACTGCTGCATGTTTTGCACAGTTTTGCACCATATTTTCTATGTTCATCTGTTGTGATTGATTTACTTGTTCATTAGATCTGCTGTGACTAATTTTACATAAATGTGTGATCATGTATGAGACCTCAAGGATAACACAATGATGATACTAATAAGCATGCATAGTGGTTAAGGATGGATATAAGTTCAAGAACAGGTAATCCAGGAAGCAAAGATCAAGAGGGAGCACACTCCAGTTGTTCCTACAAGAAAGAAAAGGAGCACACTTCAGTAGTTTCTGCAAGGATGTAGATATTCAGAGGGAGTTGACCACTTCTCACAATCCACATCAGAATGGAGTTGCAAATATTTAGAGGGAGTCCACCTAGCAACCAAACAAAGATAAGTATTTGAATTGTCATTTCTTACAGAATGTTATTTAATGATGTATATGCTTATGTTCCTAGAATTAGGTTGTGTATTATGCATATTAGAATAGTTGCAATGATGAACAGTATACTACTAATATACATGGGTAAGTGGCCAATGGCACTGTACAACATTCCATTGCTACTTATCTAGAATGAAACCTCTTTTCTAACATGTTACGAGTTGTGCACACTCTTAACAATGTTCTGGTAGAGATTGGAAGGCATCTAGAAAGTTACGGAATATGGATAAATGTTGTATTGAAGCATTGGCTAAGATAATTGCATGACTGTATGACATATTTATTTATGTGTAAGAATTTGTTCTGAAAACTATGAGATGTTTTCTAATCATGCAATTTAACTTGTTGTGTACGAAAGATCGTATACCATCACCTACAAAAGAAGGACTACAACATTTGTTCAAGCAACAAAATTATCTATTGAAGATATTGAATTTCCCAACATATGGGAAGAATGCCATGATCCATCGATCATGAAGAACGATGTTTGGGATGCGGTCCCAAGAGCTGAAGGGAAGTTTGTTATGACTTCCATATGGATCTATCAGATTAACAATGTTGCAGATGGCAGCATAGAGAAATATAAAAGTGATGAAATTGAAGATACACCAGATGGATTTCAAGACAGCTTTCTTGAATGGTGTAGTTGAAGAAGAAGTGTATGTGGAGTAGCTACTTGGTTCTGAGACACTTAACAGGGAATCATATGTGTGCAAAACTTGGTATGCAGTTTGGGCTTTACCAAGAGTAAAGAGGATTCCAACCCTTACTACAAAGTTGAGGAAGTGAATCCTGTGATTCTACTCTTGTATGTGGATGACCTATTTGTAACAGGAGATGACAGATTGATTGTCGACACGCAGTGGAAGCTTGCTGCCAAGTTCGAGATGAAGAACATGGGGATGATGCAATGTTTGTTTTTAGCATGGAAGTGTGGCAGAGTGCAGATGGAATCTTCCTTGGACAAGGGAAGTATACAGTAGAGATCCTGAAGAGGTTCAGGATGATGGACTGCGAGGCTATGGCATCAAATCTGAAGCTTCTATGTGATGCTTCATCTGAGCCGGTTGATATCTCTATGTATTGTCAGATGATTGGGTCCTTGATGTATCTAACGAACATGAGACTAGATATTTGCTTTGCAGTGAACACATTGAGCCAATTCCTGACAGATCCAAGGAGTGTTCACCTGGTTGTTGTAAAGCATATTCTGAGGTACCTGAAGGGTACAGTTGATTATGGGCTCAAGTATGATGCGAATCAAAAGTTTAACCTACAGGGTTATGTTGATTCAGATTGGGTAGGCAGTGCTGCAGATAGGAAGAGCACATATGGGTGCTGCTTCAGATAGGGATCAGGTGTGATCTCTTGGTTTAGCAGGAAGCAGTCCTGCGTAGTACTAAGTACAGCCAAAGCAGAGTATGTTGCTATGGATGAGCTGGTTGCAGATGTATTGACCAAGCCGTTGGCCAAAGTGCAGTTTGAGTACTTCAAAGAAAGGCTTGGTGCACTTTAGATCGAGGTTCCTTCCAAAAGGAAGTGATGAGTTCGGAAGATGCAGATGCACATGAGCTTTTCTGACATGGTTGATATGTTCTCCCTTGGTCGTGACGTAATTAATGAGCCATTTTTCACATGGTGGTAGATGTGTTCTCCCATGGTGAAAAATTAAGGGCTGGAGCCTTCCCCGAATGGTGGTAGATGTGTTCTCCCATGTCGGTGGTGTAAGTGCTGGATGATGTGCATCTGGGCTATGCTTCATGGACGATGAGATGATCTGAAGAGGACGATGCTATGATGATCAGGAGGATCATGGATGATGAGCATCAGGACGATGCTCCAGTTACTACTCTATGTATGCATCATGTTGGATGCGGGATATGATCAGTTGGATCATTTATATGTATATGTATGTACGCATCATATTGGATGCTAGATATGATCAGTTGGATCATTTATATGTATGTACGCATCATGTTGGATGCTGGATATGATCAGTTGGATCACTTGTATGTATTTTTGTATATGCATCATGTTGGATGCTTGGACCATGTATCTGTATATGTATCAGGTGGATACTGTGTATGATCAAGTAGATCATGTATGTTGATATGTATCAGGTATGATCAGGTGGATCATGTTTTGTATTTGTATCAGGTGGATACATTGTATGATCAGGTGGATCATGTATGATGATATGTATCAGGTAGACACTTGGTATGCATAAGGTAGATGCATTATATGATCAGGATGATCATGGCTGATGAGCTTCAGGATGTTGCTCCAGATGACATGCATCAGGATGATGCAGTGATGATGATTAGGATGATCATGTGTACATCAGGATGATGTATGGTGAGTATTAGGTTGATACTCTATGGCCGTGGAACAGGTTGTGCAGATAAGCATGTAATTTGTGCCCTGGGAGATTTGCAGATAGTCTTTCGAGGTTTTTCCTATAGCATGTAATTTGTACCCTAGGATATTTGGCAGATGCTCTTTCGAGGTTTTGCTTGGGAGGACATATAATTTGTGCCCTGGGAGCTCTGCAGATAGTCTTTCAAGGTTTTTCCTATGGCATGTAATTTGTGCTCTAGGATATCTGGCAGATGCTCTTTTGAGGTTTTGTCCTATGGCATGTAATTTGTGCTCTGGGAGATCCGATAGGTTGAGCCGTGTGCTCGTAATCAGTCCTGGGATGCTCTTTCGAGGTTTTTCCATGACCACATGTAATTTGTGCCCTGGGAGATCCGATAGGTTGAGCCTTGTGCTCGTAATTAGTCCTGGGATGCTCTTTCGAGGTTTTGTGGTGACCACATGTAATTTGTGCCCTGGGAGATCCGATAGGTTGAGCCTTGTGCTCGTAATCAGTCCTGGGATTCTCTTTCAAGGTTTTGTGGTGGGGTCACATGTAATAAGTCTTGGAGATCTGGACAGGATGAAAAAGGCCTCAGATACTCTTTAGGGTTCTTGCTAGTCAAGAGAATCTTTTAAGGTTTTGTGACGCACGTAATAAGTCCTGAGATTTCCACAGTATGGCTAGTGATGACGAAGACCTGCAGGTGGTGGGCCTACATCCCGTATGAAAAAGGACTGGCTCTGTAGAACTTCCTATGACGAGTAGATTCAGAGATTGATTGAGATAGCAGCAGCAGTGACGATGACGATGATTCGAGGATGATGATTCGTTGATGATGATCCAGAGAAGAAGACTTGTGCTAGAAGACCTGTGTCGATAAATGCCTTCCTAGTTAAGAGGGAGTGTTGATGTATATGTAAATTTGGAATGTATTTCACATATATGTATATTGTATTCCTATAGAGATGTTATTATTCCTCTATACGGAAGTGTCGTCATTTATATTGTAAGTGTCGTAACTTATACTTGATGGGTTATTAGACCACCTTGTTGGGGTCGGCCCTGTATAAGTCATGTGGGTCAAAGGGTTATTAGACCACCCTATTGGGGGTCGTCCATGTGTGTCAAAGGGTTATTAGACCACCCTAGTGGGGGTCGGCCCAGTTAGCATTATGTTAAGTGGTTAAGTTGAGGCCGACCTAGTTGAGTAAAGGTCAAGTCAAGTTAGTGTATAAATAGAGAGTGTGTCTCTCTCATTTTACACATTCTATTCTCTCACTCACACTCTAGAGAGTGGCACACTTGTGGAGTAGGAGGCTCTGCTACTAGGAGAAGACTATCTCTTGTATTCTAGTTGTATAATTGCTCAATCTATCTCTGAGGAAGTTATTGGGGTTTTTTCACCTTTATGGTTTTCCCCAAGTAAACTCTATGTCTCTTGTGTGCTTGAATTATTGTGTCCATGATTGATATGATGTAGATTTGTTGTACATGTTGTTCTCTCAGTTAAGATCCTAGATCAGATTGAAGTAAAGTCTGAAAATTTAACATATCATCCAAGGCATCGTCCTGATACTCATCACACATGATCATCCTAATCATCATCACTGCATCATCCTGATGCATGTCATCATACATGATCCAACTAATCATACAAAGCATCCAACTGATGCATATCCAAAGCAGTAACTAGAGCATCGTCTCGATGCTCATCACACAACGCTTACATCCACATCCATGGTAAGGATCCTCCTATCACCATGCTTGGAATGGTTCCTGCAAATGTGTCCCATCACTTCTTCCTCGAAGTATCTTCAATCTGAAGAACATCAAGCCTCTCTCTGAAGTACTCAAAATTTACTTTGGCTAGTGGTTTGGTCAACCCATCTGCAATCTACTCATCTGTCGCAACATACAGGAGCTTCACTGCTCCTCTCTGCACCATATACCTGATATAGTGATATTTGATCTCAATGTGCTTCGACCTATCATGGAACACCGGATTCTCAGACAGCTTCACACAACTCTGGTTGTCACAAAAGATACCAGTAGCCTCCAATGGGAGATCAAATAACTCAGACAGTAGCTTCCGAATGTTAATTTTTTAGAATTTACTTCAATCTGATCTAGGATCTTAACTGAGAGAACAACATGTATAGCATATCAATCATGAACACAATAATGCAAGCACACAAGAGACACAGAGTTTACTTGGGGAAAACCATAAAGGTGAAAAACCCCAATAACTTTGTCAGAGATAGATAGAGCAATGATACAACCCGAGTACAAGAGATAGTCTTCTCCTAGCAGTAGAACCTCCTCCTCACAAGTGCGCCACTCTCCTGAGAGTGTGAGAGAGAATAGAATGATGAAATAGAGTGCCTCCCGCACTCTATTTATACTTGACTTGAATTGCCTAATAACCTTTACTAGGTTGGCCTTAACTTAACCACATAACATAATGCTGACTGGGCCAACACCCAATAGGGTGGTTTAATAACCCTTTGACCCACATGGCCAACCCCCAATAGGGTGGTCTAATAACCCTTCAACCCACATGATTTATACAGGGCCGACCCCAACAAGGAGGTCTAATAACCCATCAAGTATAAGTTACGACACTTAAAATATAAATGACGACACTTCCGTATAGAGGAATAATACCATCTCTATAGGAGTACAATATACATATATGAAATACATTCCGAAGTTACATATACATCAACACTCCCTCTTAACTAGGAAGGTATTTCTCGACACAGATAATCTAGCACAAGTCTTCTTCTCTGGATCATCGTCATCGAATCATCATCATCATCACTGCTGCTACTATCTCAATCAATCTCTGAATCTACTCGTCATAGGAAGTTCTATGGAGCCAATCCTTTTTCATACTGGATGTAGGCCCACCATCTGCAGGTCTTCATCATCACTGGCCATACTATGGAATTCTCAGGACTTATTATGTGTGTCACAAAACCTGGAGGTAGCATCCCAGGATTTTATGAGCACACAGCTCTACCTGTCGGATCTCCCAGGAGCACATTACATGTGACCCATCACAAAACCTGGCTGAAGCATGCCAAGCTATTATGAGCACACAGCTCTACCTATCGGATCTCCCAGGAGCACATTACATGTGATCTCACCACAAAACCTGGCTGAAGCATTTGAGGTCTTTTTCATCCTGTCCAGATCTCCCAGGAGCAAATTGCATGTGGTCCACCACAAAACCTGGCTGAAGCATCTGAGGCCTTTTTCATCCTGTCCAGATATCCCAGGAGCAAATTACATGTGGTCATGGCAAAACCTGGCTGAAGCATCTAAGGCCTTTTTCATATTGTCCAGATCTCCCAAGAGCAAATTACATGCAATAGGACAAAACCTCGAAAGAGCATCCCAGGATGTTACAGGTACACAACTCCAACTTGAAGGATCTCCCAGGGCGCTATTATATGTCCTCCTAGAGCAATGTCTCGAAAGAGCATCCCAGGCTGTTATGGGTACACAACTCTGACCTATAGGATCTCCCAGACATGCTCATCTACAAAACCTATTCCACGACCACAGAGTATCATCCTAATACTCACCATACATCATCCCGATGTACACATGATCATCCTGATCATCATCACTGCATCATCCTGATGCATGTCAACTGGAGAAGCTCGTCATCCATGATCATCTTGATCATACAATGCATCTGCCTGATGCATACCAAGTATCTACCTGATACATATATAGATACATGATCCACACACTGTATCCATCAGCATACATGATCTACCTGATCATACAAAGATACATGATCCACACAATGTATCCATCAACATACATGATCTACCTGATCATATCCAGCATCCAACATGATGCGTACATACATAAATGATCCAGCCGATCATATCCAGCATCCAACATGATGCATACATACATAAATGATCCAACTGATCATATCCAGCATCCAACATGATGCATACATACATAAATGATCCAACTGATCATATAGAGCATAAACTAGAACATCATCCTAATGCTCATCATCCATTGCTTACATCCATAGCCATGTGAAGGATCCTCCTTCCAACATGCTTGGAATGGCTTCAACAAATGTCTCCATCACTTCTTCCTCGAAGTGTCATCGATCTGAATAACACCAAGACTCTCTCTGAAGTACTCAAACTTCACTCTAGCTAGTGGCTTCATCAGCACATCTGCAATCTGCTCATCTGTCGCAACATACAAGAGCTTCACTTCTCCTCTCTGCACCATATCCCTGATATAGTGATATTTGATCTTTATGTGTTTTCGACCTGTCGTGGAACACCAAGTTCTCAGATAGCTTCACACAACTCTGGTTGTCACAAAATATACCAGTAGCCTCCAGCGGTAGATCAAATAACTCAAACAGTAGCTTTCGAAACCATACTGCCTCACAACTAGCTTAACAAGATGCAACATACTCTACTTAGACTGTACTCAGTGCTATGCAGGACTGCTTCCTGCTAAACCAAGATATCATACATGATCCCATACTGAAGCAGTACCCAAAGGTGCTCTTCCTATCTGCAGCACTGCCTGCCCAATTTGAATCAACATAACCCTGTAGGTTAAACTTTTGATTCACATCATACTTGAGCCCATAATCAACTATACCCTTCAAGTACCTTAGAATATGCTTTACAGCAACAGGTGAACACCTATGGGATCCGTGAGGAACTGGCTCAAAGTGTTCACCGCAAAGCAAATATCTAGCCTCGTGTTTGTCAGATACATCAAGGACCCAATCATCTGACGATACACAATAACATCAACCGGTTCAGATGAAGTGTCACACAGAAGCTTCAAGTTCAATGCCATAGGTGTGTTATACCTCCATGTTCCACACTGTCGCATCTCCACCATGAAAAGAGTTGACGACACTTCCCCTAATGCTTTAAACCACCTAGAAGAGACAAATGATGTGTAATCCTTGAAGGCAAATCCACCCTGTCAAGAATTAACCCAACTGAGACTTTATTTAGCCTAACTACCGCGCCTTGCTAAGTTAAAAGTGCGCAGTAGTCCACACTACCGCGCTATGCTTTGTCCCTGACACGTGGTACTACTGCATTATGCTTAGATCACTGGGAACAGTACTCTTTTTATAGCCTTTTTTCCATGGCTTGTGGGATTTTGGATTTTCGAGAGATATTGGAGGATTGGGGTCCCTGATTCGATCTCAACTCATTTTCTGTGATTAGAAACCCTGATCCACTAAGTTATCCCTAGATCCACCCATCTCTCTTGTTGGTTAACCCTACCATACACTATAAAAGAGAGGTATTCCATGGGAAAGGGGGAGGACTCTTAGAAGCATCAAACCTATGATCTTGCAGCCTTGTGGAGATAGCTAGAGGAGGAAGCACTTGGAGCTAGAGGATTGGCTTGGACATCAAGCAACCTTTGTAAGCATTCTTCAAGTTTGTAATAAAGATAACTTGTCTTGTTTTTCCCATTTCATGTGTATTGTACAAGTCTTTAGCATGGAATGTATCTAATCTAGATTTGAATCTAATCTTTACTTCAAGGTATTTAGAAGCTTGTATGTTTGTTCTTTGTTTGATCTCAACAGGTTCTACATTGGAGCTTTTGGATCAAGAGCTAGAAGCGGGACAAACGTCAGATTGAAAGGTGTGTCATATCTTTCATTGTTTCTGAATGCATATAATCTTGTTGTGAAAGTTAGTTCAGGAATTTCAAGGTAGCATTTGTTTTGTCTTGTTTCTTTCCTTAGAGTCAGTTAGGAATCTGCTTTAAAGTTAAGAGAATTTTGACTTATCCGTAGGGAAAAATTCTACCAAACAAGAATGGCGACTCCGCTGGTTTTGATTTCTGCTTGATTGATTCAGTTCACTGTCATCCATCTTTTGATTGTGATTTTTTATTGCACTTCAAACCAGTTTTGAATCTTGGTCTTTTTTTTTACCTTTATTCACCCCTCCTCGCTATATTTTTTCTCCCTGTATGATCACTGAGTCCCCTGGGTTAGCAGCAACCCTGAAAACTCCATTTTCTTTTCTAAAGTTGCACTTTTTTCTTACCTTGCAACAGTACCGCGCCCTTAGAATTCTCTACAGCACGGTAGTACCGCATTCTCTGCGTTAGTACCAGAGCAGTACTGTAACAGTGCCGCGCTACAGTCTGACCCTGACACGTGGTAGTGTCTGCAATTTTTTATCCTTGCTTGGTTTCCTAAGTCTTTCTCTGCCTTAGGTAGTGTTTGTTGTTGCCTGTTATCATCCCTGTCATTTTACAGTCTGTGTGGTGTGTTTATTTCCCTGTTTGTGAGCTTGATTATTGTTTGAATTAGTGGCATGATTTGCATATTGGCTCATTTTCCCAGTTTGATTGCATTGGCTTGATTTTTTTTTCACTACAACCAACCCATCACTACTGTTCTCTTTTACTGAACCCTGTAACTTTTACAGTCACATCATTTCTATCATTTTCAGTAATTAAAAAATTATCATTTGAGAACAATTCTATTGTTTGAATTGAAAAAGTCTAGAAGTATTATGTTCGGGTACACAGGGTACTACCAAAGGACCGAACACCAAGAGCAACCACTTTACACAAATAGATCACAGATCGACACACCGATGTTTTGATGTGGTTTAAACCCTCTTGAGGGAAACACTCCACGGCCCCGGCCAAATAGCTTCTACGGGACAATTTATTATCCAAAGAAAGAAAGTTACAAATGAGCTTCTCATAATCGATCAACTAAACAATGACCCTCCATGCTCTTTAAATAGAGATCATGGACCAATCGGGTGTTAAGCCACGGATCAAGGTTAGGTTTGATCTAAGAGAAGTTGAGCCGTAGGATCACTCTATGTTAGAAACATATCATGGCCATCGGATTAAGTATTTACAAATGCATACTAATGCATACTAAAGAAACACACTATCCCTAATGGATATATTACACAAGTTGATCTTAACTAACTCCTAAGTGTCTAAATATCCTAACATCCCCCCTTAAGAACAACTTGGGATAGGATTGAAGGATTTACAAAAGTGACACTATTAGGAGAAGGAAGGAGGCATTAGAGCCTATCCCCCCTTAATGACAAGTTTCTGAACTCCTAACATAGATCGAAGTTTAGAAAACTTCGCTTCTGTAAGAGACTTGGTGAAGATGTCTGCAACTTGGTCATCTGTAGGGAAAAAGAGCACTTCAAGAACACGATCATGAACAAGATTTCTGATGAAGTGCATATGTAGCTCAATGTGTTTGCTGCGTTGATGTAGAACTGGATCTTTGGCAAGCTTGATGGCACTTTGATTGTCGCACCAAAGTGGGGTAGGCTATTGCTGCTCGAATCCAAACTCTGAAAGGATCTGTCGAAGCCATAAAGCTTCCTGACTGGCATTAACTGCTGCTCGATATTCTGCCTCTGCTAAAGAAAGAGCAAGAGCTTGTTGTTTCTTACAAGCCCAAGTAATAGGTCCAGATCCCAGACTGAAAACATGACCTGCAGTAGACTTTCGATCATCAGGATCGTCGGCCCAATCTGAATCAGTGAAACCAACCAACAAAGGTTTCCCCCCTGTACTATAATGAATCCCAAACTGAACTGTACCTCGAATATATCGAAGTATTCTTTTAGCTGCTTTCCAGTGACTTTCATGAGGTGTCTGCATATAATGGGCAACACGACCAACGGCAAAGGAAAGGTCGGGACGTGAATGAGTCAAGTATAAGAGACTACCAACAAGTTGACGATACAAGGTGGCATCGACTTCAGGTGAAGTACAAGTGGCAAAAAGTTTGACTCCAGATTGGAAGGGAGAAGGGGCTGGTGTACAATCTTCCATGTGAAAGTGACGAAGAAGGTCACAAGCATACTTAGCCTGAGAAAGAAAGATTCCTTCTTTGGTTTGCAGAACTTGAAGACCAAGAAAATAATGCAAATGTCCTAAGTCTAACATTTCAAAAGTTTGTTTAAGACTGAATTTCACATGGGTTATAAGCTTAGGGTCACTCCCAGTAAGAATAAGGTCATCAACATATAGAACAAGTATGATGAGATGGTTTCCTACTTTCTTGGTATAGACATTGGGGTCAGAATGGCATCTAGAAAAACCAATGTCAAGGAGAAAGTTATCCATTTTGGCATACCAAGCTCTAGGAGCTTGCTTAAGGCCATATAAGGATTTCTTAAGGTGGCAGACAAGGCTAGAGTTATTCTGAACATAGCCAGGAGGTTGTTCCATGTAAATTTCCTCCTGTAAATCACCATGTAAGAAGGCAGACTTGACATCCATTTGATGGAATTCCCAGTTGTGTAAGGCTGCAAGGGAAAGAACAAGGCGGATGGAGTTCATTTTTGCGACGGGAGCAAAGGTTTCATTGTAGTCAATCCCTTCAACTTGGGAAAAACCTTTGGCAACTAACATTTCCTTAAGTCTTTCAACACTTCCATCTGATGCATACTTAGTTCTGTAAACCCATTTACATCTGACAAGTTTTCTTCCTTTGGGAAGAGGTACAAGATCCCAAGTATCGTTCGCCATTAAGGAACGATATTCTTCATCCATGGTTGCATCCCAATCTGGATTCCCTGAAGCTTCTGCAAAAGTTTCTGGATCATGATTCTCGGAAACTTGAGCCAAAAGAGAAGAGGCTTGCTGAAACTGAGAACGTGTTCGACGTTGATCTCTAGGATCACCGGCAAGATCACCAGCTGCTTCACATGTTGAACAGACCCATCGAGGAAGCACTTGTGCTGGTGCAACTGGAGGAACATGAGCAGGCGGAGGTGGATTTTCATCCTCACTATCATCATCAAAAACTAGAGTTGGAAACCTGTCAAGAAAGTTGGAAGAAGAAGAAGAAGGCACAAACGCAGAAACAAGCTAGCAGGCCAAAGATGGCATACTCGCCGAGTTAGGCTCGCAGGCCAATATATTTTCATCAATTTTAACATCTCTTCTAATTATTATATCATGAGAATGTGGTTGAATAAGTCTATAACCTTTTACATCTTCAGAATATCCAACAAATATGCACTTTTCACTTTTAGGCTGTAATGCTTTCCGTTTTTCATCCGGAATGTGAGCCCATGCTTCACTACCAAACACACGGAAGTGACTTACATCAGGTTTAGTTTTACTCCATGCTTCTTCCAGTGTTATACCTTATAATGCTTTAGTGGGGGTGCGATTAACTATGTAATTTGCACAATTAATGGCTTCAACCCAAAATTGAAGACTTAGTCCCTTAGATTGGATCATACAATTAGCCATTTCTTTTAAAGTGCGGTTCTTCCGCTCAGCTACACCATTTTGTTGTGGTGTATATGGAACAGTGTGCTGTTGTTGGATGCCTTGTTCAGTGCAGAAAGTAGTGAATTGTTTGTTAACATATTCTCCTCCATTGTCAGATCTTAACTTAATAATTTGATGACCAGATTGTTTTTCAACAAGGGCCTTGCAGGCCAAGAACATGTTAAATACTTCGCTCTTAAGTTTTAGGAAATAAACCCAAGTGCGTCTGGTGTAATCATCAATGAAAGTTAAGAAATATTTAAAACCAGAAAAGGAAGCAGATGGAAGAGGACTACACAAGTCACTATGCACAAGCTACAAGGGAACCGAGGCGTGCCAAGAGGCACGTTTGTCAAAACTATCCCGATGATGTTTTCCGAGTACACAACCGGAGCAAACACCATCTCTACAAGATACCATCGGAAGACCTGTCACCATATTTTCCTTACATAGTTGTTGCAGTAAGCGATAATTTAAGTGACCAAATCGCTCATGCCAAAGTTTGCTCAAGTTATCACTATGAGCAACAAAAACTGAAGGGAAAGGTGATGACCCAATGTTGTTAAACTTGTACAACCTGGTAATATCATCAACAATTCCGGTAGCTAGGACCTGTTGAGGATCTTTAAAATCCTTGATTACAACTTGGTGAGGTGTAAAGGTCACAGTTTTACCTTCACCAGAATGAGTGATCTGATAGACTGATAACAAATTGCAGGAAATTCTTGGAACACATAGTACATCACTAAATGACCATTATCTACTGGAACTGTTCCAGCTCCTACAACACTTAGAGATCTATCATCACCAACAAATATTTGTTTGGTGTTACATTCATGCATAGTAGAAAAGATGGCTTGATCCTTAGCCATATGATAAGATGCTCCAGAATCAATGAGCCATTCATTTGAAGTAGTAGAAGAAGATGCATTATAAGAATAACCAGAAGCACAAAGTGCATGTCCATGAGAGGCAGATTCTGAAGGCGAATCTAGGCTGATGTGGTGCTTCTTCATTGCTGCTTCCAAGGCTGCCATCTTCTTGAAACACTTAGATTCATCATGATTATCTTTCCCGCAATAGTTGCAATGACGCTCAGTCTTCTTTCCTTTTGGCTTGGATCCTTTGTCATTTTTTAAAGAAGGAGTTGACTGAGAGGGTTTTGGACCCTTGTTTGACTTATTATTGCAAAAATTTTGTTTCTTGGGAGGCTTGGACTTTTCTTTCTGTTGGAACAATAAGGATTTCCCATATGTATCTGCATTGTTGATTATTCCAAGATGAATGAGCTTATCTTGTTCCCTAATCAATGAATCACAAAAGGATTCAAGACTAGGCTCTTGATATCTAGCTGCATTCAATGATGCTTTCATGGAGTAAAATGTAGATACAAAAACAGAATATGCAGGTCCAAGTTTGGAAAGAATATGATAAATGCATTGTTTGTCTTCCCTCTCAATCTTACATTCTGCACATAAGAGCTTAAGAGTTTTGTACTTAGATAAATAATCCTGAATGCATGAAAAGTCACTTGGATTTAAAGAAATCAACTCATTTTCGAGTTGGTGACCTCGAATTTCAATGTGTTTACCAAACACAGATTCCAATTTGTCCCAAGCAGCATTAGGTTCATCAATTCCATATATGTGGAATCGCAAATCAGTAGAGATTGACATCCCAATCAATCCACCAGCTTCATCACATCTATTTGCCCATTTTATTTTCTTATCATCATCAATGGGTTCTTTTTCTTTCCCTGTTGTAATTCTGAAAAGTCCCCTACTTCGTAGAACATCCTCCATACGAGATTTCCATGAGAAATAGTTGGAACTATTAAGTAGAATATCACAAAGGCGGCCATATTTGTAAATTAATGGCTGTAAAAGCAGAAACCAATAGTCTGGATGTGAAGAGCTCGAAAAAATAGGTGGTTTAAAAAAAAAACGACACTGAAAACTGACTTTTTATGATGAAGTTATGCTTGAACAAAGAAACTGTTGAAGATGTCCCCAATAGTGATGTGGCAGCTAGAGAATGTCCAACAAAAAAGAACCCCCCTCTTCCCAAGTTGAACCTTTTGACAATCACTTTACAAGAAAGTTGCTTTAAGTGAACCACTTTTGTAAAATAAGTGATTTCACTTTTACAATGATATTACTTTTAAATAGTGCAACAATAAAAAAACTTAAGTGACTCACTTATATTTTTATTTTTTTATTATTTAAGTGAGATGCACTTTTACAATAAAGTAACTTGAAATTTGAAATTGCATGCACTTTTTCTTTTAAAAGTAACTTCCTAAGACTTGAACTCAAGACCTATTAAGGAATAAAGCAACTTTGAACCAAGTGAGCTAGATTAAAAGGTATGTAAAATATGGGAATGAGGAAGGGGGCTTTTTTTTTTTTACTATTCTTGCTCGGTTTGCGTGCTTGCCCTTTTTCCTGCAAAACAGAGCACAAATCGAAACAAAAAAACTTTTCCACACTTGTGGGGTTAGATCTTGTTAGCTTTCCCGGAAATTCTACGTTTTCTCTCTGTTTCTGATTTGTCGAGATCGCGCAAGGTGCACGGCAAAGAGCATACGCAGCCGAGAAAAACCCTTTCCCTTTCTGTTTCTGATTTGCTGAGATCGCTCAAGGTGCACGGCAAAGAGCATACGCAAACGGGAAAGCAACAATCCGAACCAAAAAAAATCTAACAGTAAAAAAAGATGAAATATGAGATTTTTTCTTTTCAAAAAACGAAATAAAAAAATGCGTCACTGTAACATTATACCTTCAGATCTGATGAAATACGCGTTTCTGGAGCAACCGGGAACCATTTTCGATCAAACGAAAACTATTTCCCAATGGAAATGACGCTCCGGTTGCAATGGAACACCTCCCACAGCCCAAAAATGCACAGAAATGCCAGAACTAGAAACCCTTTCGAGTTTCGGCAACAACAGTTCAAGATCTAGATCATAACCGGAAGCGGCACTTCATAAAAGCTCTGATACCATGTTCGGGTACATAGGTTACTACCAAAGGATCGAACACCAAGAGCAACCACTTCACACAAATAGATCACAGATCAACACACCAATGTTTTGACGTGGTTTAAACCCTCTTGAGGGAAACACTCCACGGCCCCGGCCAAATAGCTTCTACGGAACAATTTATTATGCAAAGAAAGAAAGTTACAAATGAGCTTCTCATAATCGATCAACTAAACAATGACCCTCCATGCTCTTTAAATAGAGATCATGGACCAATCGGGTGTTAAGCCACGGATCAAGGTTAGGTTTGATCTAAGAGAAGTTGAGCTGTTGGATCACTCTATGTCGGAAACATATTGTGACCGTCGGATTAAGTATTTACAAATGCATACTAATGCATACTAAAGAAACACACTATCCCTAACGGATATATTACACAAGTTGATCTTAACTAACTCCTAAGTGTCTAAATATCCTAACATATTAGTGTGCATTAGGAAATGAACCATTGAATTTGCCACAGAAATTCTCATATTTGAAGCATCTTAGTTGTAAGATCAGTGAATTAAAAAAGAGTGTTTATTTCAGTTTGGCTCTATTTACAAAAAGAACAAAAAATCTCTTGTTTTGGTTTTTATTGCTTGTGAAAAAAGTCATGCATTTTTTATTGAAGAACTCTCTCTCTTCTATAGCTAGATTTCATCGAAGACAAAGGCTTATTTTTTATTCATTCTCATTTGCATGGTTTGAGTCGTCATAACACCATCAAGTTTCACGTCCATTTACCTGATTGAGTAAGACAACCACTAAAATTAATCTCCCTAATTAAACCAACATTAACCTCACTTGAGGAAATCAAAAGAATTTGGTAGTTAGGTAGGACACCAGGGATAGGCATCAAAATAATTCCCCCTTGTTCTTTTCATCTGAGACATAGTTGTTGTCCTCTAGGGAACTAAAATCCTCTAGTATTTATTGACACGACCACAGCCAGTTTGTGGAGGGGCCCCCTGACTGTTTCCAACTTTCAGGGGTTAAACAGCCGCGAGATTGAGAACCAGATGGACTTTGTGGAATGCCGCACTCCACTTAGCCCTAAGGAAACATCGATCATTGTCTTCCTCGGAAGGCTGAAGAGCCCAAAACCTTTTCTAATGTGTCATGAACGAGGTAGCTTAGTGACTATTCTACTAGGGCTCTTTTACCTAGGATCCCTTTTGGTAGAGGGATATCCTTCTTATATCGGTCTCTCATGTTGTATTGTTTGACTTGGATTTCATCACCTTGCGAAGGATACAACTTGTTGAGGTCTTTAGCTCTTAGTTAGGAGTTTGCTTGTTATCTCATCTTTGTAGAGGGTCATTTTTCTTTTTAGGGACTGCTTGTTGGCATTCTGGCCATTCTTTTTATCAGCTCGCTTATTGAGACACCAGTCTCAGTATAGATTTTAGAGCTTGCCTTTTTGGCCTGCAAGCCTTGCTTTTTCTAGCTCCTCTTCTGTACACTCGGCTTCATTAGAGTTTTTGAGTTCTTTGTTACGAAACTGCCCCCGATTTTCATTTTCTTGTCATCATGTCAGAACCACCACGAAGGTCACGACGAGTACAGGGAAAAATCCCTCCACCACCGCCACCGCCACGGACCTCTGGTCCACCTGCATCACGCATTCCCTCTCCTCCTAGTCGCGGTACTGGTCGAGGGAACATTCCACCGCTGGTACATACTACATCATCAATTCCACCTGTAACTGTTACTCACAGCACAGTCTCAAAATCTATTGCAGTTTCTGCAACCACTAGCATACCTGAGACTTCCACTGTCACTTCACCCACTGTTATCCCAGATTTATCTACCACAGTGGACACCATTACAGCGGTTGAATCTAGTACAGCCCAAAATACTAGACCAGAGGTCATCCTCTTACCTGATGTCAACACCTCCCGTCCATCAGACACTTTTCACGACGACACAGACGGATCTGTTGGCACCACCGAAGGGTCCGACCAGGATATACCTAGCTTGATTTCAATCCCAAGCGGGTACATCGAAATTGTTGAAGATACTCGACTTCCTGACACACCTTTTGAACCTGATTATGGCTTCATCACTTCCCAGACGGAGCTTCTGCCTGTTATCACTACGTCACCCAGCGTTCATCCGCAAGAAAAAATTTCTTCTAGCAACGTACCTCGTACTATATCTCTACCCAACCTCCCTCCGGGACATGAAATCATGGCTTCCATCCAGTCTAGTATGGTTAGTCTAGCAAATTCCCCGTTAGCATCGGCACGGTTTAAACACGACACAGAGCAAATGCTCTCGACAGCGTCTAGATATCCCCCCATTACTCGTCCTTCTGACTATAGAGATCCCAACATCCCATCTAGAACATAGTTTCGTCACTCCTATGCAGACGGCTCCGGACCTTCGGACGTTACTATACCTAGGTTCCCGCCGGATCCCCAAACCCCTTTTCAGGGCATGAACTTGGACCCAGTTTTCGACGGTCATCCTATCATTGAACATGCTATGGACGACGCCAATACCCCTGGGCTAAATTCCCCACATTTGCTACTATCACCCATTTTTGGCGCACATTCTATGAGGGATAACCCAGTTTTTTCTCCATCCTCGCCTGTCAGATATGGATGACCCCCTCCGTAACTCGGTACTTTTGGCGTCGTTGGCCAATCCACACTATCATATTTGGCTAGCAGAGGAAGAACACCAAGTCATACTGCTGGATCTTCCGTTTTGACCGGAGGATCACCTTCGGCCACAATTTACACTATCTCAGGAGGTGGACAACCGACTGCAGTGGTCCCCAACTCCAACAACCAAACTCCTCCTGGTGGGCCATCAACCCAATGAGTTGGAGGACAACCTTTTGTTGGGAACCCCCTTCCTAGTCAACAACCTCCTCCTATAGGGCCATCAACCCAACTAGTTGGAGGACAACCTTTTGTTGGGAACCCCGTTCCTGGTCAATAGCCTCCTCTTATAGGGCCATCTAACCTATCTGCTGGTGGACAACCCATTGGCTCCATCCAACAACCCTCCCAACGAGCAGCATCTGCTCAGTACGGTATGTACAACACACCTGGCAGTGGGCAACCTTATTCCGGTATTCCAACCGGGCCTCACTCTCAACCTCCCTCGTCAGGTATGCTTCCTTCTTGGGAATCTCAAGTCCCACAGAGTGGGGGGCACTCACTATTTGGAAACTGGAACCAAGCTGGGGGGCAATCTCAGATTCCCCCCAACTTAAATTCTAGCTTCCCTTACCCTTCAGCTGCTACAACTCCATGGAACCCATCCCTTCAATTTCCACTCACCCCTCAAGGAGGAACGAGCCTTCCATGGACACCACAGTCGCAGCCACCCCCCAACCCTGTGATGGGAAACCTTCCACTTACTCAGTGTGGTGGTACCATTCCTGGAACACAATAATTCCAAGGAACTTTTTTCCAACCAGGAGCAGCAACCATTCCTGGGTTTCAGCAACCCCAGGGCACCATACCCACTCAGCAGAACATCCACCAACTGGTTACCTACACTCAACCGGGTAACCAGATGGCTTATTACCCACAGAACTTTGAGCAGTACCCCCCGGGAAACACATATGGGTATAACACGCAACAGTATGCTATGCAGGGCCCTCCAGGTTTCTCTGCACCACATGGTTATTACTCATACCCGCAGACTAACCGTCAACTTCCCTTTTTGGCCACACTTGACTTACCTGATTTGTCGAGGCTTATTAACGATCCTATATGGCATGAACCTCACTGGCCACCCATTCCAGCCAAACTTCCATCGGACATTCCCAAGTTCGATGCTAAGCCCGGGGAAGACCCCAAGAACCACGTGATGACCTTCCATCTTTGGTGTTCATCCAACTCCTTGATGGATGATTCCATTCGACTTTGGATCTTCCAACGTCCGCTTACCGGCACGGCAGCAAAATGGTACATCGAGCTGCCACAACACTCTTTCCGTGATTTCAACACCTTGGCTATGTAGTTTCTGACTCATTTCCAGCTCCCCATCCGGTATGAGACTGGAACATAACTGTTAACTTCACTGCGTCAAACCACTTCTATGCACATTTCGGATCACATCCATGAGTGGCGACGACGCCGTAGGTTAATTAAGGCACCCATTCTGGATCAGCTACTCACTGATTGGTTCACGAAATCCTTTTTGCCTCCCATAGCTAGAGATATCGCTATGCGCGGGCCGGTTACAGAAGAACAAGCCATCTCGGCAGCCCAGTACACGGATTTGGTATACACTCAATCCGATACTTTACATGAACTTCTTCCTCATGCCGCCGGCATTAACACTGATCCAACCAAACCTACCACTGAACCTCCCATTGATGGTATCGTCGGTTCAGTCAAGACCCATCCTACTACCAACTCGACGGGACAACAAGCTTCTGCTTCCCCCGCTTTACCCCAGGCTGCTTCAAAAACAACTACTTCTCCTGCTATTTCCTATGAAGTGAACACAGTTCAATCTACGTCACAACCATCTGGGGGAAAGAAGAAAAACAATCGTGGTAAACCCAAGAAAAACCAGCAGGAGAACCCCAAGCCACAACCCACCCAGAATGACCAGAAACCATGTCGAAAGGCTAAGTTTCCCTGCCTAATTTGTCAAGATGATCATTACACACGTGAGTGTCCCTACAAGGATGAGGTCAACAAGTTTGTTAAAGGATCCTCTCGCCTGGCAGTGTTAACTAACCCTTTCCCCCAACAGCAACAGCAAATGGTTTCCCAAGAAACCCCACAAGGGGGCAACCCGACCAATCCCACCCGCGGAGAGACGTCCACAAACCGCGAAATCCTGATGACGAGTAATGAAGAGATTCATATAACCACTCGTTCAAAGACGTATGACAACCCTCCAAGTTCAAACAAACAACTCGAGATAGCCAAAGGCAAATCTCCTGTTGAAGATCCAATTCCTATTCCCCCCCTACCGACCATCTCCATATCAAGAGACCGCTGACGGACACAGTGCTACGCCCACCCAAGGGCACCATACGAAAGGCGACATTTAAGCCCAATGCGCGAGCTGCCCAAAACTATAACATTGTTGAGGATTTGGCTCAAGCACCTTGCGCCATGTCGACTCTCAAGGTTCTTCAACACTGCCCCACGCAGCGTAGAACCTTACTTTCAGCACTGGGGGCAATGGATCCAGATACTTCAAACTCTATCATGTTTAACTTGGAACACGCCAAACCTCGGCTTTCTCACCAGTTAGCCTTCCAGGTTCACACAAAAATCCGTGGAAATATCATCCACCGCACTGTGTTAGATGAAGGTGCTTCCATGTCGATCATGTCTTTGAACTGCTGGAGAGCCTTAGGCTCACCCGAAGTCACGACTTCTCCTACTACTCTCAGGGCGTTTGATGGACACGGTTTTCAACCTTATGGACTCATTCCCTCAATTGGTGTTGAACTGGGGGGCAAAACAGTATCTGTACATATTGAAGTCGTAGATGCACCATTGGATTACAATCTCCTACTTGGTCGGAACTGGTTTTATGCCATGACCACCATAGCATCTACAGTCTTCCGGATTGTGCAATTTCCTCATGAAGGGAAAATTGTCACTATTGATCAACTCGATTACTGTATCCCAGACTCCCACCCGAACTCCACCAACACCATCCCGTTATTGGATCAACCTCGGTACCAGTTCCAAGACATTGGTGTTGGTCTCATGAAGGATTCGTCCCTTATTGGAGTTTTTCCAGAGCTGGGAACCCATGTTGAACCAGTCAACATGATTTCATCGAATGTCACCCCTTCCAATGATTCATGGGTGATTCCGAGTCCCTCTCAGATTGAAGACTACGGCAACTCTATGCCTCTCAACAGAAACCTCGCAGCATATCAAGCGATCCAATCAGCCACCGATTGGGTCGACTTTCCTACTCATCACACCGTGGTGCAGCTCTCGGCTGAAACTCATCCAAACCCACCACTTATCAATCCTCTCAATTTGATTTTTCCCACTAACGAATCAATTATGGAGGTTATGTGCGGTGATGAGCCACCATGGGGAGATTTTCATCATCGATCTTCATTCCCCACCATTCAGCCACTTGAGCCTGATACAATACCCAGTTCTTCACTTGGGATGGTTCAAACCAAGTTCCCCACTTCCCTCGACGAGGTATTTTCCGAAGGAAATTTGGCTAATCTTATGGCAACCACTCCCATCGATATTTCAGTGAAGCCTGGTATCGTGGAAAACATACACATCGGCAAAACATGTACTCCCCTCAAAATGGAGTTCTATAGTGCCTACTTCAAAACTTTCCACGATGTTTTTACTTGGAGTTATGAAGAAATGCCAGGAATAGACCCCTCGATTGTGGTCCATGAAATTCCAACATTCCCTGGCACCTGACCTGTTCAGCAAAAACTTCGACCCATTCACCCTCGTATGGCAGCCACTATTAAAGCAGAAGTTGAAAAACTTTTGCGTGTTGGTTTTATCTATCCTGTCCCTTTGACAGAATGGGTATCCAACATCGTTCCCATAGCAAGAAATAGGGAACGATTAGAGTCTGTGTCGATTACCGCGACTTGAACAAGGCTTGTCCAAAGGACAACTACCCAACTCCATTCATCGACCATATCATCGATAACTGTGCCGGGAGTGTCATCTTTTCATTTATGGATGGCTTTTCTGGCTATAATCAGATCGATATCCTCCCAGTCGACCAGCACAAAATGGCCTTTATCTTCCCTTGGGGGATTTTTGCATATCGAAAATTACCTTTTGGCCTTAAAAATGCCGGGGCAACTTCCAACGGGCAATGTCATACGCATTTCATGACATCAAACATATTGTAGAACCATATCTTGATGATCTTCCCGCTCACTCTCGGACCCGGGAAGACCATCTCGACCACTTAAGTGTCGTTTTCGAAAGGTGCCGTCGCTACAATATACGTTTGAATCCGCATAAGTGCATCTTCTGTGTAGAATCCAGAAAATGGTTGGGCTTCATAATCTCCAAAAGTGGGATACGTTTAGATCCCACGAAGGTAGAAGCTATCTTAGCCCTGCCTTCCCCCACCAATATTCCAGAACTTCAATGTTTGCAAGGGCATGCAAACTTTCTACGCCGTTTCATCTGCAATCTTTCCGAGATAACAAAAGGCTATATGAGGCTTCTCAAGAAAAACATTCCCTTTATCTGGGATGAGGAAGCCCAACGCTCCTTTGACAATCTAAAGGCAGCCTTAACCAAAGATCCTGTGATCCAACCCCCCGATTACACACGGGATTACATTCTTTATCTCGTAGCTTTGACTTCCACCATCGGTATGGTGCTAGTCCAGGAAGACCACAACGACATAGAACATGTGGTATACTATCTTAGTAAGAGTCTTCTCGACTCCGAAACTCGTTATTCACATGTTGAAAAACTGGCTCTGGCAACAGTATTTGTTGTCCAGAGATTTCGTCATTACATTCTACTCCGCCGGACCACTGTTATAGCCGATTTCAATCCAATGTATTACATCCTCACACGTCAAGTGATTGGGGGCAAATATTCTCATTGGATCGTCATCCTTCAGGAGTTTGACTTGGAATTTGTCAGAGCCAAGTCCAAGAAGTCTTTGGTCTTTGCAGAGTTGATTTGTACCTTACCCCGTGCTACCGAGCAATCCGAGCCCATCGATTCTCTTCCTGATGAATCGTTGTTCCTCATTAGCACATCTAATCCATGGTACAGGGATATTCTATTATATCTCCAAACCCAACGCTTCCGTCCCGACCTCACTCGTGATGAACGGCGACGCATCCAACATCACGCAAAATACTACCTCATAGTCAATGATACTCTTTATCGATGTGGTGTCGACACTGTTCTTTGACACTATTTGACCTTAGATGAGGCGGAATGCATTCTCAATGACTGCCACGTTGGAGCATGTGGTGGTCATCTTTTTGGGATGGCTACGGCCCAGAAAATACTGCGAGCAGGATACTTCTGGCCCTCAATTTTCAAAGACTGCATTGAAACAGTCAAGAAGTGTCCTCCATGTCAATTCTTTCATAGTAAAGCATGCTCGCACCCTGCTCCACTCCATCATGTTATTGCCGTCAACCCTTTTTCCAAATGGGGCATAGATTTCATGCACTGTAAGCCCACTTCAACCGGGGGGCATAGCTATGTCATAGTAGCTGTCGACTATTTCACAAAATGGGCTGAAGCGATGCCTACGTATGCTGAGGATGGAAAAACAGCAGCGCAATTCATATTCAATCATATTATAGCTAGATTTAGTGTCCCACAATCCATTGTGACTGATCATGGCTCCCATTTCAGGAACCATAAGATCGAAGAACTAAGTGCCAAGCTGGGTTTTCGCCATGAAAACTCAACCCCGTATTACCCACAAGCTAATGGCCAAGTTGAAGCCATTAACAAAGTCCTAAAACGAATGATTCAGCGTATTGTGGGTACCCATAAATCCAACTGGCACTTAGCTCTATTCTCAGCACTGTGGGCATACCGAACCTTAGTGAAAAGTGCTACTGGGTTTACACCATTCCAACTGGTGTATGGCCTAGAAGCCATTTTGCCGATTGAATGTGAAATTCCATCACTTAAGATAGCCATAGAGCTACTTCCCCACACCACTTCCGAAGAGGAACGGTTTCTATATCTAGCCAAGCTAGATGAAACCCGCCGCGACACTGCTTTAGCTAATGAAGCTCATAAAAAATGCATCAAAGCTCAATATGACAAATCCGTTCAACCTCAGATCTTCAATGAAGGTGACCTCGTACTTACATATGATCAAATGCACGATAAGCTTGGAAAAGGAAAACTAGAATCTATGTGGTACGGCCCCTTTGTTGTAAAACGTGTCTTGGAAAAAGGAGCCTATGAACTAATCGATTGTGATGGTACGCCATTGGCACGGCCCCGCAATGGGCTATACCTCAAACGCTTCTACGTGTAAGGTTTCCCTACGTGGGTTATTTGTTGTACATAATGTACTTAGTTTGCTTTTACTCATTTTTTTTGGTGTGCGCGTGGACCTCATGTATCCACTCTTACTTTGACTCGTGATTTTATGCGCAGATGTCTACCTACTTCGGATTCGCCGACGGTGCAAGCCAACATACCCGGAATCTCGCTTCTGCAGCGTGGGTAATTTATTCTCCCACTAGCGAGTTGATTTCTTCAGGAGCCAATTGTTTAGGTCCTGCAACCAACAATATCGCGGAGTACCATGCAATCATTGGTCTCTTGACAGAGGTTGCTTCACTCGGAATTGACTCCCTATCAGTCTTTTTAGACTCCCAACTCGTGGTTTTTCATCTAAACCGTGTTTACACTGTTCGCGATCCTATACTACTTCGTTTATTTCAGAGAGTACGCCTCTTGGAACAATCATTTAATTTCATTTCATATCAACATGTACCGAGAGAATTCAATTGTATAGCTGACTCATTAGCTAATTACATTCTGGATTGGCATCTTGCTCATACATAAACACATCATAAAAATAAAATACACAAGTCATTGTAAATAAACTGATCATGAAAATAGGTCCATATCACTATATATAAGAGTGTTTTTCCAAATACATAGAGTTTGTGTCAAAGACAAATTTTGGGACCAAATCCCATACAAAAATTTGGCTCTCAAAGCCTACATATCATATACATGCCGCAAAAGACAAAAAAGACCATCTAAGGAGATCTAGGAGATCTATCATGTCCCTCGTCAGATTCCTCACACTACTGGTGATAACACACTACAGCTCGAGCCACCCTACGAAGAAGTCGGCCAATACGACTAGGCACACCTACAGTATGCCGCTAGAGATGCAAGGGGACGTCATCCATCCTCATAGTAGGGATACCATGAGTCAAGCCCTGTAGGTTCCTCTCTATATCCCAGACTCCTCCTGCTTCATCTTCGTCCTCCTCCTCTTCTGGAGCGGCTTGGCGATCAACACCACCACGATGTAATGGTGAGTACCCAGCTGGTCTCTGTGGTCCACGATCTGCGACATGCATACGAACATACATTAAAAGTCTTTTACACATTCCGAAAAGAAATAAAAATTATATATTCAAAAAAGAAAAAATATATCCATGAAGGTCATACCTGAGTTGTCCCAATCTTCGTCCTCTGGCAGTGCCAAGTCGATGTCCTCGCGGAAGTCCACCCCTGCATAGGGGTAGTCATCGATCATCACTATCTGCTCCTCGAGCCAGGAGAAGAAATCCTCACCAAAGGCCAAGTGCTGAGGTCCCCCGAGACGTCCTGCATAATCACTCCATCGAGCCATCCATGGCTCGGTTGGTGGACAGGGGGGCATGTGTATCTGTGGGCGCAATAATGGCACCCTCGCCAAAAAGAAGGTGACCAGGATGCTCCCATAGCCGAATTGGGAATTCGCTCCAACCCTACACTTGTGCACTTGTTCTTTGAGATTGGTCGACACCGCCTCACACCAGTTAAATATTGTTCCCGCCATACACTCCACTGCGAGATTCATTTGTGTACGGGACGCCTGATGGGGATCCGTACTCCCTGCTGCACGTGTAATGGTGAATAGTATGGTTTTTACAGGGAGTTCTATAACATCTTTTATAACCACTTTGCCGCTTTTCTTACTCGAACCCTGACGACAATACCGAGCAATCAAATCATCTGTGCTCGTTTCCGAGGCTGTGTATCTGGTAAAATTCACCCGGGCTCCTCTTTTTGAGAGGCCTATGAGAAAGTAAATGTCCTTGATTTGAACATCGAGGATGTGCTCTCCCACTCGGAAAGCTTGAATGTCAGGGTCCCACAATTGAATAAGATGGGTAAGAAGTTTGGGTTGCTGACAAATGCCTTTGGTTTTGAAAAATTTCAACAAGCTGCATTCCCTCAATGCAGTCACAGTCCATAGGTCATTTTCGGCCCCCAAATCATCTACTTCATGCTCTCTTTCTTTCCAACTGACCATTTTGATCCAAACAAATTGCAAACTCCTGCAAAAGGTCAAGGGAAACATTTAGTAATCATTTAACAACTTGGTTTAAGCAAAAAATTTGAGAAAATTTGATTTTTTCATCTTAAAATTCGTCTTCATCGCACCCGGGACAAACCTTGCCGCGCAGTACCGCACAGTATCATGTTTTGGTTTAAAGCCACAGCGTGGTACTGTTGAACAGTACCGAGTTTCCCGATATGGCCCCCACGCGGTACTGTGAAGGGCGATTTTTACCCAATAGGGCTTGCCCAAAAAAATAATTTTTCTTACTGAAAGCAAATGATTCATACATGAAATGAAAGAGCAGTTTGAGAGCTCTTACCTGGCGCAGACAGTTGTTGAAACAGTGCCCTGAAACTCCAGATATGGATCCTTGAAGTTTTTGCTCCTCAAGTGGGTAAAATCTCCTCTTTTGGTAAAAACACAAGTGAAATGGTAACTTTCTCCTTTTACCTATTCTTTATATAGCTTTTTCACTCATTTTTTACTCATTATTTTATATGGATAAAATAAAACCCATTTCACATTACTAATATCTGGTTTTATGAGCACTTTATTGACAGGACCTCCTTTAAAAAGCGATATATTCACACTGGCATTTATTCACTATTTGACCTTCATTTTGAGCCTACTTTATCTTTTTCGTGCTCTGGATTAAAACTTGAAAAAGATTCCAAGCGCTTTCACACCCATGTCGTGCTTGTCAAACTCAAGTAAATGGTGTCAAGTTCGGTTAGCTTTACTCATGCTCGTTAAAACGATGAGGAAAGTATTATCCTGGTTGTGTTTTATTCTCTTTTCGGACCAGAATAATTAAAAATTACGAAAAAGACCATTGGAGTCCATAGTTAAGCTCTTTTCAGACTCCCTAAAATTGAAAAGATTGCCAAGTGATCTTGACTCTTTCACACTTGTAAAAGTATTTGAAAGTTCGTCTATTCGGTGATAGGTTACCCCTTTTTCAGCCCGTCTAGACTATTTACGAGAAAGGTATACCTCAATTAATTTTGGCTAGGAGAGTTCTCTTGGGAATTGTTTTACACTTTTTCGGGATCGAGGGACTAAATTTACGAAAAAGTACATTGCGGAGCTTCCTTTAAGTTTTTCAAGCTCTCTAAATGTGAAAAACTACCGAGTTTTCCTTCCTTCAACTCGTTAAAATTTAACATCGAAGGACCCACTTTGGGACGAACCCCTCCTTTCTCAGGTTCATAAAACATGTGAGATTGGACTCATCTATGAGATGAGCTACACCGAGAATCTGTTATCCTCTTCGAGCTCGAAAAACAACAAAGAGGTACTCGTCTATCATGTCGGGGGAATTTGGGGAACAAGTCAAGTTTATTTTTGGCAGCTTGTCAGTCGTTACCTTTGAACATGGCATGTGTCTGTCTCTTGTCTATATTGGGTATCCATTTTTCACTGATTTATAGTCATCATCCTGAGTCGTCTCCCTAGCCATGAGCCTACTCATTCGGTGTCTATCCTCTGCTTCAATAGTCCCTGCTGCCAAGTCATGTTACATGTCGTTATATGTTCAAAGGGTTGCATTGTTCAGAGTCATTCATTGTGTCAGGCCTCCGCTATGTCAGTACATACTCCATTGTTTCATCATCTTATAGTTCATTCTGATTTCGTGTCGATGATGTGGGAATCATTATGGCCCACCTTCGACAAGTCTATTCCTGTCGATGCCAAATCACTATCCGGGAATTGGACTTAGAGATCAACCATTAGTACCTTGGTACCTGCATGCCTCAATGGCAGGTTTCCTCGTGTTCGACAGTAGAATCACATCACTGACCTCTGATCAAACAATCTCTCGAATGCTCAACATCAACTCATCTATTCGCATTTCGTTGAGATGTACTTTAGATACCTTGGGGATCATTGTCATCATTGGTGATTTCCCTCACATTTGTTAACGGTTCACATCATTGACCGGTAATCAAATGGTTTCTACCATGTTTGAATTCAACACCTTGTAATCACATGGCTAGATTCGTATCATTTGTGATCGGGTAGAAGACCCTGGGCGCACCTTTCTATCTTGATTGCGTATAGGTTGCGATGGAGATGTCCTTTGTATTGTCACACAGATCCACTTTTTGTATTGTTCGTGGCTGTGTTATTACTGTTTCATGGATCTACGCTTGTTCATAGTAGCCATGATTTGTCCACAGTCTATATCATCTCAGTACTCATGGATCTGCAATGTATTGGTCGGCAGCCATGCTTTGAGTCATTTGTTTCCGAGCATGGGGATGCCCGCCTCGGTGGTATGTCTAACACCTTGTTTATGTTTCAGCTCCTTGTCGCTCTCCTCGATGCTATCTCTACACACTATATTTGTAAAGTCTTTCGGCCATCAGTTCCTTCTAACTTCACACTTTAGGGGGCATCTGTTATACCTCCATGTTCCACAGTGTCGCATCTCCACCATGAAAAGAGTTGACGACACTTCCCCTACTGCTTTAAACCACCCAGAAGAGACAAATGATGTGTAATCCTTGAAGGCAAATCCACCCTGTCAAGAATTAACCCAACTGAGACTTTATTTAGCCTAACTACCGCGCCTTGCTCAGTTATAGGTGCATGGTAGTCCACACTACCGCACTATGCTTTGTCCCTGACACGCAGTACTACCGCGTTATGCACAGATCACTGGGCGCGGTACTCTTTTTATAGCCTTTTTTCCATGGCTTGTGGGATTTTGGATTTTCGAGAGATATTGGAGGATTGGGATCCCTGATTCAATCTCAACTCATTTTCTGTGATTAGAAACCATGATCCACTAAGTTCTCCCTAGATCCACCCATCTCTCTTGTTGGTTAACCCTACCATACACTATAAAAGAGAGGTATTCCATGGGAAAGGGGGAGGACTCTTAGAAGCATCAAACCTATGATCTTGCAGCCTTGTGGAGATAGCTAGAGGAGGAAGCACTTGGAGATGGAGGATTGGCTTGGACATCAAGCAACCTTCGTAAGCATTCTTCAAGTTTGTAATAAAGATAACTTGTCTTGTTTTTCCCATTTCATGTGTATTGTACAAGTCTTTAGCATGGAATGTATCTAATCTAGATTTGAATCTAATCTTTACTTCAAGGTATTTGGAAGCTTGTATGTTTGTTCTTTGTTTGATCTCAACAGGTTCTACATTAGAGCTTTTGGATCAAGAGCTAGAAGTGGGACAAACGTCAGATTGAAAGGTGTGTCATATCTTTCATTGTTTCTGAATGCATATAATCTTGTTGTGAAAGTTAGTTCAGGAATTTCAAGGTAGCATTTGTTTTGTCTTGTTTCTTGCCTTAGAGTCAGTTAGGAATTTGCTTTAAAGTTAAGAGAATTTTGACTTATCCATAGGGAAAAATTCTACCAAACAAGGTGTGGTCATGGCCTTGCAGTCCATCATCCCAAACCTCTTCAGGATCTCTACTGCATACTTCCTGTGAAAATCCTCATAGCAGATCTAAGAGATGATGTATACCTCACAAGAGTAATTATGATTAAGCAGGAAAATAGAAGAAGAGTGATCAATACAGTATAATGAGCAACAGAATAATATGGTACAGTAGAACTCAAATATAAGCAATAATACTTCACACACACTAATTAATTAATCACAGTATGGACATATAAATAGTACAATGGTAGAGAGGATTCGAATGCCTAAGGTGGCAATTCGAATTAGCCTCTCAGAGTGATCATAACATCAATAGAGTGTCATCGGAGCACAACTAGGTGTCCTCATGATCATCGGAGTGCAACTAGAAGTCTTCATCATCATTAGTGGAATCATCAATGCTCAAGTAACTGTCAAACTAACTCTGGTAGGTATAACTGAGTGTAACTCAATTTAACTAAGTGTAACTGAGTGTAACTGACTGTAACTAAGTGTAACTGAGTGTAACTAACTGTAACTAAGTGTAACTGACTGTAACTGAGAGTAACTGAGTGTAATTGAGTGACAATTGGACTGGTAGGTGAATAAGGGCGAGTTGCTCCCTAAAATCAAGGAAGAAGGGTGCATTAAGCAACTAGAGGGATAAAATTGAATAGTGAGAAGCTCCTGGGGGTTGGCTAACTGAGGGCTAGGTGCTGGACTGATGACTGGGATGCATGCAAACCCTAGAATGCATGCAAACCCTAAAGGTGCATGCATGACTGAAAATTTAAATGATCAAAATACTGGTGGGATTAGGATGGAGTATAGGAATATCCTAACACCCCCCCCTAATCCATCCTGGGCCCTGGTAACTAAGGCCAAAGGTCACCCAATACAATGAATAATAACAATCAATAAACAAAGGAAGTGGGAAAATTTCATGGGAAACATACCCCCTCCTCAAAAAATAGACTGTAAAGCACACATAAAAATAAATGCTCCAAACTCAAGCAGGTGTGATGCTTGGTCATATGTCTGGAGGTATCTTCTTCTTGGGAAGAAGTGGATCATGCTCAAAAGGCATGTGCTTGTACTTGCTCTTCAAATCGAATGTGATGAGAACAAATCCAACAGTATGAGAATGATCCTTGAACCTGTGATTCGAATCAGCTAAGGTAGGATCAAATCTGTGAAGTTGTGCATATAGTCTTTTGTCTTCTCCTTTGAACCACCATGGGTGAGATTATGCCAAAAATAACTATTACATGTTTGCTTGAAATCAAAATCAAATTTAAGACTTAAAAAACAGTTTCTTGAGATCCCCTTTGAACCAGCAGGGGTGAGATCAAAACTATCATATGCATGAGAAATTATCCCAAGCAGTAATTGCTTAGAACCCAATTTAGATACAAGACTTGAATCATGGTTTCTTGAGATCTCCTTTGAACCATGAGAGGTGAGATCAAAACCAGTAGATGCATGAGAAATTATCCCAAGCGCATGGCAATGGCCATATTCTTCAATGACCTTCTGAAAGCATGGAATTATGATCATATAGTAGTATAAAAGAGGATATAGCTGGAGAGGAGCAAATGCATTACCTTCAAAATCTGTTTTGACCTCCCAAATAATCATGTGATCATGATGCAAACCAACAGACTTTGGTACAAGAGAGGATTTAGGACCTTCTACAATATCTAGAGTGTGAGCTGGCACAAAAAGAGAAGAAAGTTTGAGCATGAGTGGAGAATCTACAAGTTCTTTTCCAACAACTTCAATATGAGATGATACTGGTTCATCATCTGAGAGACCATCAAGGGGAGCAAATGGAACACTTTGCTTGCTTTTGAATGGATTTGGACCAATCCCTTCATTCTTTCTGCCAAACTTTTCATCCAGGTGAGCCCATAACTCTTTTGGAGTCCATAACTCCTTTGGAGTTTCAACACCATTACGGTATTTGAATTGGAATCTCTGGCGTGCAAACAAAGAAAACATTATTGCTGCAAAGTGCATGTCACTTTTATTTAACCAGTCAATCTTCTCTTCAGGGGATTCAAACTCTCTTTCAAAATAATAATCAAAAATATCATGGATCTTCAAGTCTGCTATCATTCTTGGTTTCCATTCATCATAGTTGAGTGGATCAAGAGGAGTAATTCCTAATGAATACATTGAAGCTGTAGAGGACCTGCAAAAATAACATAGAATAAATGTAACTGCTACTGTTGCAAAAATGCAGAAACTGCTGCAACTGCTGCACTCGAAATATTGGTAATAACCTGCAAAAAACTCTTAAGAATGGAGATAAACAATACTCTCAACATGCTCTGATACCATGTGAAAATCCTCATAGCAGATCTAAGAGATGATGTATACCTCACAAGAGTAATTATGATTAAGCAGGAAAATAGAAGAAGAGTGATCAATACAGTATAATGAGCAACACAATAATATGGTACAGTAGAACTCGGATAGAAGCAATAATACTTCACACACACTAATTAATTAATCACAGTATGGAAAAATAAATAGTACAATGGTAGAGAGGATTCAAATGCCTAAGGTGGCAATTCGAATTAGCCTCTCAGAGTGATTGTAAGATCAATAGAGTGTCATCGGAGCACAACTAGGTTTCCTCATGATAATCGGAGTGCAACTGGAAGTCTTCATCATCATCAGTGGAGTCATCAATGCTCAAGTAACTATCAACCACCAGTCAAACTAACCTTGGTAGGTGTAATTGAGTGTAACTCAATGTAACTAAGTGTAATTGAGTGTAATTGACTATAACTGAGTGTAACTAATTGTAACTGACTGTAACGGACTGTAACTGAGTGTAACTGAGTGACAACTGGACTGGTAGGTGAAGAAGGGCGAGTTGCTCCCTAAAATCAAGGAATAAGGGCGCATTAAGCAACTAGATGGATAAAACTGAATAGTGAGAAGCTCCTGGGGGCTATCTAACTGAGGGCTAGGTGCTAGGCTGATGACTGGGATGCATGCAAAATGCATGCAAACCCTAGAATGCATGCAAACCCTAAAGGTGCATGCATGACTGAAAATGTAAATGATCAAAATACTGGTGGGATTAGGATGGAGTATAGGAATATCCTAACACTTCCCTTGTCCAAGGAAGGCTCCATCTGAAATCTGCCACACCTCCATGCCTAGAAAATAGTGCATCATCCCCAAGTCCTTCATCTCGAACTCGACAGTAGGCTTCCGCTACGTGTCAGCAATCAATCTATCCTTACCTGTAACAAACAGGTCATCCATATACAAAATTAGTATCATGGAATCGCCTTCCTCGACCTTGTAGTAAAGGTTGGAATCCACTTTACTCTTGGTAAAGTCCAAACTGGATAGAAAGTTGTCTATCCTACCATACCAAGTTCTGCACATATATGACTCCTTGTCATGTGTCTCAGAACCAAGTGGCTGCTCCACATATACTTCTTCCTTGACTACACCATTCAAGAAAGCTGTCTTGAAATCCAGTTAGTGTATCTTCTACTTCATCACTCGCTTTGTATTTTTCTATGCTGCCATCTGCAGCATGCTTGATATTGTAGATCCACTTGGAAGTCATTACAGACTTCCCTTCAGGTCTTGGGACTACATCCCAAACATCTTCATGATCGACAAGTACTCCTCGATCATGGCATTCTTCCCACATCCTGGGAACTTCAACATCTTCAATATTTTCAATAGATAACTTTGTTGCTAAACAAATGTTGTAGTCCTTCTTTTGTAGGTGGTGGTATACGATCTTTCCTACAAAACAAGTTAAATTGCATGATTAGAAACATCTCATAGTTTTTAGAACAAATTCTTACACATAAAGAAATATGTCATACAGTCATGCAATTATCTTAGCCAATGCTTCATTACAACATTTGTCCATATCTTGTAACTTTATAGATGCCTTCCAATCTCTACCAGAACATTGTTAAGAGTGTGCACAACTCCCAACATGTCAGCAAAGAGGTTTCATTCTAGATAAGTAGCAATGGAATGTTGTACAGTGCCATAGGGCACTTACCCATCACATGCATATTAGTAGTATTCTGTTCATTAATGCAATTATTCTAATATGCATAATACACACCCTAAGTCTAGGAACATAAGCATATACATCATTGAGCAATATTATTTAAACAAACAAATATGCAAGAAATGATAATTTAAATACTTATCTTTGTTTGGTTGTAGGGTTGACTCCCTCTCAGTCTTTGCTTCCTTTCTGCAACTCCACTCTGATGTGGATAGTGAGAAGTGGTCAACTCCCTCTGAATATCTGTATCCTTGCAGAAACTACTGGAGTGAGCTCCCTATCGATCTTTGCTTCCTAGAGTGTGCTCCCTCTTCACCTTTGCTTCCTGGATTATCTGTTCTTGACCTTACATCCATCCTGGATCACTATGCATACTTACCAGTATCATCATTGTGTTATCCTCGAGATCTCGCACACAATCATACATTCATTAGTATAATCTCAATCCTATCAAAAACACAATAATCTTAAACATGTATAGTCATGATCATTTCATACACAAATAATATATCACAATTCTTTTACTCATGCATATTCCTATTTGACCATATAACTTTTATGGTTAGTCATATCATCAATTAAAGTAAGAAGCATAATATGCCTAAGCCCATGATTACTTCAACCTATAACTTCATGAATAATCATAATCAATCATTCCAAGTATACTTATATAAGAGATCCTAACATAAGGTAGAATTCTAACTTGATATAGGAAAAACATACCTGGATTAGCATGTTAGCTAGTTATGTCTAACATACCCACATAATGTCTTCTTGTTCCTTTTAAATGACTTGTGCTAGTAACCTGCATATCTCATAGGTTAACCATTATAGAACCAAGTTATACATACCTCGCAAATAGATCTTCTAAGTGATTCATGACAATGGATGAATCTTTGTCCTCATGTCATCATGATCATATGTTCTTGAACTAGAACATGATTTGTCTTTCTTGGTGTACCTTTCATGTTAGCAGACAACATAAACCTCATACAACACCATCATGCATTAGTACAATCACAAGTGTCAACACCCTAATCAATATCTTCTATCATGCATTCATAATTTTATTAAGGTGATACGACAAGTCTAAATTTAATCAAGATTGTACTAACCGTAATAACATGAAGACAAACATACCATAAACTTAATCATGAAAAAATCTCGAAACATACCTGGATGAGTTCATACCTGTTGAGATTGCTTGTAATCTTCTTATGTAAGGCCTTAGCCTCATCTCCCTCTGAAACAGGAACTTCTTCACTTATGCAGGTGACCAATCCATTCTCTTCTAGGATTAACCCAATCCACTTGATTTTCAGGAACTAGATCTGGAGTTGGATTAGGGTTTGTCAGAGAAACCCTAAAAATTCAAACTTTGAATTTCAAACTTCCGAAAGGATAGAAATATGCACCTTGATGAGCTGATTAAGCTGGTATACTCATAATTTGAAAACTGCAAAGTTTCACCCCTCAAATTTGCCTTTGAAACTTCTGGATTCATTGGACATGACCCCGAACTAGGGTTTGATAAAGCCCACCCTTCTGCCTAATCAAAAGGTTCGATCCAAAGCTCTAAGCTTCTATTTTTCTGAGGAGCTTCCAGCCGTGGTCACAGAGTTCAAAAATTCACATTTTTGCATAAGCCCTAATTTTCCACTTTTCTGATCAAAGTCCTGAACTAGGGTCTGATCAAGCTCAGCCTTCTTCCCAACCAAAAATTCTGATATTCATCTCTAAATTTTGATTTTGATGAGTAGCATTCAGTCATGGTATTCGATTACAAAAATTCCAACTTTCCCTAAAACCCTAAATTCCGGAAGCCATGAATGAAGGTGCTAAAAAATAATTCTGTTTTGACAGAAATATGTACCTGATTGTTTCTGGTGTAACTCCGAATGTTTCAATCCGCGGGGTCTGAAAATTTTTCTTGTGATAGCCCAACCTGACATCTTTCCAACCCCACAGGTCTGACCTCAAATGTATTCTCTGAGAGATAATTATTCCAAGTGTTGCAACGTGACCTGTTTATGGGATAAAACAGAAGAGCGAACTTGTACGGTGTGCCACGTGTCACTGGTTCCGTTTCGGCCTCTGAAAAATTTACCTGCAAAATTAAAGTCAGTGAACTACCTATCACGTTTTATGAAATTTCATTTGGAGCTTCCTAGCCCAAGTTATGACCTTTTTTCCAAGGTCATCTGCTTATGACTCAGATCTGGAAGAGGCAAAAACCCCTATATTGTACAGATCATAAAACACAAGGTACAACGAATTAGAAGTTGTCCTTTGGACACAAGGTACAAGGGGATCTGATCTTCGACCTATAGAATTTTTCAGATCCGAAAACTTCGCCAAAATGGATTTATAGCGAAAGTTCTACGATGATTGGTTTTTTATATATCAATCCCAAGCATCGCAAGTGCATCAAGTGTCATCCATGCCATACCATGCCTTCTTTCAGGATAGCTCTGATACCATGTTAATTTTTTAGAATTTACTTCAATCTGATCTAGGATCTTAACTGATAGAACAACATGTATAGCATATCTATAGCATATCAATCATGAACACAATAATGCAAGCACATAAGAGACACAGAGTTTACTTGGGGAAAACCATAAAGGTGAAAAACCCCAATAACTTTGTCAGAGATAGATAGAGCAATGATACAACCCGAGTACAAGAGATAGTCTTCTCCTAGCAGCAGAACCTCCCCCTCACAAGTGCGCCACTCTCCCGAGAGTGTGAGAGAGAATAGAATGATGAAATAGAGTGCCTCCCGCACTCTATTTATACTTGACTTGACTTTCCTAATAACCTTTACTAGGTCAGCCTCAACTAAACCACATAACATAATGCTGACTGGGTCGACACCCAATAGGGTGGTATAATAACCCTTTGACCCACATGGCCAACCCCCAATAGGGTGGTCTAATAACCCTTCGACCCACATGACTTATATAGGGCCGACCCCAACAAGGTGGTCTAATAACCCATCAAGTATAAGTTACGACACTTACAATATAAATGACGACACTTCCGTATAGAGGAATAATACCATCTCTATAGGAGTACAATATACATATATGAAATACATTCCAAAGTTACATATACATCAACACCGAAGCCACACTTCCTCACAACTAGTCGAACAAGCTGCAACATACTCTACTTCGGCTGTCCTCAGTGCTACGCAGGACTGCTTCCTACTAAACCAAGAGATCACACCTGATCCCATACTGACACAGCACCCAGAAGTGCTTTTCCTATCTGCAGCATTGCCTACCCAATCCGAATCAACATAACCCTGTAGGATAAACTTTTGATTCGCATCATACTTGAGCCCATAGTCAACTGTACCCTTCAAGTACATAAAAATATGCTTTACAGAAACACCTTTGGGATCCGTCAGGAACTGGCTCAATGTGTTCACTGCAAAGCAAATATCTGGTCTCATGTTCGTCAGGTACATCAAGGACCCAATCATCTGACGATACATAGTGACATCAGCCGGATCATATGAAGCATAACACAAAAGCTTCAGGTTCGATGCCATAGGTGTGGCCATGGCCTTGCATTCCATCATCCCAAACCTCTTCAGGATCTCTATTGCATACTTCCCTTGTCCAAGGAAGATTCCATCTACACTCTGCCACACCTCCATGCCTAGAAAGTAGTGCATCATCCCAAGTCCTTCATCTCGAACTCGGCAACAAGCTTGATCTTGTAGATCCACTTGGAATTCACAATAGACTTCCCTTCTTGTTGTTAAGATTTAATATGCTAAGACTGAAAATAGCAGCATTACATTCCATTTCACAATAATAGCATATACAGGATCACTGAAGAAACAACAAGCATAGCATAAACACAAGAGACACAGATTTATCCTGGGAAACCCTCATGGGGTAGAAAACCCAGTAAAGCTTCCTCAATATAGATGACCAGCAATACACAAAGATGCAAACCAAAGATATGATCTCCTCCTCCACCATAGCAGACCTCTCCTCCACAAGTGCGCCTTTCTCAAGTGAGTGTGTGTGTATAATGAGGAACACACCTCCTCTATTTATACACTACTCTGATATGTATTTTACACAAGTACATGTAGGCTCGTATTTAACCATTAGGTTAAATACCCCATTATAACTGACTGGGCCGACCCCCACATGGTGGGTCTAATAACCCTTTGACCCATATAACACATACAGGGCTGACCCCCACTAGGGAAGTCTAATAACCCAAGTTACCACATTCCGACGGAGGAATAAACATCTCCGGATATACAATAAGATCTTCACGGAGGAATGAAACATCTCCGGAATAATAAAGTACAAATATAATATTCTTTGAAGTTACAATATCTCAACACTCCCCCTTAACGAGAAGGATATTATAACAGCATATTCACAAGCAAGGAGTCATCAACATCATACATGATACATCTATAAATCATTGGAAGCTTTCTCAACATCATCAGTAACTCAAGCAGTTACTGGAACATCTTCAATACTGGAACATCAACATCTTCAGTACTGAGTCTTTATCTTCTGTAGCACTCGAACAACTACAGCAACATCAACATTTGGATCCTCACGATCATCAGCATCATCATCTTAGGATCATCAGCATCGTCATCACATGATCATCAACATCGTCATCAGCATCACGATCATTAGCATCGTCATCACACGATCATCAGCATCGTCATCACACGATCATTAGCATCGTCATCACATGATCATCAACATCGTCATCACATGATCATCAGCATCGTCATCACACGATCATCAACATCGTCATCACATGATCATCAGCATCGTCATCACACGATCATCAGCATCGTCATCACACGATCAGCAGCATCGTCATCTAGATCATCACGATCAGCAGCATCATCATCTACATCATCATGATCAGCAGCATCGTCATCTAGATCATCACGATCAACATCATCGTCATCTAGATCATCACGATCAACAACATCGTCATCTAGATCATCACGATCAACAACATCATCAATACAAGTATAAATATCATTAATACAAGTATCCTCATCAATACAAGTATACATATCATCAATACAAGTATCCTCATCAATACAAGTATACACATCATCAATACAAGTATCCTCATCAATACAAGTATACATATCATCAATACAAGTATCCTCATCAATACAAGTATACACAATAGCAGCATACCCTGCAACACACAAGATCCAATTATGGGATGATCAATCCCTCTCACTTTAGGACATAGGTCCAAGGATGATACAATCCTGATCCGCTTACGGGATGATCAGTCCCTCTCGGTTTAAGACAAATCTCATGTCTATGGATGATGCAATCCAGATCAATTTACAGGATGATCAATCCTTATCACTTTAAGACACCTCACCATGTCTAGGGACGAGGCAATCCCAATCTATTTACAGGATGATTAGTCCACTCAATCTCATTTAGGACTATCCTTCCTTTCGAATTACTGGATTTACTGTCCAAGGATGATTTAATCCATTCAATTCATTTAGGACTATCCTTCCTTTCGGAATTACTGGATTTACTGTCCAAGGATGATTTAATCCACTCAATTCATTTAGGACTATCCTTCCTTTCGGAATTACTGGATTTACTGTCCAAGGATGATTTAATCCACTCAATTCATTTAGGACTATCCTTCCTTTCGGAATTACTGGATTTACTGTCCAAGGATGATTTAATCCACTCAATTCATTTAGGACTATCCTTCCTTTCAGAATTACTGGATTTACTGTCCAAGGATGATTTAATCCACTCAATTCATTTAGGACTATCCTTCCTTTCGGAATTACTGGATTTACTGTCCAAGGATGATTTAATCCACTCAATTCATTTAGGACTATCCTTCCTTTCGAAATTACTGGATTTACTGTCCAAGGATGATTTAATCCACTCAATTCATTTAGGACTATCCTTCCTTTTGGAATTACTGGATTTACTGTCCAAGGATGATTTAATCCACTCAATTCATTTAGGACTATCCTTCCTTTCAGAATTACTGGATTTACTGTCCAAGGATGATTTAATCCACTCAATTCATTTAGGACTATCCTTCCTTTCGAAATTACTGGATTTACTATCCAAGGATGATTTAATTCACTCAATTCATTTAGGACTATCCTTCCTTTCGGAATTACTGGATTTACTATCCAAGGATGATTTAATCCTCCACCGTACATTTAGGACCACGTCCAAGGATGACTTAATCCTCCACCGTACATTTAGGACCACGTCCAAGGATGACTTAATCCTCAATCGTACATTTAGGACCACATCCAAGGATGAATTAATCCTCCACCGTACATTTAGGACCACGTCCAAGGATGACTTAATCCTCAACCGTCCACCAAGGACTTCATTCTCGAAGACATACGTCTACGGCTCTTCTTTCGGACTGAATTCCAGGGATGATCCAATCCCCTCACATGTTCACCAAGAACTTCATTCACGAAGACATACGTCTAAGGCTCTTCTTTCGGACTGAAGTCCAGGGATGATCCAATCCCCTCACATGTTCACCAAGAACTTCATTCACGAAGACATACGTCTACGGCTCTTCTTTCGGACTGAAGTCCAGGGATGATCCAATCCCCTCACATGTTCACCAAGAACTTCATTCTCGAAGACATACGTCTACGGCTCTTCTTTCGGACTGAAGTCCAGGGATGATCCAATCCCCTCACATGTTCACCAAGAACTTCATTCTCGAAGACATACGTCTACGGTTCTTCTTTCGGACTAAAGTCTAGGGATGATCCAATCCCCTCACATGTTCACCAAGAACTTCATTCTCGAAGAAATACGTCTACAACTGTCTTTAGAACATATGTTCAAGGATGATGCAATCCCCTTGTCACCTTTGACCCTATCTAAGGACCATCCACCAACCTCTTTGTCGGCATCACTAATATAAGTATCCTCATTATCGACCTCACTGTCGATGCAGGCAATCTCATCATGAGTTATCACATCAATCCCCCTTTCGAGGAGGGTCCTTCTGAACTATATTAAGTTTGTCTCAGAAAACTTTACTTGAGGTAGAGGTTTGGTTAGTACATTGGATCGGTAGAGGTTTGGTTAGTACATTGTTACAAATTCAAACTTTTGGTTCCTTTCTGCACCATATCGTCTGTGTATAGAAACAATATTCAACCTTGTAGCAAAGGTTGAGATCCTCATCACCCATGGTGATCATTAAGCTCATCAATTGATTATCGATCCTGGGTACCCATACAGAACTTGATTCACACTTATTCTTTAATTACACCATTAAGAGAATGGTCTTATCTAGCCACTTGGAGCAAACATCTTATCATGATTCTCTTCCTCTTTCTAAGAGAATTTTCTAGCCACAAGCCTTCTATAGTGTGTTTGATTTGTAAATCCTTTTGTTTGAACATCCATCGCTTGTTCAGTGTTCATCATTCATCATGATCTTTCCAATCATATGCATATTAGTAGTATACTATTCAATGCTCTATGAATGTTTACACTCAGCATGATATATTCTAGGAATACAAATATGCATACAAGCAATATCATTTACTATTTCAAATAACAACTCAAATACTTATCTTTTATGTTTGTGTGGTTGCCTCCCGCTTGATCTTCTATATGTCTTTTGAACTTCTATTCATTCTGTACCACTGTGCATGCTCAAGTGTGCACTAGTGTCATCCTCATACACAGACATACATTCATTAGTATATTCTCAATATTATCAAAACATTCTAGTTCTAAATAATCTTTGAAAATGTATAGTCATGATTATAGATAATATTCAAGGTTTCAAGGAAGTCTTCTTTTACTTCTACATATTCTTGTTTGATCATAGTACTCTTCTGGTTAATTAGATCATCAAGATAAGAGACATAATATGCATAAACCCTTGATTACTAACTTTATGAATAAGCATAACCAATCATACCAAGTATACTTATATAAGGGATCCTAAGGTAAGATTCTAACTTGTCATAGGAAAACATACCTGGATTAGTATATCTGCTTAGCTATGTACAACATACCTAAACAATCTCTTCAATGATTTAGAGATCCTGAGCTAGAACCTGCATGTCTCATAGGTTAAGCATAATATAACAAAGTCATACATACCTCGTAAATAGAACAAATATTATGGATGAGTCTTTGTCTTCATGTTGTCATGTTTTAAGGAGCTTGATTTGTCTTTTGTGATATACCTATATCTTGTTAGCAAACGACATCAACCTCATACAACACCATAATGCATTAGTACAATCATATAGCCCTAATCAATGAATGTCTTCGATCATTCACATACATTCATACTATTACTAGGGTGATAAGACAATTCTAACATTAATCAAGATTGTACTAATAAATAACATGAAGACAAACACATTATGAACTTAATCATGAATCAGATTTCAAGACATACCTGAACCTCAAGTCATACCTGTCAAGACTTCTTGTAGTCTTCTTATGTAAGGCCTTAGCCTCAACTCACCCTGAAACTTGATCTAGAGCTTGATTAGGGTTTGCTAGAGAAACCCTAAAAATTCAATCTTTGACTTTCACACTTCCGAATGAATGGAAGGATGTGTCTTGCTGAGCTGATCAAACTAGCATACTTCAATTTTGAAATCTCCAAAAATTGACCCCTCAAAATTGCCTTTCAAACTTCTAGATCTTCTTGACAGGATCCCGAACTAGGGTTTGATGAAGCCCACCCTTTTGCTCAATCAAAAGGTTTGATCCAAGGCTCTAAACTCTTATTTTTATAAGGAGCTTCCAGCCATGGATTCCGATTCCAAAAATTCTAACTTTCTCTGAAACCCTAAATTCTGGAAGCCATGAATAAAGGTGCTCCAAAAATAATTCTGTTTTGACAGAAATATGCACCTGGTTGTTTCTGCTATAACTCTGAAATTTTTGCTCCACAGGGTCTGAAAACGTTTTCTGTAGTAGCCTGACCTGTCATCTTTCCATCCTGACAGGTCTGACCTCAATTGGATTTTCTAAGAGAGAGTTATGCCAAGTGTCGCAACGTGACCTGTTTATGGGATAAAACAGGAGAGCGAACTTGTACGGCATGCCACGTGTCACTGTTTGACCTTTGGCCTCTGAAAACGTTTCCTACGATAGCTCGCCCTGTTATCTTTCTATCCTGATAGGTCTGACCTCAATTGGACTCTCTGAGAGAGAGTTATGCCAAGTGTCACAACGTGACCTGTTTATGGGATAAAACAGGAGAGCGAACTTGTACGGCGTGCCACGTGTCACTGGTTCTCCTTAGGCCTATGAAAAAGTTTCTTGAGATAGTACCGTCTGTTTAATACCTGTCACTTTTTACAAAATTTCATTTGGAGCTTCCTAGCCCAAGTTATGACCTTTTCTCCAAGGTTACCTGATTTTGACTGAGATCTGGAAGAGGCAGAAACCCTAACTTGTACTGATCATAACTCATAAAGTACAACGAATCTGAGGGTTCCCTTTGGACACAAGGTACCTGGGGATGTTATCTTCGACCTGTAAACTTTTCAGACCCTAAAACTTTGCATAAATGGATTTATAGTGAAAGTTCCACGATGACTGGTTTTTGCTATGTAAAACCCTAACCTTCAAATTGTCGTAAGTAAAGCAAGTGTCGTAAGTGCCATACCTTGCCTTCCTTCAAGTTAGCTCTGATACCATGTTAAGATTTAATATGCTAAGACTGAAAATAGCAGCATTACATTCCATTTCACAATAATAGCATATATAGGATCACTGAAGAAACAACAAGCATAGCATAAACACAAGAGACACAGATTTATCCTGGGAAACCCTCATGGGGTAGAAAACCCAGTAAAGCTTCCTCAATATAGATGACCAGCAATACACAAAGATGCAAACCAAAGATATGATCTCCTCCTCCACCATAGCAGACCTCTCCTCCACAAGTGCGCCTTTCTCAAGTGAGTGTGTGTGTATAATGAGGAACACACCTCCTCTATTTATACACTACTCTGATATGTATTTTACACAAGTACATGTAGGCTCGTATTTAACCATTAGGTTAAATACCCCATTATAACTGACTGGTCCGACCCCCACATGGTGGGTCTAATAACCCTTTGACCCATATAACACATACAGGGCCGACCCCCACTAGGGAAGTCTAATAACCCAAGCTACCACATTCCGACAGAGGAATAAACATCTCCGGATATACAATAAGATCTTCATGGAGGAATGAAACATCTCCGGAATAATAAAGTACAAATATAATATTCTTTGAAGTTACAATATCTCAACACTTGTCTGGGGACCACACCCTAGACATCATTCTTCATGATAGACCGGTACTCCTCAACCACGACATTCTTCCATTACTACATCCCGGATCCTGGGAACTTCAGATTCTTCAATATCTTCAATAGATAGTTTTTATTTGATCTTCGTTGCTGGAACAAATGTTGTAGTCCTTTTTGTAGGTGATGGTACATGGTCTTTCCTAGAAGACAAGTCCAATTGCATGATTAGAAACTTCTCATAGTTTTTCAAAAACACATTCTTATGCATAAAGACATATGTCATACAGTCATGCAATTATCTTGGCCAATGTTTCAATACAACATTTATCCACATTCCATAACTTTCTAGATACCTTCAATCTCTACTAGAACATTGTTAAGAGTGTGCACAACTCCCAACATGTCAGCAAAGAGGTTTCATTCTATATAAGTAGCAATGGAATGTTGTACAGTACTATAGGCCACTTACCCATTATTTGCATATTTAGTAGTATCTTGTTCATTAATGCATCTTTTCTAATATGCATGATATATATCCTAAATCTAGGAACATAAGTATGTATATGACTGGACAACATCATTTAAGTAATCATATATACAGGAATTGACAATTCAAATACTTATGTTTGTTTCATTGTAGGGTGGACTCCCTCTTGATCTTTGCTTCTTTGCAGGAATTTTTGGAGTGTGCTCCCTCTTGATCTTTGCTTCCTGGATTACCTATCCTTGAACTTATATCCATCCTCTATCACTATGCATGCTTACTAGTATCATCATTGTGTTATCCTCGAGATTTCATACATTCATTAGTATAATCTAAATACTATCAAAACACAATAATCTTAAACATGTATAGTCATGATCATTTCAAACACAGATAATAAGCATTAGTATTCAAGGTTTTAGGGAAGACTTATTCTACTCATGCATATTCTTATTTGACCATAGGACTCTTCTGGTTAGTCATATCATCAATCAAGGTAAGGGACATAATATGCATAAACCCTTGATTCTTTAAATTTCTAACTTCATAAATAATCATTATCAATCATGCCATGTATACTTATATAAGAGATCCTAACACAAGGTAGGATTCTAACTTGATATAGGAAAAACATACATGGATTAGCATGCTAGCTAGTTATGTCTAACATACCTGCATAATGTCTTCTTGTTCTCTTCAATGACTTGTGCTAGTAACCTACATATCTCATAGGTTAACCATTATAGAACCAAGTTATACATACCTTGTAAGTAGATCTTCTATGTGATCCATGACAATGGATGAATCTTTGTCTTCATGTCACCATGGCCATATGTTCTTTAAACTAGAACATGATTTTTCTTTCTTGATGTACCTTTCATGTTAACGGACAACATCAACTTCATACAACACCACAATGCATTAGTACAATCATAAGTGTCAAAACCCTAATCAATGAATATCTTCTATCATGCATTCATATTTTTATTAAGGTGATACGACAAGTCTAAAATTAATCAAGATTGTACTAATCTTAATGAAGACAAACATATCATAAACCTAATCATGAACAAATTTCGAAACATACCCGTAAGTCATATCTATCGAGTTTTCTTAGAATCTTCTTATGTAAGGCCTTAGCCTCATCTCCCTTTAAAACTGGAACTTCTTCACTTATGCAGGTGACCAATCCATTCTCTTCTAGGATTAACCCAATCCACTTGATTTGTAGAAACTCGATCTAGAGCTGGATTAGGGTTTGTCAGGGAAACCCTAAAAATTCAAACTTTGAATTTCAAACTTTCGAAAGGATAGAAAGATGCACCTTGATGAAATGATCAACCTGGTATACTCAGAATTTGAAAACTGCAAAGTTTCACCCCTCAAATTTGCTTTTCAATCTTCCGAATTCACTAGGAGGACCCTGAATTAGGATTTGAGTTTCCCAGATCTTCACCCAACCAAATAGCTTGATCCAAAGCTCTAAACCTCAATTTTTCCAAGGAGCTTCCAGCTATAGTCACAGATTTCAAAAATTCCCATTTTTGCAGAAGCCCTAATTTTTTATCTTTCCGATCAAAGTCCTGAACTAGGGTTTGATCAAGCCCGTCCTTCTACCCAACCAAAAATTTGATCTTGGTCTCTAAATTTAGATTTTGATGAGGATCATGTAGCCGTGGTCTCTGATTAAAAAATTCCAACTTTCTCCGAAACCCTAAATTCCTGTAGCCATGAATGAAGGTGCTCAAAATCCAATTCTGTTTTGACAGAAATATGTACCTGATTGTTTCTGGTATAACTCATAAATTTTAGATCTACAGGGTTTGAAACTTCTTCCTCTAGTATCCTGACCTGTTAAATTTCCAACCCCATAGGTCTTACCTCAAATGGATTCTCTCAGACAGGATTATGCCAAGTGTCGCAATGTGACTTGTTTATGGGATAAAACAGGAGAGCGGACTTGTACGGAGTACCACGTGTCACTGGTTCAATTTAGGCCTCTAAAAATTGGACTTGTGAAAGTACAATCCGTTCCCTACCTGCCACTTTTCATGAAATTGCATTTGGATATTCCTAGCCCAAGTTGTGACTTTTTTTCCTAGGTCACCTGTTTATGACTGAGATCTGGAAGAGGCAGAAACCCTATATTGTACAGATCATAAATCTGAAAGTACAACGAATTAGAGGCTCTCCTTCGGACACAAGGTACATGGGGATCTTATCTTTGACCTGTAATATTTTCAGATCCTTAAACTTCTCCAAAATGAATTTATATCTAAAGTTCTACGATGACTGGTTTTTGCTATATCAATCCCTAGCTTCGCAAGTGCAACAAGTGTCATAAATGCCATACCATGCCTTCTTTTAGGCTAGCTCTGATACCATGTTAGTTTTTCAGAATTTAATACATTTTGATCTAGGATCTTAACTGAAAGAACAACATGTACAGCATATCAATCATAAGAGACAAGAGACAAGAGACACAAAACATTTCACCAAGGAAAACCAAGAAGGTGAAAAACCCCGCAACTTCCTCAGAGATAGAATAAGCATCAATATAAGGATCACCATGATCAAACCCAAGAGATAGACATCTTCAGTAGCATGCTCCTCCTCCACTTGTTAGCACTCCTCCTCTCTCTTACTAATACGAAGTGAGTGAACAATATAATGTATAAAATGAGAGAAACACACTCTCTATTTATACACTAACTTGACTTGACCTTTACTCAACTAGGTTAGCCTCAACTTAACCACTTAACATAATGCTGACTGGGCCGACCCCTCTAGGGTGGTTTAATAACCCTTTGACCCACATGACTCATAGAGGGCCGACCCCATCAAGGTGGTCTAAAAACCCATCAAGTATAAGTTACAACACTTACAATATAACTTGCGAGCAAGTACACATGACGACACTTCCAATCGGAGGAATAATACATCTCCGTTGGGGATACAATAAAGTAGAAATGTAATACATAGAAGAATATCTTCTGAAGTTACAAATACATCAACACTTTCTTGGTCTAGAATTTTGGCAAAGGAAAGATGAGATATTTCTTTCACAAGAAAAGCACACAATTGATGTGTTGTGCAGGTTTGGTATGATGGATTGTAAATCCATGTCTACACCAATGGTTTCTAATATGAAGAAACTACATGAGTCAAATTCTGGATCGAATCTAGTGGATCCTCCCATGTATAGAGAGGTCATTGGTTCCTTAATGTTTTTGATACATAGTAGACCAGACGTATGTTATGCAGTGAGTATCTTGAGTTAGTTCATGTTCGAACCAAGACATAGACATTGGGTTAATGCCAAGCATGTGCTTAGATACCTTCGAGCACGAGGGCTTCACTCAATAAACTGCTATCATAGCACGTTCGTTCGTGGCATATGAAACAATACCCCTAATTTCACTGAATATTGGAAAATACCTTCCAAAATCGTTTTTTTTAACCCCCTTCCAATATGTCTTCCCAATTTAAAAAAACCTCTATTTTCACTAGATACTATATGTATCAATTTTTTCATTAACATTTTTTATAACCCTTTATATTTCTACCTAGTATATTGATATGATACCCCTCTTATGACCCCGCATGCATTCTACAATGCACCTTGCTTCTTTCGATGTATATTGTGGATGCACATTACTTCACCCACAATGCAATTACTCAACCACATATCATTATGATTTACAACATCTAATGATCTAATGAAGAGATAGGATATCACTTCTTGTATGTCACTAGAGCCAATGCACATGATACAACATTTAGATTGCATGTTGCAGTTCCCCAATCGCTAACTAAGCTTGTTGTGGGCTAGGTATCCAAGCCCCCAGGGCCTGTAACAAGCTCTTGGAGGCTGACTAAACCTCCCAAGGCCTATAATAGGCACGAGTGGTTGGGTTTTCAAGCCCCCAAGGCCTATCGAGGGCCTATAACAGGCCCTGAAGGCTTAGAGCCTCCCAAGGCTATTGGTAACAATTGGCTGAGTGTTATTGGTAATAACTAGCTATCAATGACTACTGTCTCTCGACTATGATCAACTGGAAACCCTCTTCACCACAAAATCCTTGGTTTCAAGCATGCCTCAAGATGTGATTTCCCTACGTACCAGTAAGCCCGAACCTTGCCTCAACCCTATTTCTCATTCGGCCGTGATCCCACTATCTCCATTTGGTGGATATTTGTCAACCCACCCATATAAAAAATAACCCAAAGTATTTTGTACTGTTACATTAAATAAAAAAAACCGTTTGCCCCTTAATATATAAACAATATAATTTTTAAGTTTTCATGATTATTTAATACCCCAATATGAATGAACGTGATATTATATTGCCTTCTACTGAAACCCCCCGTGCTTTCGATGTACTATTTCTTATGGACTCAGATATGTTTCCAATGGAGGAGTGATGCTACTTGGTTATGCTAAATCTAACTGGGGTGGTAGTATTGTGGACTGAAAGAGTACATCTAGATTCCGTTTTAACTTGGGATCAACAGGAAGCAAGGATCCGTAGCCCAAAGTACTACAAAAGCTGAGTATATTACAACTAGTATTGCCTGCCGAGAAGCTGTGTGGTTTAGGAAGCTACTTGATGGGTTGTTCTATGAGAAGCTTGAGACTACTGTCATTTGCTTTGACAATCAGAGTTGCATTAAGCTCTCAGAAAACCTCGTGTTTCATGACAACTCGAAGCACATTGAGATGAAATACCATTACATCAGAGACATGGTCCAAAGAGGTTCCATAAGACTTCAGTACATTGCTACTGGTGATCAGATATAATATATGTTGACTAAGCCTATGTCCTTGACGAACTATAGGTACTTCCGAGACAATATTGGCATGGTAGAGAATCCCTACCTCGCTGAGAGGGAGTGTTAAAGTTACAACATCATGAGTCATTCTCCAAGTACATCTCGTGTGTCAAAATTGAGCCTCATGTGTCGAGGTAATGCCTTATAGGAGCCTGAGTTGGACTTAGGAAACTTGGAGAAAAATCTTGAGTTGGACTCAAGAATGAATAAGGCTCATGTGTTGAGGTAAGTGCTTTGTATGACAAAGTGATGATGTTGTACAATCTTGCTTGGCAAGGCTAAGGTCTTGTGTGTCAAGATAGATCCTCATGTGTTGAGGTAATGCTTTTCATGTCAAAGCATGAATGGTGTGTGATGTACTACTAAGCATGTCAACACTTGAGTTAAACTAAAAGACGACACTTAAGTTGAACTAAAAGACAACACTTGAGTTATGACACTTGAGTTGCGACACTTGAGTTAACCTCCTAACTAAGTGATCTAGCATCCAAATGGAGGGCGAGTTCATCCTAAAGTCGGAAGATAACAATAGAAGTTGAAGAATGAGAAGAATATGTGTGTGTGTGTGTGTGTGTGTGTGTGTGTGTGTGATACATGATTGATGATCATTGTGAAACGAATTCTCTTCTCTCTTGAAGGAAATGTGCTTTTCTTTGTGCATGATATTATTCAAAGTTCTATTCTTCCATATTCTCTCTTGCTCTAATATTGAACCATGGGTGCTTGGTATTTCTCTCTGATAATGCACCGGGGGTGCTTGATGTAATCTGCTCATTGTGAAGACATTCTCTGCTATCTATCAATATTCTAAGGAATATTTTGCTGGGGTTTTCTCCCTCAAGTACTAGAGGGTTTCCCCAAGGTAAATTTATGTGTCGTATGTGAATGCTTATGTTTATGATTGTTCATTGATTTCAAGTGCTACTGCAATTTTGAATTAAAGATTAAAAAAATTAATAACAAATCCCCAGAAATGGAAGCCTACCATGGTGACTTTCTCCCTTTTTCACAATGTAGTGTGATGCTAGAAACATGAAGAGATTGCTTGTATCCAAGCCTTGACCTAATCACCATTAAAGCACTAGAATCTATGGAAGGTCAATTTAGGGTCCTAACATAGTCTAGAGGTTGGTCGAGATGTAGTCTTGTTGAGCATTAGATATTGTAGTTCTATAGCCAGATCACGTATCAAAGTGTGCTTCTAAAGAAGTAATGCTGAATAATTTTTTGTCGCTAATGGAAAATTCTTGTATGTACCTCTACAAAGGCGGCATTCTCGTCATTGGATTTCTTGGGAGGAGCAATGAAGTTTTTGTTGAGGTTGTGGAATAACTTGAGAAGTTTGTGATGAGAATGTGTGTGAGAGAGATAATTGTGCATCTTTGTGTACCTCTATTATCCTCTAGAACAAAAAATGTTGAAGGTTGTACGGAGCAAATCTTTGTAAGGCGCTAGATGCTTTACACAAAAGGGAGTAGATATCTTTTATGTGGCTACATAATCCAACTATAATACCAAATTGATATGTAAAAAACAAATAAAGGTGTAGAACTAGGAATTTCTATTAACTCAAAAACTAGTTTAATACATAGCAATAATCTTCCTTTATAAAAATAACCAAAATGAGGAAGTTCTTTGACCATATCATGTTCTTTATTTGAATAATAAAAATAGCTACTTAAATGTATGAAACTCTTATTTTCTTCCCTCTTTCAGTATAATCCTCAAAAGTAATGCTTCTAGTTTCGCACAAATTTTATACTCGAGTTGGTTAATTATTTTATCCTAAGACACACCATGTATTTTCTTGCATATCTTAAATTTCAACCATTTTTTCACTTATATTTACAATTTCATCAATTTCCATCAGAAAAATCGCTGAAAACCATCCAAAACTTAAACCTTTTATACACTTAAATCACATATTTTATGTAGCAAAAATAGAAGAACCAAAAAACCCTCCAAAACATAAACCTTTTATACACGTAAATCACATATTTTATGTGGCAAAAATAGAAGAACTAGCAAGCACATCAGGAGTAAATTTAGAGTAAAGGTTATGATGTTCAAATACTCTCTCCCTCAGCGCGTAGGATAAAAGACAATCAAAACGCCCAATTTCTGATAAAAATGGGTGAAAATTTTTGTTGGAAATTATTATTTTTGTAATTTTGTAATTTCAGTAATTGAGATTATTTGTTTTAAACTAATTACCCAATTTTACGGAAATTGCGATCTGAACACTTCAAATTACGATTTTGGTCAAAATTACTCTACAAGATTCAAATCGAGGGCGTTTTATTAGCCTTATCTCTCAGCTCCCTCTCTCATTTATCAAACTAATGTGGGGTGAGCTTATGGTCCATTAGCAATTCAAAACAAATCATCGAATCAATTTGCTAGCTGTAAGAGACTTGCGGTGGTTCAACTCTCACCATCCGAACCTCAGAGGACCAAAGTGATATTTGACAAGTATGGTTCCACCATTCCCTCATCTTATCGGCTTCCAAATATTCACAACCAATCACAATGTCAGACGTTGTAAAACCATCGCTTACATTCACGTGGCACCAACGCAACAGGTCACAATGTGATTGTCCACATGTAGTGGGTGGCATTGGCATTAGCACTGTACTGCTTGGGTTTTGTAGGTACTGGTCCAAGGAAATACAGTTAAATCATTTATTGCCCTGTCTACATGTTCCACTAACTCCTGGAAATGGCAGAGACTGCAAATTTGCAGCTCTGTTATTCGTCAGGGCTGAACTAACGACATGAAGGGAACAAGTTTCTGAGAAAATCTGATTCCATTGTTTGTCTGGATTTGATTGATTTCTCTATTGGTTGCTTCCAGCGGAGTTTTGCAGATTTTAGACGGTGGTAAGGAGACAATCCACATTTTTGTGGCAGGTCATGTATGATTAACATATCTATATAAACTATCACTACTGATCAGCACTAACATAATTCCTTCCTTTCCAAATATTTAGATATTTGTAGAGTCTGCTGGGTTTGCAGTTCATGCCAGAGAAGTGGGATTGCCATCGAATGGATTATAATTCGCACAATGGGCAGCATCCCCATCGCCATCATCATCACAATTCCAGAAATCAGTCTTTCTCGTCTGCTCTGCTCGATGCAATCTGTAAATCGACCGAAGTCGAAGGAGGAATGATGGCGTACAAGAGGAGTAGAAGTCGAGTAGAAACCAGAAATGTGGAGGCCAAGAATAGTACACTCATGAGGAATTCCAGAAGCCAAAGGAAATGGGACGAGGATTCATGGACAAATAATGAGAAATTCATGCGCGGGAGATCGGTCAAGATGGGTGTTTTCGATGCTGAACAAATTGAAGCCGAGGCTGTATATAGCAAGCGCAGAGAATTTTATCTTTCTAAAATGTCATCTGCAGCATTGTGTTCTTCTGATTATGCGACCAATAGTTCCTCCATCTCATGCCCATATTTATCTTTGGATGCGGAGTCCCTGTACAGACCTACTTCTTCTATTCGTACTGCTAAAACTGAAGGGAATTCTCATCATTTGGGTCGTGAAGACAGAACATGGAAATGGGCAGTTGGTGATCCAACTTTACATGGAAAATTATCGGTTGTAGATGGGCATTTTCGATCTTCAGAGAAGCCTCTCTTCAGTGAAGATCATCATGCTAAGATGAATCCAAGGTCCCAAACTGGTAAGGATTCCGAGAAGCCCAAGCAGCCAATCTCTCCAGGCAGGAAGCTTGCAAATTTTCTCAATTCGCTGTTTATGGCTGGCGGTACCAAGAAAGCAAAGCTTTCATCAACTTCTTCTGTAAGTGACTCCAATTCATATGATTCCACTGAGAGAAAAACCGCCTCGGTTTATTCATCATCTTCTTCAGTCCAATCCAGGCCATGTTTGAGTAAAACATACAGAGGCTCCAACAACAATAGTGGGATGAGTCAAAAGTCTGTCACATTCTACCCATCAAGTGTAATTGTGGATAAGGCTGACTCTCGACCTTTTGGGGAGAAATGTCTCCACAGAAGAGAAAATCCAGTCCCTAATCCAAATCCTCGTAGTTATCCACATGCATATCCATCTAAAGGTGCCTACAAGCTCCCACAGCTTGAGAAGGAAAACCATGCAGCAGCAGTAGCAGCAAAAGATATAACTGGCAAGTATCATCAAGCAAATGACATTATGGAAGCTGTGGTAAGGACTGTTGACAAACAAGACGAGAAGGAAGAGGATGTTGCAAGTTGTGCAAGTTCTGACCTGTTTGAACTGGAGAATTTGGCAGATATCAATAGGACCATGTACCAAAAAGAGCTTCCTGTGTATGGGACTACTCATTGGGAGACCAATAAAGCCATTGCAAAAGGGTTAATTGTGTGATCGATTACGCTGTGTAACTTATTCATTTACTGCAAGGCACTAACGTCGCAAGCTTAATAGGAAAATTTCAAGTGACCTACATGCATAGCAGGTTTTAAAGACATGTTAATTAGGTTTAGTTTGGATGATTGAGAGGACTGATTATTATCATGGGTACTATTTTCAAAATGAAAGAAAGTATCCTATGTATATGGATTTCCTCAGTAGATGTATTCCTCTGAGAAAAAAAGATTCTTGGATAATACTCATGTATTCCTCTGAGAAAAAAAGATTCTTGGATAATACTCTGCCACATTGTATTAGATGGTGATAAACCCTTTTTGTTGTTAAGTGGTTAATGTTATGTTTATGTAATGGCTTAGCAGAATAGTTCCTTGATTTTCTCTTGCTATTAGCATTTCTTGTTTTCTGTACCATGATCAGAGAGTGATCTTTGCTTCATTTAAGTGTAGTGATTGCCTCAAAATCATATTTATGAATGAAAATCTCAATAAAAACAGAAAAAAAAAAATTATGGACAAAGTGGACCTACTGTGACAACCATCCCCAGTGCCCAACGCTATTAAATCCAGATTCTCAATCTTATCCTAGAGCTCTCAGGCAAGTATGGTGAGCTTGGGTTTTGAATCCTCAACTTGTTTAGCCACTTTTGTAGCAGTATACAAGGAATTTACAGGGGTTTTATTGTTTCAATAAAAACAATTTAAATAAAGATGAAGCATATAATTATTGTTTATGGAAAATAAGAGTCCTATTTCTTGAGCACTATAATTTTCATTTTAAAGTTGTTTTGCTTTCTGCCAAATGGAGTTCTAAACTTCTCCAGAGAACAAGTTTCTTGAAACGCTCAAAACACTCTTAAAATGACGAACAATGCCCATTCAAAAATGAGTTTTAAAATTCCTCTGCAAGCCTAAAATTCTTTGCGATTTTGTTACAGTTAATGCCAAATCATTGAAATTAGTGTCGATCTTTGCTAGCTAATGTGAGATCATCGCATATAGATAATTAAAATCTATTGAATCTTCACCGATTTCTATTTCACCATCAAAGAATTCAATACCCAATCACATATAGATAATTAAAATCTATGGAATCTTCACCGATTTCTATTTCACCATCAAAGAACTCAATACCCAATCAGAAACTTTGGCATTGTATTTTAGTAAACTAATGGTCAGACGTTTTGTATTTTTAAAGTTATCTTTCTGTAAGAATTTGTAAATGAATTATTGTTGAAATTGTATTTTTTATAAAAAAAATAAATTCAGTCGAAAATCCTTTCTAACCTGAGCATCTAGATTATACATTTTCAACAATTACAATTTTAACAATTCCAGTCAAATTTAAACCAAAATTATAATTGGAAAACTGTGAAAAACGTTTAACCTTATGTAAGTTATGTCAAAATCACCTATAGAATAGGGGCTGCTTCGTAGAAGAATAGAGAGACCCCAAAGATTTTGATTTCTAAAAACGCGCCAATTTACAAGTACTTACCAAATTCCACTAAAATCTGACAATTGATAGAAGGATAAATGTTTATGAGCTAAATTGAGTTTGTACATTATTTCCATTTGAATTTGCATAGTATAGAAACTTTGAAGTCTTTCTTCCAAATTTTTGAATTTAGATTAAAGCACTATGTTCCGTGTGATTATTAATTGATGGTCAAAATCAGTTCCTGTCCAATGTTTGGTTAATTGCAACAACTAAAAGATTTATGCCAATCTATCGTCTTAAATCAGATTTATGGCTACATTAACAGAGTTGTTATTCCATATCCAACCCGACTGTTAATTTTCAATCCCTCAAATTTAGCAAGTAGTTGGTTCTCTGATTGTTGGATTGTTCATGAACAGCATAGGGTATAATTCATTTATCCTTTTATCTCCCTCACTTCCCTAAATTTCATCAATGGCTCCAATTCAAGGATTGACCTCTCAGCTTTTCGTTCGTAAGATATGCTGACACTCAGTCTGTTACAACTTAATTCGTCAATATGTAATAGCAGTATGCAAATACCCTGCTATAAACCCAGTTTGCAGCAAATCTCTGGCACCCAAAACCAGCAAACAGAGTTTGCATACCCTGCTATAGACCCAATTTGAACCAAATATCTGGACCCAAAACCTGCAAACAGAGTTTAGCAGTGCACAGGTACTCTGTTCCTGGGAATTTGCAGGAATGTGCACAGGTACTCTGTTCCTGGGGCACCTATAAAAACAGTGGACAGAGTCAGTAAACACCAAGGATACAAACACCCAAGACAGAGGATAAACGCCCATCAACAAAGCACAAAAACTCCAGTTTCTCTAATCACTTATCCTATCAAATACACAGTCTCTACAGATTACAAGGCTGGCACCAGGGCTCACAATGGTTTCCTCCAAAAAAACCCTCCCCTAAAATTCTAAGCTGACCTGTTATTTGCTCGACTCCAGATCAAGAAATTGAATAGCGGTTAAATTTAGTAAACAGATCCCTAAAAATACTGAGCATAGAAACAATTTTTCCAAACATTGAAAGCAGACACACAAACTACTAAAACGGGGAAATATTATGTTAGGGGATATGCTCCGCATCATCTTTCCGTTACCTTTGAAATTTTGAACCTCCTGGTTCAAGGTCATCAGGTGTAGTTGCTTGGCTGTACTTAAAGCAAGCCATCTCTGTGATCCAGGAACTCGACAATCTTTCCCACTTAAGAAAATATAGCTTGCTTCCAATTTGGTATCTAAAGCTCTTTCAACCTGCCCTCTTTTCTTCTTTGCCAAGTGCTTGGTCCAGTTGTTATCAGGCAGGTCAATCAGATAAGAATTCTCATTTATTTTCTTCATAATTTTGCAGGGTCTGATTTTCTTAGGTTTTAATTTGTTGTATGTACGTCGGGGATACCGCTCCTTACGCAAATGTACCATGACCATTTCTCCCTCATGAAAGATCTTTCTTCTCTTAGGAAAATCAATATTTTTTTTATAGTATTCTATCATTAACTACAATTTGTGTTTAACTTGTTGATGTATCTTATGAATCTTCTCTACACAATATGTAACACCTTGGCCGATACATATAAGTTTAAAGGCAAATCAATTAAGTCCAATACTCCTTTAGGATTGGCACTGTACCCAATTTGAAAAGTAGACTTACATGCAGAGCTATTTATGCTAGGATTGTAGGTGAATTCAGCTTGTGGTATTGCCAAATGCCATTGTTGAGGATTGCCATCCACCAAGACCCCCATGGTTGAGGATTGCCACCCACCAAGCACTTTAATAGCTTCCCAAACTTCTATTTACCACCTTGTTGACCGTCATTCTGAGGTGGTTTGTTGAATTTAATTGTAACTTACTATCCAACATTTTCCACGGGACTCTCCAAAAGTGGTCTAAGAATTTGGTGTCCCTAGCACCTCCCTAAAAAACAGATGGGCCACTTGACTTGTATCATTAGTAATTTTACAAAATATGAAGTGAGCCATTTTATAAAAGTGGTCCACTGTTACACGCACAAAATCATGACCCTTTTGGGTTCGTGGAAGTTCCAAGAAAAAATCTGTGCAAATATCAGTCCATGGTTTCTTTGGCACAGGTAAATGCATATATAAGCTTGTATTTTGTGGTCTTCCTTTTGCAATTTGGCACACCTTACAAGCTATAACAAATCTATTCATGTCTCTTCTCATATTAGACCAAAAAAATAGTTCATTCACTAATCCAAAAGTCTTATCCCTTCCAAAGTGATACTCCAGACCATTTATATTAGACCAAAAAAATTGTTCATTCACTAATCCAAAAGTCTTATCCCTTCCAAAGTGATACTCCAGACCATTTGAATGCATTTCCCTTACAAAATTGTATCACCTTGATCAAGGAAAATGCGAAGTTGAGAACCTTTAAATAAAAACCCATCTATTAATAAAAAGTCTTCAAATGAATTGAAGTTGGTATGGTCTTGCCTACTTAGAATTGAATAAGTGCTACCAAAATATGAATCATTAGCATATTCGATCTTCATTTATTCAAGTCCAACTTGCTCATTACTCATTACAATGAGCAAATGATGCCTTCTACTAAAGGCATCAACTACCACATTGGTTTCACCACTCCTATGTTGCACAACAAATGTGTTTTCTTAGTTTTTTTTGCAAAAATAAGCTCATTTGGCATGTTTGTGGGACAATTTATTTTAAGATTTATGTACTTGAAGGCTTGATTGTCCATCATCAAAATGAATTCCTTATGTAGAAGATAATGCCTCCAATATTTTAAGGCCTGCACCACTGCAAAGAATCTCTATTACAAACATCACCGATATATCGGCAACATCGTAATATATCGCGATGCTAATACCCTAACGATATATCGGCCGATATTTTCCCCAATTTTTTGGTGATTTTTCCCGATTTTATCACGATTTTTTGGCAATTTTTTCGAGTATATCACGATTTTTTGCCCTCTTTTTTTTTCTTAGTTGCCGTGTTTCAGGAAAAAAAAAGTTGTCGTGCTCATAAAAAATGTCACATTAGTAACTGGTCATATTAAATGATAATATTAAATTCTTAAAGTAAAAGTGGCATTCTCCTTATCTTTCATTTTCTATCCTTTTACTTAAATTTTTAACATTACCATTAATTGTTTCAAGATGTTTGAGAGTGGTTCCAACCTCATTGGACTTCATATGCAAAAAGTAGAATTTTTTATCCCATTTAGAATTCAACAGACTTAATAGTTTATCAAGATTTTAGGATTGCAAAGTTTCCATAGGATTTTATCATGTATGAGGGTATGGGATTGGCATTTAATCAAGCACATCAACCCCTCTATGTACCTTGATGTTGGTCGTGTTGATTATTGAACTCCTTTGTCACAACCTTAATAAAAATTTACTCTTCACTCAAGCAAAATCACTTATTAAGCATGGGAAGTTTTTTTTACCTTATTTAAACTATTGGATTAAGAAGTTTCATCAAAATTGTATACTTACTTTTAGCCTCATTTAATTTCTCACTAATAAAAAGGCCACAGGTTTACCTTCTTGACTTAATACTCCTCTAATAGCTACCCTAGAAGCATCACACTCAACAGTAAAAAGTTTCTCAAAGTGAGAGTAGGGGCTTCTATAACCCTTCTCTTGAGTTGTTCAAGACTCACAACAGCTTCCTTTGTCCATGTAAAGACCTTCCCTCTTATGCAATCAGTCAGGGATGCACTTATACTACTGAAATTTTTAATGAATCCCTAATACAAGTTCACCAAACCATGGAAGCTCCTCACTTCTATAATATTTTGAGTAGGCCACTGAAGAATTTCCTTAACCTTTTTTGGATCCACCGGCTGAAATAACACTATCCAAGAATACCGACTTATCCCCTGCAAAACTTACTCTTTTTTGGGTTGATAAATGTTTGAAAGCTAATCTTCGTAGATTCGGTAAATTGTATATAATTATCATTAATAAATCTTAATGATAATCTGAAGATTCACCTTGGAGTCCAAGTGATAGCTTAGAAGATGAAACCAAACATCAAAGTGATAACTTAGAAGATGAAACCAAACATCACTTGTATTGTATTTATATGTATATTCTCTTAATGGAAAAACACATACACACTTATCACTTGTCCTATATTGAGTGTATTGAGTGTTCTCACAGTGGTATCAGAGCTACTCTGAGCCATGTGGCCTGTGCTTAGAACATTGCCATAACTATCCTCCCTGGCATATTCTACGCCCACTGCCAACTCTGTGCACAGTCCTCAAACCTGCACATTATCTCTCTTCTCCTGCTTAGTTTGCATCTGGGCATTTAGAGGTTGAAAGTAATCCTAATTTGAGCTATGCTAGATTGCACGTCATAGGTGGTCTGCATGCTTTGTGAAACCTCCCCACGGTTGTCTCTTCCATTCGTTTTTTTGCCAAATCTGAACCCTCTCTTCTAGAATCTCTTATCTTCTTCCCAGGTTCTCCCATCTTCTTTCCCACTACGATTCTCCTCGATCCCCGTAGAAATTAAACTCCCCATTTCTACATGTTCGTCAGCCAAAATGTTGTAACTACTCCAAAATCTATTGACGGAGAATTACTACCTAGAGAAAACCCCTTGGGAACATTTGTATTTTATATTTCTAAGAAGGGTACCGTTTCACAGGATATTTATAGCTGGACATTGTAATCGAAGCCCCTGTTAGTGTTGGTGAAGCAAAGCGTATTAGCGGGAGATTGAAGTGACTGGCTTGTTCCATTCCACTCTTATACCAGGTTGTTGCTACCTTGCCAGTTTCAAAAGAACAAATCAATAATGGAATTTATGTCCTCCCTTTGGAAGTGGATGTGCATTTTCTCTGTACTAATCCTACTCTGCTCAATTTCTGCTACAACAAATCCCGCCCTTAAAGTGAAATTGCAGGTGTTCATAATGGCATTCCAATCACATTATAGCTGAAGGGTTTTTTGTTCATTGGTGCTTCCTTTGGTATTAATCCTGGAGTTATTCCTTTCAATTGGTATCATCTCTCAAAGACCCAGGCCTTCCAAGTTTTACTAACATCAATAAATATGCTAATTCATTTCGAGTAGGTGGAATCCTAAGAAGTGTTGTCAGGAAGATATGCTGAAAAGGTTGAAGTATGCTTTCATCGAAATGCATCTCTTGGACTTGGGCAGTGCCCTAAAGATGAGTGGAAATTGCTGCAAAAGGGGCTATGGAGTGCCACCATTTTACCTTAAGAAACTAAATTTGTTGATATTAGGATTATAGATTCATTTTCTGCCTCTTTACAATCTCATTGATAAAGAGTTTTGACTATGGTGTTTAGTTTTCTTGGCTTCAGGTTTAGTAATGCTGCTTTTGGAACCTATTGTGAGTGAGTGGGTTCCCTTTTATTACAGCAGTGTAATGGCTCTTGGTATTATTTTCTTAATATTGATTCTTCAGTTTTTAGGGCATGAAGCTATTGCCAACAAGGCATAAAAGTGCTATATATTTTGCATTTTATGGGTCAATGGTAGGACTTGGCTCACTATTTGTAAAGTACTTGTTCGACCTAATGAATTCTATCCTTCAAACGGTTGGACTCAATGAGAAAATGTACAATCCTATAGTTGTTTTCTAGAAATTGTACTTACATGTGCATGGCTTGAATTTTGGCGAGTGAGAACATTTATTCTCTGAGAAGATGGTGGTGTTGATTTTTGTTAAAAATATGACAACTTATTAATGAATAATGGATTCTCGAAACTTGACTAAATCTGAGTAGCTTGTTTAACCGTTGGTTGGTTGGAAGTTTCTCTAACCGATGGCAGTTCTTGCCTCTATGTAACTTCTTACATAAATGTATTTATATGTAAAGTAGAGAGGAATATGGAGAATGAGAGAGTATAGATAAGAAATGTCTGATGTAATCTCCATCATTGAAGGAATAAGACATCGATCCTTTGACTTGTGGATGTTTCCCCAAAATGAGGTTTTAACACGTTAAATTCCTGAGTTTAATGTGTTTTTTTTTTTGGTCTATTTTTCTGTTTATTAGTTTTATTATAGACTCTTAAATACCAACAAGTGGTATCAGAGCCAGAGAGAACCACCGTCCAAGAACCGCCATTTCTGTGAGGGAGCCCGTGCAAAAGCTTGAGCCTGAGAGAGAGACGTCGTTTGCGGTGAGAATGCTCTGTGTGAAGTCTACAGAGCCATCCGTGGTGGGAGAGAGCCACCATTTTTTGCCAGCTGTTGCTGTGGAGGAGTCCGTGACTGTCGACCTGGAGAGAGAGCAGTGGAAAAGTTGTCATCATTTTTGAAGGAAGAGCCAGCCCGTGAGCTTGTGGAGGAGCCGTGGTCCAGTGGAAGAGTCAAGAATGGAGGAGCCTCAAGGGAAAAGCACACCGCGCAGTAAATAAATTTAACTACGCAGTAGATGAATACCTTCTTTTTCTTCTCTTCGGACTTCGTGGACCATACAATTGAGAACTTCAATTTTACTTCGCAGAACACTTACTTCTCTAAGAATTAACTTCTCAGTTTTAACTGCGCGATATCAACTTTTCCTTCGCAGAGATTAACTCTGCGGTTTCACCTTTTTACTTCGCGGCAAGTAACTGCACGATGAACTTCACAGTGATGCGAAGTTAACTTCGCCACAATACTTCACTTCGCAGTCTTCACAAACACTTCGCGGAATGCTTAACCAAACTTTATCATGAAATATATTTCTCTAATGCATAACAACTAAAATCATCTAACGCGAAGTTACTCTTAGTAAATATGAAACTTTCACTGCTGTGAACTATTTGTGAATCTTGATTTCTTTTACTACGCATAAATGTAAATAACATTTACACAAGTAGATTTGGAGAAGATATGCGACATGCAAAATTCAACATTCTTGAGAATGAAACATAAAACTATAGACTTGTATATTTACCACAGTAAACTACGCAGCTCCTCAATACATGGAAATGAGTTTCACTGCGATCTTTTATATTCACAGAGCTTGGGCTCTTGATACAATCTTCCACACTTGCTATGCGTAATTTTCTCTCCTACACATCTCTCTCTCTGTTTTTTAACAATGAACTTCTACTTATAGATATTTCTAACAACCGACTTAGGATCACTTTTCTTGGAAGCTACAGGATTGCATTTAAACACTGTAATAAATTCTATCCTAAGTTTTCTTGACTTGTGAACTATTAACGTGGTTACATAACTGCAAACAGGACGTCCACCGTATTTGCAGTGAACTAACTGACAGACTGATATCGCGGACATCGCGGTGACACAAAACGGCTGCCAGGGTGACTGACAGAGTCGGCTTAGATTTGATATGCTTATCCGCTCATTAATTACCATTTTCCAACACTCCCCCTTAATTATGAGCGGATGGGGATCATAAAATAAAATTTAAAATTTTACAAAATATTTCAGAGCTAAAACATGCTCTGTTCATGACCAAGTTCATTGCGCAGAACTTGTCATTCCCAAACAACTTCGCAGATACTAAAATGGGTCTTTTGCCAATGGTTTGGTAAAGATGTCTGCTACCTGATCTTCAGACCTGCAAAATTCTAAATAGATTTCTTTGTTGTTTATCAACTCTTTGATGAAGTGATACCTTGTGTCGATGTGCTTGGTTCTTTTGTGGTCGACATGATTCTTTGACAGTGCGATAGCTGAATTGTTGTCGCAGTAAATGACTGTAGGTTCTTGCTGATACTGTGACAGATCACTTAACATCCTGCGCATCCAAACTACTTGACATGCCGCGCTTGTGGCTACAACATACTCTGCTTCTGCTAAAGAAAGAGTTACTATGGGATGTTTCTTTGACGCCCATGATACAACACCTATTCCTACATGAAATGTATTCCCAGATGTGCTTTTTCTGTCATCTATGCTGCCTCCATTGTCGCTATCAATGTATCCAATGAGTTTTCAATTTTCTAAGGTTGAATACAAAATACCAAAGTCTTTTGTTCCACTTACATACCTCAGAATTCTTTTACCTGCTTGCCAATGCGATTCTTTTGGTGACCTTGAGATTAAGTTGACTCCATACATGATATCTGACCTTGTTGCTGTAAGATACATAAGGCTGCCAACAAGCCTTTTAAACAAAGTAGGATCTACATTAGATCCATCATCATCCTTGCTTAATTTCAAACCTGTTATCACTGGTGTTGGGGATGTCTTACAGTTTAACATCTTAAATCTGTTTAAGACATCATTAGCTTATTTTGACTGAGATATAAATATCTCATTTTCAGACTATTGGACTTCAATGCCCAGAAAATACTTCATAAGCCCCAAGTTAGTCATTTCAAATTCATTTTCCATGACTGTTCTAAATTCTTCTATGCCAAAATCACCAGTAAATATTAAATCATCTACATATAGGCAGACAATTAGCTTATTACCTTGTTGATTGATTTTTGTGTACAGTGTTGCCTCACATTCACTTCTGTGAAATCCATTTTGAATGAGGTATGAGTCAATGCGACTGTACCAAGCTCGCGGAGCTTGCTTCAAACCATAAAGTGCATTTTTCAGTCTGTATGCTCTGTGTCCTTGTCCTGGAACTTCATAGCCTTGTGGCTGCTCCACATATACTTCTTCCTCTAAATATCCATTTAGAAACGCGGACTTAACATCCATTTGATAAATAGGCCATGTCTTATGTGCTGCAATGGCCAAAACTATTCTGAGAGTATCCATTCGAGCTACACGTGCAAAAGTTTCATTAAAGTCTATGCCAGGTTGCTGAGTGAACCCTCTTGCTACCAATCTTGCCTTATGCTTCTACACATTTCCTTCAACATCTTGCTTGGTCTTATAAATCCATTTCACGCTTATTACATCCTTGTCCTTAGCAACATCAACTAGTTCCCATGTTTGATTCTTCTCTATGCATTATATTTCTTCATTCATGGCTTGTGCCCATACTTCATCTTCAACTACTTCTTCATATGTTAGAGGATCATTAACTTGAGAAAATAATGCAAAACAAGAGAATGAATTAGGTGTACCAGCCTCATATATCTCATGCAGACTTCTTGTCCTTGGCTGAGTTGCTGGTGTCGAACTGCTTGTCGGAGTTTGCTGCGCACTTGGTGTGCTTGTCGGAGTTGCTTGTGCTGAACCATGCTGCGCAGTCCTTGGAGTAGGCGGTGCCGCGAAGTTCTGATTCACTTGCGGAGTCTCATCCATATCTTCTGCGATGTCATCATTCTCAACATGTGACACAATTTTCACATTTTTGTCAACAGTTCCATCACATGCTTCATTTTCCACAAACTGAACATCGCGACTCACAATAATTTTTCTTGAAACAGGATCATACAACTTGTATGCTTTTTTATCTTTAGAATACCCAATAAAAATGCATTTATGTCCTTTATTGTCTAATTTTTGTAACAATAAAATAATAAATTAATATTAACATTAATTTATTATTAATTAAAGACTATTTAAGTCAATAGTCATGCCCTTTTATGAAAAGGTGCATGACGGGCTTATATAAAACCCAAACCTATGTAACTATTAATCATCTATCATACATTCCATTTTACATTACTACTTAGACATTTATGGCGTTTATACATTACTTGTACTGGTTATTTACTTAGTAAGGAACTCTTGTTCCTTAGCCCATTCTTGGGCATGCGATTCCGGCTGCTGGCTACTAGTGAGAGTTTCTCTCGTGGATTGGTCCTTGACCATATTTTGGGCTTTTGGCCATTTACTCACTCCATACATCGCTCCTTCCCTCTTCTCCAGCTACACTCCTACCACCATTCATCACCCTCACGTGCTCTCTTCCCCCCGTCACGCTGCAACTCCTCATGCTGCTTCCCCACGCATGCTCCCACCTCCTGGCGTCCTGCTACCTCCTCCCTCCATCTACATGCCCCTCCATCACACTACAGTCCCGCTTGCCCCTCCTTTCTCCGCCTCCCTCCTCCTTTCTTCCCTCCACTACAGTTCCGTGCCCTCTGTACACTCTTCCCACGCATTCTTCCTCTACTAACTGGTGCCGCTCCTTCCCAACGCCCCTACCTCCGCCACTCCTACTCATCTACCCCCTTCGCTCTACGCCCTTCCCATCCCTCCTTCTTCAGAATCTCTCCTGCGTGCTCTCAAGCTCCTCGCACCCCACGCTGTGTGTGCGGTTGCACCAGCTCCAACCTCCACTTCACCACCATCGCCAAGAGCCTTCTGTCTTGCACCTCCTCGCTCCAGCCATGTCCAATCCCTCCTCTCCACCATTCTGCTACTTCCCTGCCACACCGCCTCTTTCCCCCTGTCCCCTACGCGTGCCATCCTTTTGTGTTTCCTTGTGGCCTCCACTCCCACATTCCCCATCCTTCTCCTCTCCCGCGCTGTGCTACGCTGCGTCCCCTCCTCTCCACCATTTTGTTGCCTCCCTTCCATACCACCTTCACCCTGTTGTTGCGTCCTCCCCATGTCACACTACTGAAACTCCTCCCCACGCGAACTCCATCTTCTTGCATCATCTCCAAAAACTCTTAAACCCTAATTTAAACAAATTAATAATATTATATTATATTATTGTATTTGTTTAAATATTTTAATTCAAAAAAACAACTAAATATTAAACTATATATATATATAGTTTATACATTAATAATAATAATAATATTATTAATTAGTTAATTAATAATTATTATTATTCAAAAAAAAATATTATTATTATTATTTTATGAAAATAATAATTATTTTTGAAAAAAGAAGAAGAAGAAGAAGAAGAAAGATCATCACTCGTAAGACAAAGTCAAAGAAGTCAAAAATTCTATCACCAGAAAAATCAAAAGAAGACCAAGAAGACTTGTCAAGCAACCAAAAACCGCTATCAAACAAGAAGACCAAGTCAAAGTTGGAATTCAGAAGTCATGGCAACGATGATAGCAGAGTTACAATCGCAGTTACGAGTAGTTTCGGCTCAACTAGAATAGTGCCAGGCAACAAATAATAGTCTAGTGTTCGAAAATTGCAAGCAAACACTAAAGATTACTAAGTCAGAATTGAATATTCAATTTTTGGAAGATAGTAAAAAAAGACTCATAGAAAGGTTAGGAGATAAAGATGAGAAAATATCAAGTCTGGAAAGTATCATTCAAAAACTTGAAGACCAGATAAAAAAACCAAACAAAGTCGAAGAATATCCGTGTGGAAATAAGGTCGACTTAGAAGAGGAAATTAGTCGTCATGGAAAAAGAAGACGAATTGGCGCAAGTACATGAAAAGTTAAAAAATCAGGAAACAGAGTTACGTCATCATCAACAACAAAAAGAAAAACTCCACTAGCAATATGACGACAGCAAGAAAACACATAAGTTGGAACTGACAAAAGTCAACAAGGTGTTATCAAGCAATACTGAAGAAATTTTTCGACTACAAAATCATAACAAAACGTTGATTACAAAGATAAAAAAAATTGAAAAGCAGTAGCAAGAGGGAACACTCCAGTGAAGACCTTGAAGGAAGAATACTAGAAAAACAAGAAGAAAACCAGTGTCAAAAGAATCTTATTCAAGAACTAGAGACACAAATCAAGAAGTTAGAAATTGACAAAAAGTCGCAAGATGAAAGAATCGAAAAAATTCAAAATCATAAAAATCTACTGGAGAACCAAGAAGTGCAAATCCAGGAAGATGCACCCAAAAATCAAGTCAAGGAAGTGAAGGCAATCCTCGTCGTTGCTCAAAAGAAAGAAAAACAAACAACACAGACGCCTTACAGACATCCCAATTATAATCACCATTTTGACCAACGACAGGGTCAAAACGAGCACTCACAGAAGAATTATGTTGACAGGCGAAAAGATCGACATACTAAGCAATAGTTGAAATGACCCATCCCACCAAATGATCTCAGAGCTCCGATAAAAATAGATCTGGGATGGACCACAGCAGATACAATGCGACAATTCTCCTTAGGAATTCGTAATTCGTATCGTCTCATTCCATAAAGTATCGCAAATACAGAAGAAGGGATCTCGAGATGGTTGTTCAAGGGAAATCATACATTGCTATTAATACAGCTTTGAGGACAAAGCTTCCCTTAAGGGGAAGGCAATGTAACAATAAAATAATAAATTAATATTAACATTAATTAAAGACTATTTAATTCAATAGTCATGCCCTTTTACGAAAAGGTGCATGACGGGCTTATATAAAGCCCAAACCTATGTAACTATTAATCATCCATCATACATTCCATTTTACATTACTACTTAGCCATTTATGGCGTTCATACGTTACTTGTACTGGTTATTTACTTAGTAAGGAACTCTTGTTCCTTCAATTTCCTTCTTAGCTCACTTGGAACATGTATACCGCAGTTGCCACTGCTTCAGCCCAATATTCATTTGATAGGTGCATCGCTGCCAACATACTACGCGCCATCTCCATAATGGTTCTGTTTTTCCTCTCTATGATACCATTCTGCTATGGTGTATACCGCGCAGTGAATTGCTTCTATATGCCATGATTCTTGCAAAAATTTAAGAAGTCATTTGAGACATACTCACCACCTCTATCTGTTCTCAATATCTTGATGCTGTAACCACTCTGCTTTTCCACGAGTGCCTTGAATTGTTGAAAACAATCAAATGCATCATATTTATGCTTTAGAAAATGAAACCATGTTTTTCTTGTGAAATCGTCAATAAATGTGAGAAGATAAGTGCATCCTCCCATGGATGGTGTTTGCATCGGTCCACAGATATCAAAGTGCACAATTTCAAGTGGTGCGCGAGCTCTGTATGACTTTCCGACTGGAAAAGTCTCTCTATGCTGCTTTCCAAAGATACAGCCTTCACAAATTCTCTCTGGATTTTCAATCAATGGAAATCCTTTCACCATATCCTTCATGTGCAGTAGCTTCAGTCCACCAAAGTTCAGATGTCCAAATCTTAAATGCCATAACCAGGATTGATCCCGGATTTCTGTTTGAAACGCAGCTTGCATTGCGCTGCCTTTTTCTTCTGCTGCGCAATGAATGTCTGCTCCTTTGCTTTCTGCTTTGAACGCAGCTTTAGAATTTTCTTTCTGACTTTCATGAACAACATGAGTATTTTTACCTTTGATGATTGGTGTTATCTTCAAAGGAAACAAGCGATTGCTTGTCATCTGCAATTCGGCTATTAACTGATTGCTTGGGTATACGTCTTTGATCAGACAGCGCTTCCCTATCATATGAACTATGTAACCTTTTTCCATCAACTGTCCAATGCTCATCAGATTATGCTTCAAACCTTGAACATAATACACATCAGGCATAAATTTATGCTCCCCCTGTTTTGTTAGAATATCAACAGTACCCTTACCCAAAACAGTGACTTGGATATTGTTTCCAAGTGTGACATCAGTTTGAACTGTTTTATCTAGGCTAGAAAATAAACTTAAATTACCAGTCATATGATTGCTACAGCCTGAGTCTAAATACCATATGTCATTTGGACTTTCTTGGATAGCATTGCATTCAAGTGAAGGTGCGCATGCTAAGAACAGTGAGTTGTTCGAAGTGTTGTTGTTGCTTGATTGAGGTTCACCTTGCTTTCCTTGGTCATACTGCTTCTTTCTAGATTCATATGCGAAGTGTCCATACCTCTTATAGTAATGACATTAAATCTTTGATTTATCATACCTTTGCCCACTTGGCTGATTGGTGGTTTGATTCTGGCCTCTTCCCGCGACTTGCGCAGGATTGCTGCTGCGACCTCCTCTGAACGAACTTCATCCTCTGCCTCTAGAGTTTGACCTTCCTCTGCCTCTACCTCGACTTATGGATGACTGTGCTACGAATGCACCTTCCAGCAATGTTTCTGAACTGCTGATTCTATGTTCATGATTAAGTAATGAGGCTTGCAACTCATCAATAGTAAATGTGGACAGATCTTTGTTTTCCTCCAGGGTTACAACCAAAGATTCAAATTTCTTTGGCAGAACTCTAAGAACTTTTTCAACAACTCTTTGGTCACCTAGAGTTTCTCCATGAGACTTTATTTGATTAACTAGACCAATTACACGAGTATAAAATGAGTCTACTAACTCTGTATTTTTCATTGACAGAGATTCAAAATCTCTTCTAAGAATTTGAAGTTTCGCAGTCTTTACCTTGTTCAAACCTTGATATGTTGTTTCCAGCATGTCCCACGCTTCCTTAGCTGACTGCGCTGCTGCTACTCTTGGGAGTATTGATTCATGTGTCGCTTGATGTATGTGGAACAACGCCTTTCCATCTTTCTTCCTCTGTTCCCTTAAGACATCCTTCTCAGCTTGTGTGAGATTGTTATATGCTGCTAGATCTGTTGGTTCTGCATAGCCTTGCTGGACTATTTCCCATACATCTTGACCTCTAAACAAAGCTTTCACGGTTAGAGACCAATATTCATAATTTTTTCCTGAAAAGATTGGAGTTTGCAAATTACCAGAAGTGGAAGCCATTCTTAACCGCTCTTCCCTTATAAATAAAATTCTTACTTTCCGTAAACCAGGCTCTGATACCAGATCAAGGGAAAAGCACACCGTGCAGTAAATAAAATTTAACTGCGCAGTAGATGAATACCTTCTTTTTATTCTCTTCGGACTTCGTGGACCATACAATTGAGAACTTCAATTTTACTTCGCATAACACTTACTTCTCTAAGAATTAACTTCGTAGTTTTAACTGCGCGATATCAACTTTTACTTCGCAGAGATTAACTCCACAGTTTCACCTTTTTACTTTGCAGCAAGTAACTGCGCGATGAACTTCACAGTGATGCGAAGTTAACTTCGCCACAATACTTCACTTTGCAGTCTTCACAAACACTTCACGGAATGCTTAACCAAACTTTATCATGAAATATATTTCTCTAATGCATAACAACTAAAATCATCTAACGCGAAGTTACTCTTAGTAAATATGAAACTTTCACTGTGGTGAACAATTTGTGAATCTTGATTTCTTTTACTACGCGTAAATGTAAACAACATTTACACAAGTAGATTTGGAGAAGATATGCAACATGCAAAATTCAACATTCTTGAGAATGAAACATAAAACTATAGCAACTCCTCAATACATGGAAATGAGTTTCACTGCGATCTTTTATATTCACAGAGCTTGGGCTCTTGATACAATCTTCCACACTTGCTGTGCGTAATTTTCTCTCCTACACATCTCTCTCTCTCTGTTTTTTAACAATGAACTTCTACTTATAGATATTTTTAACAACCGACTTAGGATCGCTTCTCTTGGAAGCTACAGGATTGCATTTAAACACTGTAATAAATTCTATCCTAAGTTTTCTTGACTTGCGAACTATTAATGCGGTTACATAACTGCAAACAAGACGTCCGCCGGATTTGCAGTGAACTAACTGACAGACTAATATCGCGGACATTGCGCTGACAAAGAATGGCTTCCAGGGTGACTGATAGATTCGGCTTAGATTTGATATGCTTATCCGCTCATTAATTACGATTTTCCAACAGAGTCGTGAACTAGTTGAGACTAGAGGAGTCCGTAAGCTTGTGGAGGAGCCCATGGTCCATTGGAAGAGTCACCCAGATGTTGGCAGCCGAAGAGCCCGTTGTGCAGCAGAGGTCTGAGGAAGAGAATGACCCACGTGAAGCAGAGATCTGAGGAAGGACCTATGTGGAGCAGCAAGGGAGCTGAAGCCCGCATGAACCCAAGCCAGCGTGAACCCATACTTATATTATGTAGATTATTGATTTTGGGGTTAAATAGCCTTCATTAGGTCATGGAAGGTCCCTTGGTTTCCAACTCAAGGAGGTGCTAGCCTTTTGGCTCTACTAAATACCCTTTGGGTGGGTGTTTGGTTGATCTAGGTGGATCTCCCAAAATGACCAAATTTTAAAGTCTTCACATGCTGAAAAGAATTATACCATTGTCTAGGGCTCATTGAGAGCTTTTCGATGACGTTCGTTTCATAAAAAACAGACTCCGGATGTAAAAGTTATTGCGTTCTGAATTTTCAGCAAAACAGAGAAAAATGGAAAAACGGGGTGCCACATGGCAGGCCCCAGGATGTCACGTGGCATGATCATAAAGCTGAATTGGCAGAGATAATGCCAGCATGGTGATCTGTCATCATGTGAGGATGACACATGTCACCCATAAACGGACGAGTTGGCACCCAATCAAACCAATTCGGAAGTGCCACATGGCATATGATGACGTGGTAGGTGCTGAGGTGGCATACGATGACTAGGAATGATGTGGCACAATGGGCAACTGACAAGCGGTGACCATGTGTACCAATGGCAAGCTACCATGTGGCAGCCATGAAATGTTCATGAAGGTTTAAGGTTCAAAAATTTTGTTCCAAACATTACTATGTAAATGTCTATGGTTTGTACATAATGTGTCACAAAGAGACAGAGTTACGGGATTTGAACACATAATCTCCCCCTTAATTCTCCAACACATTACCACTAAGCTACAAACCATTCATTTGATATGGATCCACAACATATATTTTTAAATTTAATGCGGATTTGGACCCCCAAATTGGGTGCACTCCACGAGCGCCAAACCACCATTTTTTCACTATTTAAACTGCAGTTTGAAGCAGGGTCGAGGACAGCCGGATTTGATAGGTCGTGGGTACGTTTTCCAATGTAAGCATGCATAGCAAGGTGGTGTTGCACACTTACTAAGGTGGTTTCACACAATATGCATGCATCCCGAGGTGAGTTTGCACGCATATCGAGGTGGGTTTGCATGCATCCCGAGACAGTTTTTTGAGTGCTCGCATTCCAAGGTCGTACGAACTGTACGAATCAAAGGCATTCTGTGAGGCTGTGCTAGAGGGGGCATCCCAAGCTCCGACTCAAAACTATATCGAGTTTATACTCAAAATACTCGGTTTTTCGCAAGGAGTTTGAATCCAGCTTCAGGTTTTGCATCCAAACACTTTGTAGAAAACGTGCCCACATAACCCTTCAGCTACATTGGAGTTTAGCCATGTTTACACTTCAAAGAATCATGTTTTCCTTCTGAAGTTGCTACTAAAGTCTGCTTCTGCTCCAGAATAGCAGAACACTAAGGTGATGTTTGGGGTGATTCCTAGCTCTTCTTTGTAAAGCATTTTTGAAGACTAATAAAATCGGTCTCACTGGAAGGGGCCCAAAGACGAAGTCCATATTGGATGAACCCCATCATCAACTGCTGTCCCATATTATGGTTTTCATTCTTTAAGATTATGTGCTCTTTGAAAGTGTCATTTTAAAGCATTTTTTAAAGTATGTCTTCAAAAGCTAAATGTTGAAGCATTCACATAAATCTTGGTTAATAAAGATCTTGCAAATTCAGATCACTGGTGCCCTTGAGAAAATCATTGGGACACATGGCCACACTCATATTTTTTCTTTGTAGAGGTGATTACAAGTGTAATGGTTGTCACACACAATTTATCACACCTCATTTTCCCACCTGGACCTATTGTTTTGATGAAAAACCCCTCCTCCTGGTCTCTAGACCCATGAAGAATAAGCCTTAAAGAAGAAGGCTACATTGTTAAAAAGGAGGGCATTGAAGGAACAAGATCCGTTGGGGTTATTTGGGGCATGAGACCCTCCTTTTGGCTTAGCTTGCACTTGGTAAATCCTAATTGCACATTTTCATTCTTGTTTATGTCATTGTATGGTTTAGTTCGTAGTTTGTGGGTGCACTAGGCTTAAATTTTAGAACTTGTCAATAACTTTGTAGGATTAAATTTGTAAAAGGTTGAGGGTTGTCTCATATAAATGAGACAACCTCACCTCATTTGTAAATCATGGAGAAGTGTTCAAATTTTGTATTCTTTCTTTTCTCTTGGTATATTGGAGCACTTGAATCTATGCACACCTCTCTCTTAGATGCCTTTTTTGCTTGAAGGATGAATTGATGATGTTCTAGGGTTTGATATTGCACATTCTAAGTTGATGCTAGACTATTTGTAATAACTCATGCTCAAGGGTGACCTAAGACACACTATCTTGCTCATTCTTGGTTAATTTTTATATGTTTATCTCCTAACCCTAGTTTAACATTTCTCTTGAAGTGCTTTGGACCGAGTTAGGGTTTGTTTTCTAGGATTTTATCAACTTGCTTGGGGATACATTCATACCAAGGGGCTCTCCATGTTTTGTTGGGCCTTGGACTTCTCTATTTTCCCTAATTAGAGTTTCAGTACCTAACACTTGAGGTTTCTAGCTTAGCCCTAGTTCCAAGTATTGAATACCATCTCAAGAGGAGCAACATTAGCCTCGATCTCTCATATCCCTAGGATTTGAGACAAGAATCTATTACCCTATCTATCAATCCTATTTTTATCAAATTTTACATGTTTTATTTTATGCATAAAAATAGTTTATTGTTGTAAAAAAACCTAAAAATATAAATAAATTCAAAAATCCAAAAATAGATGTGATTTGGTATTTCTGGTCCACCCTAAAAGTTTGCCATGGGGTTTTTATCCACAAACCCTAGAGGGCACCCTCTTCTGAGGAAGTGCATTAGGTTATGTGAAACCCTCGGAATTGGTGAATTAAAGGGTGTGAGGTATTTTTGGCTTGCCCTACAACTTCTCCCTAGTCTAGTTGTCCTTTTTTCCTTGAGGGCACACTTTTTGGAGTGGCTACCTTGTGAAGTGTGACATTACTGTGGGAGACATGGAATTTCCTTTAAAGGCATGATATTATTTGGAATTTGTGATAAGGTGAATAATTCCAGTTATATATGATTCTTGTGTCTTGATTTCATATTGTTTGACTCTAATAAGGCACTGATCATAGCTATTAAGGCTTCATGGAAGGTGTTTGGGGTTTGTTGGTGGTTGAAGGTATATTTCATATATTAGGGTCTCCCCCTACTTTTTGGAGTTACCCGAAGTGCAGAGAGGTTAGAATGTGGTGACATTAGGCCTAACTCTCCCTCGAGCTTACCATCATAGCACTAGGCCTACATAGCCTTGACTTGTAAAGAGATGCTAGTTTAAGTAGTAATGCAATGTATATTGCAAGAATGACCAGAGCTACATTTTAAGTAAAATCGAGCAGAGAATAAATTTATGGTGTCATTTGTGGTTGTCTAAAGATGGAAGATTGACTCTTGTCTAGTTAATTTTAAAGAAATTCTAGTATATTGGCATGCTTCGTCCCATATCCCTAAACAATTTTTACAAAAAGTAAGAAGGACCTACTATAACATTTTATGGAGAGATTTTAATGATGGGAGTGGTTTCCATCTAAGTGGTAGTCTATTACCCAACCCAAGGGTGGAGGGGATGGAATCAACCATATTCATTACTTTGGGACTTATCTAGAAGAAATTCTTTGGAATCTCATCACTAAAGATATCCTAGGGAACAAAAGCCTCATTCAATATTATATTGACCTTGGGTCTTTCTTGAATCAAATACCCAGTTGAATAAAGTATTAAAATGTTTCCAATCAATGGAAATCGTTGGTTTTATCTTTTATTGTAATTGCAAATCACCTATATTTGAAGGTGGAAATGGGATATTGGTTAGACTAGGATATGACGCTATTATGAGCTATGGTAATGATATGTATCTTCCAACAAAAGTGATTATTTTACTACATTTCTTGGGCTATTTTTCCTTAGAATAGGTTGTGGACAATGCACCTACAAATGTATGGCACCATGACTGGAATTCACCATTGTATTTGGGCCTAGAGGGGGATCATGCTTATTTTTGTATTGACTACATATTTGACTTAATGAGAAGTCATTCAGCATTAGGGAGTACTCTAATGCCCTAAGGTGGTCAATGAGTAGGACTAGGGGAAGGTACACAACCCAAATAGGGTATTGTGCTTTATAAGTGGCCGAGAAACAATTGGTTAGGTGGTGGTGATTTAAAATTTGGAAGGTCAAGGAACGAAAAATACCATTATTCATATGTTGCTTGCCCTAAAAAATAGATTGTTGACATGGGAATCAATGCATAATAGGAAAACAAAAGGTGCTAGATAGTGTATTCTTTATAAACCTTCCCAAGGAAATATCACACATATGGCCATAGAATGCACTTTCTCTATTCATGTTTGGAAGGATATAATCCCATGATTAGCTCTACATAAAATTTGGATTGGATAGTTATTGAGGATTGCCTTAAATGTTTTTTCCAAAGACAAGATCTCAAGAAGTTGAGATCAATTTCATTTCCACTACTTTGGAGCATTTGGATAGCTCCAAATCCTCTTTTATTTGACAACAACAACTTCCCACTTTCTAGGTTTTTGCTTAGATATATACTAAATTTCAAATTATAAAAGGGCCACTCATACTAAAATTACCCATAGGGATCTTCATGTTGACAAAACCCTACCAAGGAGCTTCATTTGATAGAGTCGTTTAGGGACAAAGAAAACAAATACTCTTAGGGGCATTTTATCGTTTGAAAATGTTCATTATATAAGATTTAAAGTATACCTCATAAGTGGCTTCAATAACTACTTTTTTGAGATTATGGCACTTCAAGTGTTTTTGATGGTTAACTATACAAAAGTGTGCATACACTACAATTTTTTCCAATTATTCTTTATTATTGATAAGGTAGATGAGCAATGAACAACTAGTAGAAAACATAGCCTTCCGAGTTCTTGCAGATTTAGTCAAGAAAAAATGACACGTCTATTATGAATTTAATGTATTTTTGACCTCTTAATCTACAAAAAAAAATTAACTTCTTAGTTTGCAAAATCCCTAGGTCACAAAGAAACTCACTAGCCAAAAAATATGAGAACACACATTCCTAAAAGAAAGAACAAACAAAAGATAAAACAATAGTTTTACTGGAAAAAATGGGTTAGCTTTAAATTATGAGATAACTTGATTTTATATAAATAATGCATTAAAAATATTAATAAACAACTCCTTGACTCCCCAAAGGGCTAGGATACATCTCCATAAATACACTTAACAACCAAGTCAAGTAAGGTCAAAGATTATAGAATAAGAAGAAAAACTCATTAAGAGTTACTTCTTGAGTTGAAATTGTCCTCCTTGGGAAGGATGTCCAGGTTGTTTGCATGGTTTAATAGGTTTGACATGACCTTATTAAATGGTAGGGTCGTCTTAGATAGTACCCTCATCTTAGTGGGAGTTCCAAGCACTCCATATAACTTCCCAATTTATTTTGAAAGCCTCCTTGCTTTATGCTTTGGGCAGGGCAGGCCCAAAATAGAGGATGGGACATAACGTGCTGTTTACTGAAACAGAATAATCCAGCGTGAAGTATTAGTAGTTTATATAAATTTTATTTTTAAAAGATTCATAAGTAATTCTCGATAAAAGCCACGGATGCATTTATAAGGTTCAAACTCTAGTTTGACACATGTATGCGCGTTGTAAAGCGGGTGTCCTTTAAATGTTTGGCACTCTAAATTGCTGATGATTGTGTGTGGGGATGCACGTAGGTATTGAAGAGATTATACGTATGGTCCAAAGTACACTGATTGATCTGGTCCCTTTGGTTATTATTCGTTCATTCCTTCCTCTACAAAGCATGAGAATTTAAAACTTAAAACTAAATAAATTAGTTATTACATTCATAGAAGTGAAGTGATTTTATAAATAAGTATGCATAATATTCGAGCTAATTTGTGGTCGGTGAATATCAATATGTCACAAGTTAAGTGCCATGAACAAGTTTTCTCAATGTTGTCTATCATTTTCAATCTAGAAAAAGCATAGATTGTAATCCCCCGCAAATTCTAAGATATAAACACCTATCGATATATTATAAGGTTATTCGAAAAACTCTTATTTTCTATTACTAGTTTTATGTCTTTGAGCTTGAATCAACTTGAATGAATTAAATTCAAAACTAAAATTATATTTAGTAAGATAATAATTATGATGATAGTTATTTAAACCAACTTTGATCTATAAGACCTTAAAAAGGAGAGGAGTGTAAAAAAAAAGGTGTGTTTTAATGTGAGTGTACACGTCATATATGAGAAAGTGATTTTCATCTTCAACAATCTTTGTGCCACAAAGATGACAAATTCTTTAACCCATGATGTTATAGGAATTCTAACACCATGTTTTAATATCACTCCTAAAAATTTATTCTTATTTTAACAATGTTGATTGTCTTCTTCTCTTTAATTAAAATATAAATACTTTTGATTTTCTTGTCTTCTAGATAATAATTGATAATGATTTTAGTTAATTGATTGCTCTCGATATTCTTGTGATGTCGGCGACGAATCTTTATTAATAAAGCTATGTAATCCTCCTGTCGTTGACTAGTGTTTAAGAGAATTGTTTAAGCGAAATGTGGCGAGACAGGGAGAACTTTGAGATTTGATCCGATATCATTACAGCGACTTTCTATTTACATAGCTTGCAGAGAAGGCAAAGGGAAAAGACTGGTCCCTTTGTTATAGACATGGGACTGCATAGCATCATGAATTCTTCTTCTCAGCACTATATATATTATATATACGTCTTGCAACATCATCTTTAATTTATGAGATTTGGCTTCGTTTTTCTCTTGACTTGGACTCGACCTAGTGACAGTTGACAACTATTTTCACCTTAAAATACAGAATTGATTAGAATGTGTGACTCATTTAAACTAAATTAATTCATTTATATTCAAACTCCGGAGTCTGTGGGTGAATGGAAGTGCAAGCATGAGTGCCTGCGAATGTGCGCGCGTGTGATTCGAACCGAAAGAGAAGGTACGGAGATATTACTATATCTTTTTCTTTCTTCTTTACTTCATAAGCAACAATTTTTTTGGAAAACGATATGATGCAAGCAGTCCTGAATTCTACCTACCTTTTCGAAAAGCGAAAGGTATAAGTAGCCCTCAAGAACTTTCCCGAATCCGGATGATGCCCATGCTCATAAAATAGACCATCACAGTTCAATGTTGAAAGTGTTAGAATAAAAACAAAGGGAATAATATAATATAAGTGAGATTCCCACCACCACGACAACTTCCCAGCATTGTATGCATGCATTTAACAACGAAAAATGAGAGGCCATTACAAAGCATATCCATAATTGGTAGGATAAAGTTTATTCACATGAATTATTTTTGTCTGCTTGCATTGGAGTTTTGTAATTCATGTTTGTTCTAGGTTGAAAATGTTTTTGATATTTGATACACTTAGAATTTGAGAGCAGCCAGAGCAGTTATTAGATGTAACTTATTCTAATTTTGGAAAGATAGGTTGAGAGAATATCTTAACAATCTCCAACAACCTTAACAAATCTCAAACCAAATCTACATGCATTAATGAAAGCATTATTTTAACACTCCCCTTTAATGCTTACATTACAAAACAGAAAATACAATACTGAATCTTGAATATTGTTTACACCCACTCTGAAATTTCTGGTTTAGGCTCTTTCTTCTCCACAACTTGGAGCTTCCCACTTGACTCATTTAAACTGCAATGCAACCGCTTTTAACCATCAATAAAGCAATATAGTGAATAACAATATTGAATACTTTATTATGCCAAAGTACATAGCTCACTGAGTTTGGCAAAGAAGTAACCAAGTAACTGGACCGATCTATGGAGATACTTCCATCTGTTGAACGCATAGCTTGCTGAATCCAACAGGATCTAGGAGAGTACTCTACATACTTGAAGTATCCAAAAATTAGTCATACAAGTGACCTTCACAAATACACATAAAGTGATGCGCTCAAAGCACGATGAGTTACGCCAATTTAACCTTATTAAAAACAACCTGTAACTAATGTTCAGGGAACACCACTGGATCACATCAGCATATAACAAACTTAATCCAACTATTATTTGTGGTTCTGCATCATTTGAATTTTTGCACACTATAATTGAACAATCAAATATACAATTCTTTAAAACTTTCACAATCTGCACACTCAATATGAAAAACATTGTTGTTAAGAGATTTTCATATTATTCTTGAAAGTACATAATATGAAAATGTTTTAATGTGTTGTTGACTTAGACAGAGTAATCTGCATTGAAGGATTATTGGTTTTGCTGGCTTATGATTGTGTCAGCAGATGAAGGAAGGTATTCAAGAAATTATACGTATGATCCAAATCACACTTCATTTCTTATAGGATTAACAGAGATGACTTCTTTCATTTGTAGGTATAGTTTCCATGCATATCTCATATTCTATCATCTAAACTTTTTAGAGTACATAAGCTACAGATAATATATACCCATTCTTCATGCAACTTACCACTAGATTATTATGGTAATATACCCACAATTCTGGAAACTTTAGCGCTATTATTATGGTGGAGGAGCCTTAGCAGTCCTTTGGTTATTATTAGTTTATTCGTTCCTTTACATTTAATGATTAGTAAGTATTCCAGTGGTAGAAGCCAAGAAGTTCACTAAACAAAGTTCATCAGCATTAGAAGTTAAAAGATAGGATATCTAACATTAATTGTAAGGTGGTGTAAAAACCTTATATTTTCTATCTATATCTATGTTTAAAAAGCTTTAAGAAAAGCATTACCAAATTTCCATAATTGTGATAAATTAAAAGGCTAGAAAAGTTAGTATTGTAGCAAATGAATTGTTTCTTATTGTTAGTATACATATAATATTTTATGAGAAAGTGATTTTCATTTTTAACCCTCTTCATGGTACAAAGATGAAAAATTCTTTATCCCATGGGGTTATAGGAATTCTAAGCTAGTTAAAATAGAGAGATGTTTTTTATCTAGATTAGGTTTGATCAGATTGTCCTCTTTACAATAGTTAAAATAAAGAGATTCTTTTGGTTTTCCAAATTAGATTAGAGTTGATCACCTCCTTATCCTCTACCTTATAATATCTTATCCTCTACCTTATAATATCTTATACTATCTTATATTATATTTGAGTAGTGTTAATGTTCTTCTTTACACTAATTAAAATAGCCACATACTTTTGATTTTCTACATTAAGGTTGATTGGCTACTTATGCTTAATGCGTAGTTGCACAAAGTGCAGTTATCTATGCAAAAATCACGAGTTATTCATGCATCAACTAGCTATCAGTTATTCATGCATCAACTAGCTATCAATTATCCATGCATAGCTACGGGATATTTTTTATATTATTTAAATATATAATTGTTTATTTACTGCCATAAAATCAATCTAGAGAGTCTAAGGAAAAGCATAAACTCTAGTCCACCGTAAATTCTAAAACACTTATAAATGTAAATATTATCACTATTGTACAAAGTAATATCTTTTTCAACTCCCCTTTAACCAAGATATGATATACTTATGCAAATAACTTGTAACATAAAGAATACTAAAAAAAAATAAAAATACTTATTTTAATTTAAAATAAAATTTATTTTAAATTAAAATAAATTTATACTACACACTAATTTGTAAACCACATTCCAAATTATCATGGTGATTACGAGTGTTAATTCGACGGACAAAATGCTAGTCATGTAACTGATACAGTTTAAATTTCAATTTCGTATGGCAAAACACAAATAAATGATGAAATACTTTTGATTATCCCACTGAAATCTTCAAAATGACGCCTAAATCCGATTTGAAATTCCATCCCTGGTCTTTATCCTCATGTTATAATTACTAAATAGAATTTATACTTATACTAATACGATTACAGTTGATAGTTGGATGGCATTTTTAAATTTTTTTAAATTAGTGTACTTTATTTAAAATCAAATATTAAATTACACATGATTTTAATTTACTAATTTTTCTCTCTATTATTATAAACTTCGCAGCATTACACATGATGATAAAACACATAAGTAGACGACGAAAATCAAATAGTAAATTAACCCCTTTAACTCACTAAATTTATTAAATTTTGTAATTGATATGTATTTCGTTCTAGAAACATATCTGTTAGGTCTCGACAAAATTAAACTAATAATTCAGCTTAGCGAATCGAATTTCAATTAATAATTCGACAGAATGAACGAATTAACGAATTTATTTGGCAGATTCTGTATAATCCGATAACTATGCTATTATCAGCCATGATTTCTGGGGTGACTGTTCCCCCTCTCTTTTGGAATGTCAGTTTCCCCTCTCTTTTGGAATGTCAGGTCAAAGATCACACCGTTAAATCCCATTTAATTTTATTAATTTAATTTTATTAAACTAGAGAGAAATTTGAGGAAGAGGAAGAGAGGACAGAAATTCAATGAACCGATGGAGAAGGCGCAAAGGAGAGAATATTTTGGAGGAGGTTGTATAGAAAAGAGAAGCAAAAGGAGGAGAGTGAGGCAAAAGAAGATGACTGAAAGGGCCTAAGAAGGAAGAAACATTTTTATATGTGTGTTTTCATTTTAATCTATTTGAGGCTTAGACAAGGGGATCAAAGTGAATGCCATTTTATAAAACAAAGAGAAATTTCAATTATGAATTATTTGTAAATTGAGTATGATTTGTGCAATTCCCAAGTTTTTGTTTGATTGTGTGTTTGAAGGAGGTGCATTCTGACATCGGCCTGGTTGTTGTCATAATTTTAAAATTTCAAAATATCTAGGTTGTGTTATTTTTGGTATAAGAGTAGGTAGTGTCCTACAATTATGAACAATTCTAGTTGAGGAAAAGTGTGGGGTAGAATTGTTCTAGAGAATTACAATTCCAATAAGGAAATGAGTGAGTGGAACTATAAGAAAATATATTTTTGAAAGGGAAGTATGGGTAATAGAAGAGTGAATTCCTAGTGGAGAGGCAAAAGGTTGTAACATCTCAATGTTTGGACCCTTAAAGTTATTGATTGATTTGTATTCAGGTAATTAAGCATGAAGTTAAAACTTGAGACATCATATTCAGTGGTGTAATTGTAATCACTTATTTTATTCCTCATAAACCAAATGGGAAAAACGAGAGATAAGAAAGGGCACAATATCATTAGGGGGAAGCTAACATAGGAAAACTAATTCTGAAAAAGTATATTTTATATTTTAATAATATAAAACTATAGAAATAAGATCTTCCAAATCCCTAACAAATGATGTGAAATTTCTCACTCATATTATACTTGGAGAAAATCACTAAATGTAGAATCTTCTCATTACAAAAGAAGAGAGGAATCAAGAAGTGAGACATGTGTTCCTTTAGGAGAAAAAAACAAAAGAAAGACACATTCACCCGCAAGTAGGCACAACAAAATCTAGGAATCAAATGGCACAAGAGAAGAGAAAGAAATGCCAAGAAGTGGGTATTTGCATGAGCAAATGCCCCAAGATCAAGTTCTATATGGCCTTAAAGTGAATGAATATATACGAGGTAATAAATTCTCTATGGCCATAGAGTGAAGCATTGGAGGTGCTATTAGGGAAGGGTTTGCATGTATTGAACCTATAAAGGACTAGTAAAATTTATTCTAGAATTGTAGACATAACAGAGACCATAAGCCTTTTAGGTTGCTAACTATTATGAGCACTACAAATGTGTTAGGTGTGGAACTAAGACCCTAACTGGTAAACACTACCTGAATAGCTTGACCCCTAGTGAGACTATGGTATTGCTCGAGGGTGACTAGAAGGGTAGAGAGATAAAAGTGTCCTTGTCGGTGGTTGGGTGGTTTGGGACTACCGATTTGTTGTGTTGGAAAAATCTACCAAGAGTAATAGATAAGTGCTTAAGCCTCATAAAATTTGGATAAGCAGTAATGTTTCATTACAGTTTATAGTTATGACTATTTTATGCTATTGTTGTTGGGAATCAAATCCTATGACTAGGGAAAGATCACCAACATACTGAAAAGGTTTATATTGACCTAAATTGCTATGCTTACAAGCATATTTAGACTTCTATTCATGCATAATACTACACACAAACTTCAACATGAAAATCTATACTAGAAAATATATTAGCGAAGAGAGATGTATGTACCTTTCTTGAAGGTTTTCCTAGCTGCTCCTTTATCTTTCTCTAGATCTTCTCTTTGTTTCCCAATGTGAACCAACAATAACACCAAAGCCAACCTTTCTCAAGGAAATCTGTCACTTAACAAAGAAAGTAAAGGAATTGAAATATGAGAAGAACATCAACTATCTAATCAATTTAAACATAAAATGAAAACAACATTCTTTATGTCAACCAAAAACCATGAGAACACTTGATTGTGGGAGGGAAAGATGTAAAATCTCAATTATAGAATTGAAACAAGTACAATGTATAACTTCTCAATGCATGACATCTTATTGAGCTGGAAGATTTTGGTCTCTCTGCTCATGCACTCTGATGATCCCACTCTAATCCACTTGATACATATAAGGGAGAAGTTACTTGAGGGAAGAAAGTTCAGTATTTAGGGATATAAGCATCAACAATAGGGATTATTAGATGGTAGGGATGAAGGGTGTGTGAATGATTATTCGAGCATTCCTTGGTAACTTGGATGTCTAGTTGTCCCTCACCTAGTCCATTTCATTTATCTTTTAAGTTTGGAGAAAATAGTTGTAAATTCTTACCAAGTGATTTAGGGGGTTGTAAACCAAAAAAATTAGTTTTGTAAACTTCCTAACTCCCAAAATTTCAAAATTTATATTCTATTCATGATATAATTGGGAATTCATGCCCTATTCAATAGAAACACGCAATGATTCATGCCTTTCCAGTGTGCATGATGCGATTTTTCCTTCGTCTTTTTTATGTGGTTACAACTCTTATAATGAAATTTAGGTGTTGGGGTTCCACTTTTAATGATTAGGGTCATCAATCAGGGTCAAAACATGGGATCTTCCATCCATAAATGTCCTTTTTGTGAGCAAACTGTGGCACTTTGAGTGTCAACTTTTGAACTAGTGTCACAGATAGAGAAGTGTCGTTTTGACTATAACAACTATGACTAAGTTATGAAAGGGAGATGGAATGTACTTATATTTTAATTAATAATAAGAAGCAGATTATTCTTTAGAGAATAAATTAAGAACATGGATATGCTAATCATATTATTGTTAAATTCATTGTTAATGATATCTGGTTGTTTAATTACTTTTATAAAGGATTTCATGAATTATTTTCATATACACATGTACAAAAAAATTATTTTATATCTTTAGTGAATATAAAAAATGACTCAAAAATCTTAGATTGAATACCTATATAAGCCATGGTTTTAATCTAGAGGAAATAAACATGAGCAAGAAGATTTGAAATGCATTAATAGTCTATGTGTTACTTGTTAAAACCCATAACTTTGTTTCCTAGTCTAAAACAAGGAAAATATAAACTTTTGATATACCAGAGACCAATAAGAATTTGTAATAAATGAAAACATTTACAAGGGTAAACACTCATCAATACACATGTAATATTTTATTGAAAATAAACATAGCATGTGTTACTGTTGAACTTAGTCAAGGTTCTTTATTAAATATGGGGTTCTATCCAAGGATTGAAACTCATTCACCAGAACTAGAGAAATAAAAAAGGGGTAACTGTTATATATGAGAAACTACAGTTACAATACAGAGATACCGTGTAAGTATCTTTAAATACAAGTGTGCCATGACACAATATAGGCCAGTCGGGTTCAATATTGAAAGAAGTAAACATAACAATCTAAACTAACATATATACACATGGTACTTATCAAGTCGATACTATATTTAATTAAAGTAATGGAAACATTCCTAAGATTAACATAGGAACATAGATATTTTTAAAATAGTTAAACTATGGTGAGAAACAGGCCTATCAACGTCTATAGTAGCAAATATATAAATAAATTATTAAATGAGATGATATATTTCTATTATGTTATCGTATCAATCCCAACTAAATAAAATGGAGATACAAAAGTATTCCTCGGATTATCATTAATATGGAGACGATAAACACACATAGAAAGTAAATATATATGTATTTCCATATATATATATATATATATGTAGAGCACTATACACTTCAAAGTATGATGGAATTCATTGTAAATAAGAGAAAGAAAGATGTTTCATAAGATTCCATTAACATTTGACATCATCCATGAAAGGAAATATACAAGGAAATATTCGACGACAAATTTATTGTCCACAAATGTTTCATTTAAAATAATATAGAGACCTAAGACCCGTAGGGTTTGGAGCTCGAAGGTTCTAAGTTCGAATCTCATAAACTACATCATATTTCTTTTAACTTACAAATGGATAGCGAATCAAAATCATAAGGTAGAGCATGGGAACCACTCCCTCTATACCGAAAAACCTGTCAATAGTTTGAAACCCTAAGTATCATATTCATTGCCAAAATATTCAAATTATAGAGTACAAATTCATAGGTTTGAGTCTAGAAATAACCTGTTAGAGGAGGTTTCTTGTGTGCCTACCATACAAATTGCAACATAACATAACCCATGTTATGGAACATGAAATAACCAAAGACAATCTTACCTTGAATCAAAGAAACAAAGGGTTGGAAGAGGAAAGGTTCTTCTACAACCCTAATCATGATCAGTCAAATCAAAGATCTCATGTAACCTTGAGAAAGGAAAGAAAATGTGTGTCTTAGTGTCATAAGGACCCCGAGACTAATAATCCCTTATTATCATATTTAAATAACATAACAAACCAAAGATTGTTTGAGTATACAAATATTAACAATAATAAAGAGATTAGGAACTATCCCAAAGGGGGTACCTAGTCTATCGATGTAGGGAAGAGCCATCCCCAAATACAAATCCTTCGTTAAGTTTGTGTGAACCAAGATAAACCATAAAAACCCTCTATCATCACATCAAGCAAGGGAAACGAATTAGAATCATGAATAAGAATATCTATGAATGAACAAACCAAATAACATAGGGGTTGCTTGAATATTTCATAAGCAAAAGAAATTTCCTTTCTGTCAACCACATCCAAAATTCCTATGCTCAAAAAGTCTATTTCAACTCACAGCTCAAGAGGGAACATTTTCTTAGCCTCGCTATTACTAATAAGGGAAAATAATGAACAATAATACATGAAAAAGAAACCCAAAACCATACACAGACTCGAGTAGTAAAAATCAGTGGTTAATCATTCACAATTCAATAGCATAACCATATATTTAAATGCTAAGAGCTATTTTAAAGCGAGCTTAAGTATAGTTATGAGAAAAACAACCATAAAATGACACATAAAAAGTGAAAAAAAAGGATACAATAGTCCTGAGATGAAACTGTATACCATAAACCCAATACCAATGTAATGTCCCCATTCAAATAAATCTCAAGAAGAGAAAATTCCACCAATCTACTAGTTTCCTAGGTTCGGGTGGAAACATTAAAATTGGAATAAGGAGACTAATAAACCCCAAATGGACTTTAGATTGACATAATTATATTAAAAGGGGATACATAAATATTTATGATGAGGAAATAAGATGGCACTTGGTCATGGAGACACATTGGTGGTGTGGGACCCACACAAGCTAGATTCCCCATGTCACATGGCATCACTCTCACCCATTCGAATCCAAGGTGGAGTCCAATGTTCTTGGGGGAGTTGGAAGGGAATAATACTTGGAATGAATCAATGAGGTCGAAATGTAGAGGAAGAGTAACTCCCATGGAAGAGGAAGAGGCATTTTGGAGCTAGTGGGACACTTGGGCTCGATTCCCTAGCTTCTATGACACCAATGATGAAGATGCCTATGAAACTTATGACAAAATCAGACCTGATGGCTGACATATGACATATATGACATTTCAGGGATAAAAATAGCCTCCAAGAGGGAGCACGAGGGATTTAGGGAAGCCAAAGCGTCACCCATTTGAATTGAGTGAAGGAGGAGGCTAGAATTGGAGGGACAAGTGGCATACATTGGAATCTGTTCCTAATTTGAGTTGGAATGAATCTCATGGATGGAATTCAAGATAAGGAGGTCTTTGGAAGTTTATAAAAGTCAAGAACAAATAAGGAGAGTGGATTTTGATCATTTTACATTTTGCATTTGGAGAGGAGAGCTAGTAGAGTGTTATTCTACTTGCCTTAGCACCAATTTCGAGGGTGAAAGATTCCCATCCTAATTGGAAATTGGAGAGGAAATTCAAAACTTTCATTTGGAGCTAAAATGGAGTCATTTGTTGCAGGTTGAAGCTACAGGGAATATCGTGATCACATCTCCTTCAAATTTCTTCTACAACTATTCTTCCATTTCTTGTCATATTCTTGCTCCTTGAGGAGGGGCGCACTTGGTGAGGTGATGATCTCTTTGGGATAGCTCTTGAGGCACCATATTTTTTTTATTTTGATATATATACTCTTTATTTGATTCTAAGAAGACTCTCGGGTCTGAATACCAAGTGGAACTATGTAAAAATACCAAACAATGCATAAATGGTGCCATTTCCCCTATATCTTGTTGTTGGAGCTTGAAGAGGCTTTATTTTGATTTGTATCAGTAAATATCTATGATTTTTTTGATGTATGGAGTGTAATTAATGTTCTGAATAAGTTTCATTAACATTGCACAAGTCCTTTGAACCTAAATTTCAAATTTCATAACAAGTGGTCAAGTTTACTATCATTTACCCCTATGTGAAGACATGTATACAAACCTCTGATTTATGGGAGTTGAAGAAGCCTATAGAAACTAATTGACAATGCATTAGGAAGCTCACTGAAGTCCTTTATCAGTACCATGTCTCTTTTATGAAATTTTGGAAGGTATTACAGTGTTTGGGAAGCCATCTTTGTCCCCTACCCTTGGGGGTTTTGAACCTTGATTTGACTAGTAATGTTCCCTATTTTTCCCTGATTATAAATGAATGTTGTGCATAAGTGTTTTGAGAGTGTCCAATCATCCATCAGCCTCATTTATATGTCTGAATACCTTCCAAACTCATTCATACCCAATTCGGAAGAATTTGGATCCATTTGGAAGCAGTTGAGTCATTACTAGTCTAAGGGTCGAATTGGCCAAAAAAATTGCAATTTTTCCTAGTTTTTATAAATTCTTAAAAAGGGACACTACAACCATGGCAGGTTTCAATGTACAATGATTACACTATTCAATTATTGATCATTCCATACACACCTTGCATCACCAAGTGCATGCATGTGTTAAACATTCAATGCTGAAACTCCACGAAGGTGGCGGGAATGGGATTTCCTAGATTTGTCATCTTAATTAAAGGTACATAACATACAAGTATTGGTTATTGAGTCAAGAATCGACCCAGAAATACAAAACCATACCTTATTATATATGCCATAACCTAATGCAAATGACACAGTTACGATGGGACCTAAACTCATGGACCAGGGTATGATTTTAATGTAATGCAAAAAAAACAAATTTTAAGTTTTGGTTTTCGACCCCAAGGCCTGGTTTAAGTCTAATGACACGAGTTGAGTTAAAATAATTTGAATAGTATATCCCATGCTATATAATTAGAACATTGTCCCACATAATATATATGACCTTTGAATAATACTCCCAAGAATCCACAAACCCTAAAACATAACTTTATGAGTTATAATGTACACACATAGAACATATAAAGTCATACAATCAAGAGATATAAGAGAATAACCATCAAAGACTCACATCCAACCTTGTAATGCACGTAATACCATATTTGAAGAGACTACATTGAATGTATGATAGAGCTAAATCTCATGAGAATGGATACACCAAGAAACTTTAATAATTTAAAATGAATTCATAGCGATGTATTAATAAATAGAGGGATATCCTATTATTCTGAAACCTTAATCGTAATCGTATAGGTATAAGAACGAAGTTGCCATTGCAATGTACATCTAAGAAAAAGGAAGAAATGGACATCATAATACATATTGAGATTTATTAAAGACATAGAATCTTGTTCTCTACCTGCATTCATTATGATTATGAATTTCAGTTACATGAGTTGCATTAGACATAAACAAATATAAGTATAAAAATATTACTATAAAAATGGGACATTACCGATTGGTATAAATTTGTAGGTTACAACAGTACACACCTTATGGGCTAAGTAGAACTAATGATAGTAATACTCAAATGGATAATGAAAAGATAGTGTGAAAATGAAATTGTATTATAACTAAGAAAGATTATCAACATGAAAAGTTTAATCCTTATGGGCTAAGTAGAACTAATGATAGTAATACTCAAATGGATAATGAAAAGATAGTGTGAAAATGAAATTGTATTATAACTAAGAAAGATTATCAACATGAAAAGTTTAATCCAAATTTAAGTGTGTGAATTTGTTTAATAAAAATGGGTAATTGGAATTTGAGATGAAGCAATTATACAAATTAGCATTACAGTTACTATGCTTCAATTTATAATATTTCTATAAACACTTAATAATGATTGGACTTTATGATGATTATATACCTTTATTTAGTAAAAGGAACCTTCAAACCAAAATATATGAATCATGGATGCTAAATTTTGTTTATAAAGGGAAATATGGAAAACCACTAATGAGATGATGATTGGAAAACATAGATTGGATTCCCATAAAATTGATGGACATGCATTAGAATGATTTATCAAGAATATGGTCCTTGGACATGCATTAGAATGATTTATCAAGAATATGGTCCTTGGACATGCATTAGAATGATTTATCAAGAATATGGTCCTTAGATATTGTATTGGAACCTTGGAATGGCTAGCTATGTGAAAATTTGATAAGATTTGTTTTAATTTACAGATGGATGAGGAATCAAGGTCGTAGGGTCGAGCATGGGCACAACTCCTGCTACAGTGAAAAAACTGTCAAGGATTTGAAACCCTAAGTATCATATTCATTGGCAAAAGAGTCATACTATAGAGTAAACATTCAAAGGTTTGAGTAGAGCAATAAATTATTAGAGGAGTCTACCTATGCACCCACCATACAACTTGCAGCATAACACATTTGATTATTGAGGTATGATAATAATAAAAGAAATACTAAACACATGTTATGAAACATGAAATAACTAGAGATAATATTACATTGAATCGAAGGAACTTGGTGAGTGATAACTCCTTATTATCACATTTTATTAACTGAACAAACCAAATACCATTGAAATATAAGAATATTAACAATACTAAAGATATTAGAAACTGTGAAAAATGAGGTTACCTATTCTATCGATGTAGCGAAGACCCCTCCCAAAATACAAATACTTATAGGTCTCTGTGAACTAATATAAACCATAAAAACCCTATGCAATCACATCAAACAGGGGAAACAAATTAGAATCATGAATAAGAATATATTTGAATGAATGAATAGAAGAGAACAAAGGGATTGCTTGAATATTTCGTAAGGAAAAGAAATTAATTTTCTGTTAGCTGCATCCAAAAATCCTATGCCCAAAAATTCTGTTTCAACTCGCTGCTCAAGAGGGAAGGTTGTCTTAGCCTCATGATTACTAATAAGGGAAAATAATGAACAATACTTGAAAAACTAGTGTGGGCTAAGCCAATTGTACATTCAAGAACCCAAAACCATACACATGCTCGAGTAGTAATACACAGTGGCTCATCATTGATAACTCAATAGCATAATGAATCATTCAAGTGCTAAGAGCTCTTTCAGAGCTGAGCCTGGATGTAGCTATGAGAAAAACCAACATAAATAACAAGTAAATGGTGAAAACAAGGTAATAATAGTCAAGAGATGAAGCCATATACCATAAACCCAATACCGTGGCAGATTTCAATGTACAATGATTATACCGTTCAATGCCTAAGTATGCCACACATACTTCGCATGGCCAAGTGCATTCAATTGTTAAACATTCAATGCAAAAACTCCATGAAAGTGGAGGGAATGGAATTTTTGATATTTACGCGTAGGCGTGCGTTTCACTGTGGAGAAGCATAACCATCCATGTCGGCTAGATTCCTCGCTCATAGCGAATGGAATGCTTCCATGTGGATGGTGCCACAGAATTCCAATCCTCATCCTTACTACCGGATATTTCTGAATCTATGTTGAGAGACGGGGCGGATCTGCATCTTATTAACAACAGGGCATTCGAAGGAGGAACGACAGGTTCTTCGTTCGAATCCCCTGGTGAAGCTTTAGTGATTTAATTTCTCAAACTCACAGAACTGGTCTGTGGTTTTGCTTCCTTTCTATCATCGCTATCCTGCAAAATCATAAACCATTTCACAAAAACTGTACCGGAAGTAGAGGGCCGGCGGGCTTCATCATCCTCCTCGTCTTCTTCCTCGTCGTCCGTGGAAACCGATGACGCCCCGAAGCAACCCAGATCGACGTGCAGATTCCTGAGAGCCGTGATAAACTGCACCACGTCCTTCTTCAATCCAACCACGTCCTTCTTCAATCCAATGACCTGGCTCCATTTAGGCTGCTGCAGCGCTTTGCTGGGGCTGGAAACTGGTGTCCCTCCCGATTTACTAGCCCTGGAAAACGAATTCTTTCTCTGTTTCTGCCCATGAAGTTTCTCAATCTCCGCCATCACAGACTGCTAACTCTTGCACTTCACAGACATTAGAGATATTCTTAATATTAGAGGGAGAATTTACGATACAGTGATAGAATCCGCAAAGCAGCTATAAATCTCATTGTGAAAAACAGAAATTCATTAAGCGATAAAATTTCACTGTGAAAAACAACAATTCATTCAAGGAAGTAGATAAAATCCAAAGGAAAGAAAAATGAGGGTTTGGTGTGATTTTAACCAGAGGATCAAAGACGGAGGAATGACCAGAAGCGAATCTCTTGAGACGTCACATAACATGCATGGCACTGAATCTTCACTGCCTCCATCCCCAAGCCAGCACGGCCTCCTTCATCTGTTACTGTTACCCCTGTTTATTATTATTCTACAAACCCCACCATAACCAGAAAGCATAAAAGCTTTACTTTACGGCCATGGCGGATCAGGAAATTTCATGGACGGGGCTATGTTATCTTCATGGGCGATAGCCCTTTGAGTGGAATAAGCGCAGAAACATCCAATGACGAGCAATAATTACCTTCAGGGAATGCAATTTTTAATGTGAAAAGATTAATTGGGAGAATGGAGACTGAACCTATTGTACACAAAAGCAAGAAATTGATATGGTTTTCGTGCCATCTGGGGTCGCATGCAGCATGCAAGTAGGATTACCGTTCCATCTGGGCGGCATGCAGTATGGACATGCATATGTGTATGTCGATGGTCGTGGCACTCAATTCTGTTTTTTTATATAATAATTTATTAGCATGCTTATTTAGTCTCCTGGTTAACTTTGTGGCGGATTGTTATCAATCCTCAACCCCCTGTTTGTAGTTGGAAATCAACCGCATTTACAACAAGCACAAAATATCTTACCATTTTATTCGCAGCCCATAGTTTTCCCTGGAAAATTCCTTCGCTTTGATGGCAGAATGGAGAAGATAGATTCCGTAGCGGCCGCAACGGTCTCGGGAGCTAGCATACCCAGTCCTTCAACATATTAACGAAGGCCTCGATGTTGCAGAAACTCGAAGAGAAAGTGGGTATTCCGTGGAGAAGTTGAGGCTCCTGCAGAGATCGATTGATATACATGACATTCCCCAGCTCTGGACGTTGGGAAACATGCTCAAGGTTGTATTTATCACGGAGGTTAATCCCTCTGCGTCTCTGTACGTAATTATATCTATAATACTTTTCATGTGATATGAATTCTTGTTTCTGCAATATTTAAAGTCTGGCCTTAGTATCAGAATTCTCAGCACTTTCTTGAGCAGTTGAACTGGCATAATTCCCAGCATAACCAATATAACCTGCATAATTCCCAGCATAAGTACCAAGAGCAGCAGATTGTCATATTTCGGCTCAAAGAAGAAAACCGCTTTGAAGTTTTTAACATGAATAGTAAAGTGTGTTCTTCAAGTACTGTTAGCATATACACTTCATAAAACTTGGGCTTCTGGGAATGATGATCAAGAACAGTACAAAGACTTCAAGCAAACAGATTCAGGAATTAACCAATATTGTTGAGGATGCAGAGATTCAATATTGCCCGTTGCTCATGATTCAATCCCAAGTATAGTTCTTACGAGCTGTGGATGAGGAGGCTGCATTTGAAATTGGAACTCCAAAGAGCTTGAATCTTGCAATATTGATGTGAGCGCAGGAGGTATCAGCTGAAGTATCCACACCGAGAACAGATAATTCTTAACATGTTTGTTGAAACAAACATTGGGATTCATGGAATCTTAGAAGGCCTGCAACTTTATAAATATGGGTCACATTGTCTTTGTACAAAACTACCCGAACCAAGGGCAAAAACCCGATTTGCGATATTCTTTGCCCGTAATTTCCAAATGAAAGATGGACACTCGCAACTCGCATGGAAATATCAGATGGGACAGATGTCCTACTTTCCCCCGAAAATTTTATGTTCATTGCATGTGTCGAACGGTCCAATTGTCCAAATGTTATGTTTGTTGCATGTCTCGTATGGTCCAAATGTCATGACCTATTGGACAGTTGGGACAACATGCAACATCTATTTTAACTGGTGTATGGCATTATGTTTTTTTGCAATTATCACACACCAGTTCCTCTCTAAACAGATACACTTTTCCAAACGTCCTACAGGTGCATTAGAAGTCATAATGAAGAAAATAGCTGCATTAGAAGTCATAATGAAGATCTTAAGGAACAACTTAAGAAGTCTGAAGATGACAGGAAATCGCAGGTCGAATTGATCAAGATGTTTCAAAATGATTACAGGCAGTTAAGAAACAAGTTGGAAAAGATACAGAATGAAACCTTAAAACCTCAAGAGACGAAAATAAAACTTCCAGCTCAGATCAATGCTCAAAAGACGACACCCGTAAAAGAAAATGACATTGTGAAAATTCCCTATCGACACCCAAACCATAAAAACCGATATTCTGAAAAGTGGGAAATGTCGAAAGACGATGGTACTAATGTGATCAAAGCTCTGAATGATAGATCAGTGGGGAATCCCAACAGTCAGCAACAAATCAATTTGGGATGGATTGACCCATCCACATATCGGAAGTTGTGCTCTACACTTAGTAGTTCATATCGACATGTTTCGTCAGCCATGACATCACAAAGAACAATGCGACAAAATTATAAGGCTTTGAGGACAAATCCTTTCTAAGAGAGTGGAAATGCTACGAATATAAATAACATATTAAATAAATAAATTGTTAATCAATAAAGTAGTTATCTTTTAATGTGAAAGGACATAACCTTTCATTAGGAACGCTCAAGCCATATTTAAGGCGAGCTCTTGTAATACATTAATAATCCATTTTATCAATCATTTTATCATATATATATATATATATATATTTATATTCATTATGTGAAGTCGGATTCGCTTCTCAACGGAGACAACCGGATTCGGTTGCTGCATATGGGTTGAAGCAAGCTCCCAGAGCTTGGTATGGAAGAATTGACAGTTTCTTAACAAGATTGGGCTTTACCAAGAGTAAAGCTTGTCCTAACCTTTATCTCAAAGTTATGGATGATGAACCTGTCATATTGTTGATGTATGTGGCTGATCTATTTCTGACTGGGAATGAGAAACAAATTGTCGAGTGCAAGAAGAAACTCTCTCCAGAGTTTGAAATGAAAGATCTTGGTTTGATGCATTACTTCCTAGGACTGGAAGTATGGAAAGGCTCAGAAGGAATCTTTCTCAACCAGGGAAAGTATCATGTGGAAATCTTGAAAAGATTTGATATGTTGGAATGTAAAGCCATGGCCACTCCCATGGATTCCAACTTGAAACTATTAGCAGATGACTCATCAGAGTTAGTGGATGTAACTCTGTACAGGCATATTATTGGGTCATTAATGTATTTGACGAACACTAGGCCAGATATATGCTTTGCTATGAACACCTTGAGTCAGTATCTAGTAGAACCTAGACGTGTTCACTTAATAGCTACAAAGCATTTGATGAGGTACCTGAAGGGTACGATAGACTTTGGTCTACATTACCTTGGAGATCATGATTTCAGATTGTATGGCTACACAGATGTTGATTGGGATGGAAGTGTATAAGACAGGAAAAGCACATCGGGTGGATGTTATTGTTTGGGATCTGCCATGATCTTGTGGTTTAGCAGGAAGCAGTCTAGTGTGGCTCTCAACATAGCTGAAGTGGAATATATAGCTGCTTGCTCTGTCAGTTGTGAAGCGATATGGCTTCGGAAGTTGTTATCAGGATTGTTTGACTTAGAGATGGACCCCACTGTGGTCCTGTGTTACAACCAGAGTTGTATCAAGATGACAGAGAATCCAGTGTTCCATGATAAGTCAAAGCACATAGAGATCCGATATTTCTATATACGGGATATGGTGTAGAAAGGAGCTATCAAGCTTTAATATATGAGCACTGATGAACAAGTGGCTGATGTATTGACCAAACCTTTGTCTTGAGTAAAGTTTGAGTATTTCTGAGACAAGCTTGGTGTAGTTCAGAAGGACCCTTCTCGAAAGGGGGAGTGATATGGTCGATGATGATATTTGGATACTGGTATCGATGAGGATACCTGTATTGATGATAAGATTGCCTATATTGACAGTAAGGTCAATAATAAGGATACCTGTATTGATGAGGATACTGTATCGATAATAAGGATACATGTATTGATGAGAATATTGTATCGATAATAAGGATACTTGTATTAATGAGGATATTGTATCGATGATGAGGATACCTATATTGATGTGGATACATGTATTGTTGATGAGGTTACCTATTCCAACGATGAGGTCAATGATGAGGCTACTTGTTTTGACTATGAGGTCATTATATGGTCCCTAGTGGATGTGATAGGACTGCATCGTCCCTGAACGCTTAGTTCAAAGTGTACGTGATAGGACTGCATCATCCTTGAACCTTTGGTTCAAAATGTACGTGATGGGGATTGCATCATCCCAGAACCCTTGGTTCAAAATGTACGTGATGGGGATTGCATCATCCCGGAACCCTTTGGTTCAAAATTTATGTGATGGGGATTACATCATCTCGAAACCCTTGGTTCAAAATGTAAGTGATGGGGATTGCATCATCCTGGAACCCTTGGTTCAAAATGTACGCGATGGGGATTGCATCATCCCAGAACCCTTGGTTCAAAATGCACGTGATGGGAATTGCATCATCCCGGAACCCTTGGTTCAAAATGTACGTGATGGGGATTGCACCATCCTGGAACCCTTGGTTCAAAATGTACATGGTAGGATTTCATCGTCCTTGGACATATGTCCTAAATTGAGAGGGATTGACCATCCCGTAATTGGATCATGTGTGTTGCAGGGTATGCTTCTATCTAGATGACTGTGCTGTTGATCGTGATGATCTAGATGACGATGTTGTTGATCATGATGATCAAGATGATGATGCTGTTGATCGTGATGATCTAGATGACGATGATGTTGATCGAGAGGATCCAGATGATGATGATGTTGATCGAGAGGATCCAGATGCTGATATTGCTGTGGTTGAAAGGGTAAATCTTTGTCTATCTTGTGACTGTGTTTCTTTCAGTGATCTTGCTTGTGAATTTAGGCTAAACTTAATGAAGTGATGTATGCAACATAGTGAAAGAGTATAGTTTGCATACAAAGGTAGCGCACAAAATAATCATCATCAGAAGACCTGAAGAAGTGTGTAGAGTTGAAGATCAGCTAGGCGATAAAATATTTCTGACATCAGGGTGGTCGGACGAGGAAAGGAGACAAGGAGTTGCAACTTCCTTCAGGTTGGTTCCTGTGAAACAAAGCGACAGGGGGTCAGTTCCTCCTTCCAGTGAGTGCTGGAGGAAACACAAGGAGTTGGTACATCCTTCCAATTGGTGCTGGTAAACACAAGAATTTGGTGCTTCCTCGAATGTATTCTTTCTCACTATAAAGAATCATTCTATGGTTTTCTCCCGTTTTGGTTTCCACGTAAAAATTCGGTGTGTTATGTGTTGATCATGTGGTGCATATATGTGTGAATGTTTATTTACTAGTGCATAACAGAAGATAAAGATTAAGTAAAGGATAATCTATTAAAGAAGGTAAAATCTGTTAATAATTGCGCTAATACTAATTCACCCCCCCTCTCAGTATTAAATCGATTCCAATAATTTGTATTAGAGCAGGTTGTCTTGAGTAACAGATTAACATCTGGAAGATAGATCATTGCGTGAAAATGGATAAGCAAGAAGGTATTTCTACAAACAGAGCACCAAGGTTCGACGACACCAATTACATTTTCTGGAAGGTACGTATGGAATTTTATCTGCAATCATTAGGAAAAGATGTTTGGAAGTCTATTGTCGCCGGTTACAATGTCCCAGTAGCAGTACCAATCAATCTAGCGCAAAGAAGACTTTATTAAAGAAATGCTAGAGCCAGAAATTCTCTACTGTGTGGCTTAACAGGTGATGAATTTATCAAAGTTATGCATTGCGCATCAGCTAAGGAAGTTTGGGATAAACTCAAAAGTATATATGAAGGCGAAGACAAGGTAAAGAAAGCAAAGATGCAAAACTACTCTGAACAGTTTGAATCTCTGAAAATGAAGAATGAATAAAACGTTACATATTACTTCCTAAGAGTTGATGAGATAGTTAATTGTATCAAAAGTCTTGGGGTTACTCTGTATGAAGAATCAATTGTACCAAATATATTGAGAACTCTACCTCAAAGATTCGATTCGAAGGTATCTGTGTTCGAAGATCGCACAAATATTGAAGAATTGATGAAGGATGAGATTCAGGGGATTCTCAGTACATATGAGATGAGAACTGAGAAAGAGACTCCCATCAGAAAGGAAGTTGCCTTTAAGACCACAGGAAAAGACAAGCATGATCATGAAAAAGACTGCTATGATGAATCAGATGAAGAAGAATCAAACTTTGACAAGAAGCTGAAAAGAGGACGACGTAAATACAGAAACAAGCCACCCTTTAAATGTTTCAGGTGTAGAGGAATAGGTCATTATGCCTCAAAGTGTCCTTATAAGAAAGAATACAGCAACAATGATGAGGAATCTAGTTCACATGATCAAAATAATGTGTGCTCACAATACAAATCTGAGAACAAGAGGAGGATTCCAAAATAGAGAAAGAGTTGTTCGGATATCCACATCATCTTTTTCAGGATCTTGCATGCAATTAGGGTTTGCATGCAAAATCTAGGGTTTGCATGCACCTGCATGCACTTGCATGCATCCCAGTCACCCGTTTGATGCCTCCAGCACCTTAGCCACCTCATTCTAGCACCCGGGAGCCACTTACTACAGAGTTTTAGCCCTCCTAGGATGAAAGGCGCCCACTTCTCACCTACTGCCAGAGAAGGGCGCACTTGTTCACCTACCACTGCAGTTACATTCAGTTAGCTCCGATTCTCCCTGATTTGAGGCTAGTTTCACTCCCGACTGACTGTTTCACTTCCGTTGGACCTCCAGTTTGACTAGATGACTTGTTCTGACTTTAGTTAGTCTCCCATGCGCCCCCCACTGAGCATCCTTCCCTTAATTAGTGCTACATACTTCAGTTACACATGACACACTCAGTTAGACTCAGATTGACACCTGGATGACTGGTTCTTGTGCATTGATGAGCACCATCGATTGATGATGAGGACTCCTAGTTGGAGTCAAGCTACTCCATTCAGTGATTCGAATGGCCTACTTAGTCAATTCGAATTGCTCATTGACAGACATTGTATTCTATTGTAATTCATTCACCCTTTCTGGGATATTGAGCACTGCTGCATGTTTTGCACAGTTTTACACCATATTTTCTATATTCATCTGTTGTGATTGATTTACTTGTTCATTAGATCTGTTGTGACTAATTTTACAAGAGTCTCTACACTAAAGAAGGAAGAAATGCATAAGAAAAAAGCAACTGCGAAGAGGAACCCAAAGAAGTACTTTTTATGGCTCATGTAGTGGAATAAAGTAATAAGAGTAGTGCAAAAGGTACTCCAGTTGCACAAAGCAAACAAGGATCCCTAGACAAGTATTTTTTCAGTGGATCATCAAAACACCTCCAATGCAAGTCACACCGCCAAAACCTGTTGAAAAGGTCAAGACTGATAGTCAATCCAATGATGAAGAGACTGGAGATATTGGCTGGGAAGGTGAATTAATAAGTGCCTTGGATGAACTAAAGAAGTCTAATAAGAGGAATAAACTACTGCAAGAAAAACTGTCAAATATGAAGAACAGGACAAACCATGTCAGGAATCTGTTGGTGCAGATATTACCAACTATGATAGTCATCTAAGTTGCGCACAAGACAAAGTTCTAGTACTTGAGAAATAAAAATCTGTATTAAAAGCTTCACTAGAGGAATTGGCATAGGAAATCAGGATGATGACAGAGCAACCTGAAGAAAAGGAGAAGAGATATCCCGTCTAACATACAAGCTGATTGAGATAAAGGGAAAGAGACAAGTTCACATTGATCTAATAGACGCACAATTAGAAGCTAAAGATGAAGTGCAGAACAAGTTAAAAGACAGTACGTCAATGCTGAACAGGATTCTAAAGGATCAGAGGTCACCAAAAGACAAAACTAGTCTGGGTTTTGTAAATACACCTAAGAATATTTGCGACAGAGAACAATGCTCAAGTCATGACAAAAATTTCAGGTATGATGACTCCTTCGGTTACAATTCTTTTCAATATACTAACCAAAGAAGGATCAATAGAGTAAACAGTGCACAAGATGCAATCATTTTGTTCATATTGCAAAATAGTGTCAAAATGTGAGATGTTATGTATACGGTCGCTTTGGATACAAAGCTATGTATTGTCGAAGAACAGTCAACTGTCCAGATGAAGAACTGTTGCACAAAGGCTATTTCACTCAAGGAGACTTCAGTAGGAAATTTCCAGAGCAGAATCAAAACAGAAGTGCGCACAACAAAACTTGGATCAATAAAACTCCTCAGAAGTGCATTGAAGAAGTAGACAATCCAGGTGCATCAAGCAATTACTGCATATCTGGCTAGTCCCATAAGGACTACGAATAAACTTGAGTTCAACGCGATGCATCTTAAGGAATTCAAGGGAATGCTAGTTAGGTGTGTAGTTAGGTTTGTATGATGTATGGTTAGAGGTATTTGAATTTAGATATGAATCATTATGTTCTCACACATTTAGTGATTATGTCACAGACAAGGAAGATTTCATACATACATAGTATATTACATATCAGATAACACAGAAGCCTCACATTGGGTTCAGTTGCATAAATACAAGTAGCAGATCTTGTACGAAGAATTAAACATTGCTAAAGAAATGAAATTGTGCAAAACAAATCCATTTCATTATATTCAAAATTGGGCAAGATTACAGAATTGGATGAGTTAAGACTCCATGTCGAAGCCATGAATGGCATTCACAAAGAAACGAATCAAATTGAGAGAATGTTGAGGCATTCTATAGTCATAGTTCAAGGTCAAGGTATGAATCCGACAGGTTCGCAAGTTGTAATTCCAAGTCCATTGGAACCAGGGAAGAGCACTCATGAGCATAATACATAGGAAGAAGTTGCATAATTGCATAAGATGATGGATCAGTATGATGAGGACGAAGACGCGATACTTATTCCAAAATATGTTGTTGCTAACGCTCCAAATTGTTAACCCGACAAGTTAGAAGATTCAACTTCCCAGAATGATGATGGTTCACTTGCGACTAAGAAAATTGATGAAGAATCTAGTTATTTTGTACTTACTGCTGCCAAGTTCCCATATTAGTTCACAAGCATGAGAACTCAGATTGTTGAGTTTGAACGACATGCTATACATTCTTGAGGGAACTGGTTAGCTTGTGATAATAGGAGGCCATTGGAAGAAGAAGGAAGATTAAGCAACAAAGGACTAGACATCAATGCGACACGAAAGAGCGAGGATGCAAGAAGTGATGAACCAAACATTGCTCGTAGATATTTTATAGAAGCCATTAAAGGACGTTCGTGTGCATGCAGTTAATTAATGAGAAAGGCATTCAATTTCACAAAAGTCATAAAGGATTGTGGAGTTGCCAAAAATAAATGTTGAACTTAATGGATTTTTGGAAATAATAAAGAAAGGGGGAAGTTCGATACGATGAAGAATGTTGCCTCAAAAGGTTCCAATATGGAAGCGACACCTCACTCTTACCACATGAAATGGGTTGCATGACTGCGTTTGTGCCATATATTTTATTGTCTTAGAAAAAGATATGGTTACATTAAATACAACAAGTCTCTATGACAACACAGTAAATGTGACAGGTGAAGTAGTCAAGCACATAAAGAATAATGCAAAATCAGTAGAGAACTAACTTATGCACTTGTGGACTAGGGAAGTAAGAATGATAGCATGGATAACTGTGCAAGGTATGGTAATGCATTGTGACAAGAACATGAGACCATGATGAAAGAGCATTATAACATCTATATCATAAAGGAAATCAAATATAATTATGAAGAGACACTGATAAAGGAATCATGAAGACATGGGGAGTTATCCAAGGAAGAGTTCAAGCGCAAAACATAAAGGGAAGAATCCACATCATGCAAGACATGGACCTCTTTTCCATTGATATCAAAGGGGGAGAGATGCGTTAAACTTAGGAAAGATGCATGAAGCAAAAGAAACATGAAAAGTAGCTGATCAAGCTAAGAAATGCATGAAGCTGATAAATACAACTGAGGCATGTAATGTTCATCAGTGCTGACGTGAAGAAGTCAGAATATGAATGAAGTCAATAGGACAACATGAAAGGGGAATAATTGTATACAACAAAAGAAACAACATAAATTTGTTGTAGATGTGAAAGAGCGTGAAGAAGAACACTTGAAAGCATAGCATGAATATATGGTCTACGCAGAATTGACAAAAAGTAGCATAACTCATGCAAAAGTATTGACAGAAAGTGCAGTAGCTAAAATCCCAAAGAACTCAGGGAATCACATACACAGGGGGAGCACTGCGACTAAGTACAGATGAAGCACATAGTTCAAAAAATCAGGCACAACTTCATAAGGTGTTGACATCCATGCCAAAGGGGGACATTGTAGAGCGTTGGTTGTCATTGATGTCAATTGAAGAGGATGTCAAGTGTTTGACTGTCATCCAATGTGGGGAGATTATTGAGCATTAGTTGTCATTGATGTCAACTGAAGAGGATGTCAATTGATTTAGTATGAGTAATTGAAATCATCTAGATCCAAAGTGGATACAACATTCCAATAGAATTATGAAGAAGCCACTTGGAGATGAACAAAGCATGAGCATCAGTGGAAATATGCACAAGTGGTAAAGGTGACAGATATGTATGCAACTTTGGAGTATATCTAAGAGTGCATTCGGTCTGATGATGTATATCAAGGATACAACACTCAAGCCACTTTGGAGTATATCTAAGAGTGCATTCGGTCTAGTGATGTATATAAAGGATACAACACTCAAGCCACTTTGGAGTCTAAAGATGTGTATCAAGGATTTATCATGCATATCCAGTTTGGAGAAGTACATAAGATGATACATTATACAGATTCATAGGATACTTCATGAACATCCAGTTCAAGAAGGAACACAAGTAAAGTATTCTACATCATGTTGTCCTTGCGTAGAAGTCAAGTCCAGCAAGTCATACACTCTCAAGCCAGCAAATCGATGGAGTAGGTTGGACAATGGTACATGTGCTCAAACAACCAAGGAGTTGGTTGAACAAATGGGACAAGTGTGAATGAAATCCTGAGTATTGCTTCGTTGATGATTGGGAGTGCACAGGAAGAAAGGAACAATAGATGGTCGGAGAATCCTGAAAATGGGCAAGCATAGCCAATAATAAGATGCTTTAAGTTAGTGGAAAGAAGACAAGTTCCTAGAAGGGTACAACAGTTGAAGATAACATATGTGCAAATTCCATAGCCGACGGAATAGAAAGAGCGCAAGTCCCGCAAGTGATGACAAGGAAGAAGTCAAAGTCCAACCAAACAAAAGTAGGAGTATGCACATATTACACAAAGTATCAGTACAACAAGGGCACATTACCCACAAAGGATGGTAGAACAAAGGTCATGGACATTAAGGATGAAGTGGAAGATTGTGCACATATCGTAAGGCAATGGTACATCAAGAGCGCAATGGTACACCACCAAGGTGTAAATACCCACTAATTTGTGGACCTTGAGGGCGCTTGATACATCAGAGATGACACATCAATAGAGAAGAAGATGACGCATGGAATATGCATAATCCGTGAAGTATGGAAGAAGGGATGCCATGACCGACTTGTGAATATACAATCCATGCAGGACATGTATAAATAGAGATTCAAGTTGGAGATTGAAATTAAGCTTGATGGAGAGAGCATAAAAGATTCAAGTGAAAGTTTCATTTTTCTTTTTGGGGCTTCAAGGGGCTCATGGATAGAACATAATGATCTAGCAAATAGTCTAATGCGCACATGTAGCAGAACGAAGTTTTGATGGTTCGCAAAGAGATGTTGTAGCCCTGTGACAAGTTGTGCAAGTATCGAAAGGAAGAAATACTAAAGTATAGGCAAGTGCTAGATATCTCAAAGGACAGTATCACAATCAGCATGCCGATAGTCGTAGAGGTTGAAGAGATAGAATCGAATATTACCAGATATTGCGCAAATGACTAGCTGATGCATATGACCAGAAGTGAAAGTGCGTGAAGTTGAAGACTACATCTGATGCGGAACAACAAAACCGCAGTAAGATCCTATAGGCGTGTTATGATGCAGATGATGGGATACATGTGAATTAAACATAATGGAGCAATTATTTGATGCACATGATGTTGCATATTATCAAAGAGACTCCAACACTTAATCAGAATGGACACATCCGAATGTGCACAGTTCCATCTGTTACTAGTGCTTCACTTTGACCAACAAACTACCAATTGAAAGCACTGTATCAGGTGATCATTGCAGTCACACATCGTAGAACAATGAGATAACTGAAACGCATACTGCAGTATCAATAGAACACACAATAAATGAAGTAACTCATCAACAAAAGTGTAATTTCATAGGAATGAGAAGTCAAGTGATGTATGCAACATAGAGACAGAGTGTAGTCTGCATTTTAAGGTAGCGCAAAAAAGAATCATCATCAAAAGAACTGAAGAAGTGTGTAGAGTTGAATATCAACAAGGTGATAAAATATTTTGAATATGAGGGTGGTCAAATGGGGCAAGTAGACAGGGAGTCGCATCTTCCTTAAGGTTGGTGTCTGTAAAAGAATGTGATAGAGGGTCAGTGCCTCCTTCCAGTTGGTTATGGAGAAAACACAGGGGGCTGTTGCCTCCTTCCATTTGGTGCTAGTAAACACAAGAATTTGATGCTTTCTCGAATGTATTCTTTATCACTATAAAGAAGCATTTTGTGGTTTTCTCCCATTTTGGTTTCCATGTAAAAAATTTGTGTGTTATGTGTTGATGATGTGGTGCATATATGTCTTAATGTTTATTTACTGATGCTTAACAGAAGATAAAGATTAAGTAAAGGATAACCTGTTAAAGAAGGTAAATATTTTAATAAATGCGCTAACACTGATTCACCCCCCCTCAGTATTAAATCGATTCCAACAAATTGAAAATATCATTCAAGATTTGCTAGTTGTTGGTGTCACCTTCCCTAGTACTAGCCCCTATTCTTCCCTGGTTTTTATGGTCCTTGAGAAAGAGTCTGTTTGGTGCATGTGTCCTAACTTGCATGATTTGAACAAGATGACCATCACGTGTTTTAGGAAATTAATCCCTAGTGTATTTTTGGTTGTAACCACCACAAAGAGGATACCCTAAAAGAAATCACTCAACAATTAGATAGAAAACAAATTTATAACACTTTGCAAGAAAACTTTTTTTTCAAACAAAATGAAAAAGTTTAAAGAGTGGCCTACCTAGAGTCCAACATTCAATGTAGATTCTCCACACTGATAAGTTGAATCGTCCTCGCAACTCTTCAAGGTTCAATATGAAATAAAGAAAGGTAAAAAAGAACAATTAGTCACTACTCCAAATGATAATTTATAATCTAATTGTTGATTGAAATAAGCAAATTACAAGAAAATAAAAATTGTACATAAGACCTTGAATAGGACAAGAAAGAGTATTCTTTTATTAACAATGAGAAACAAATTACAATTAAAATCTTTTCACCTGATCTATGTTATTGGCACCATTCTGAAACTAGAAATCCTGGATCATCCAACCTAAGCCCTTCACACACTCATTCCAAATTCACTCTGAAGGATATGCTCGAAAGAATCACTACAATTATTTGGCATAATAGAGTCCTCTAATGATGACTGAGAATCAAGTCTCAGATATAGGAACAATGTATTTGCAAACAAAGGAATAGGGTTTCAAATATGGATGAATTTCAATGTCACTACATTACACAGCCGTATTACAATGTCTTCGTTTTAAAGGGAATTACCATGGGAAATTAATACAGGCTACCCAATACCATGGGCCTGTAAAATGTTGGCCAACAAAAAAACCCATAAATTTTCTTTTGGGGGATTTTCCCCCAAACCCCCTTTCTCGGGGGCACTACCCCCGAACCCCGACCTAGGGCCTGCTGGCCCCAGGACCCCCCATCTGGGGAGGATGGTCCCCCAAGACCCCCCTGGGGGGGCGATGCCCCCCCACACCCCCTGCTGGGATGAGTGTATATTCCACCTACATATCATATAAAGTTGGGGTTCAAACACGGCTGAAACAACAACATATCTGAATTAAGAAAATTAGGCTCTGCAACCAACAATAGAGAGAGAGAGAGAGAGAGAGAGAGAGAGAGAGAGAGAGAGAGTATCAAACGTGAAAGGTTCTTAGCGATTTGGGGTTAGGGGTTTAGAGAGAGAAAAAGAAAGAGAGAAATTGGGGGTTAGGGACTTAGAAAGAGGAAGGGGGATAGATATTAGGGGTTAGGAATTTAGAGAGAGAGAGAGAGAGAGAGAGAGAGAGATATTGTGGCTTACTAGTTTAGAGAGCGAAATTACAGACAAAACGTTGTAGGTAAGTTACCTTCTTGAGTAGTCTCATATAACCCTGTGCCTTTTGCATGAAATTACAGACAAAACACCGTAGGTAAGTTTCCTTCGCTTGCAAACTTTGAAGTTTCGTAATGTCAGTAGGAGGTGGGAGAGCGACGATGGCTTCCACCTTCAAGGGATCAATGCGGATCCCATATTTCGAGACAATAAAACCAAGGAAGCGTCCAGACTCGATGAAAAAGATACACTTGTGAGGGTTCATGCGGATGTTATACCGTCAGATGATCAATGTGGTACTCATGCTGCCGGGAATGGGCAGGGAAATCGTCGAGATAAGGTTCCACAAAGTCCTTCACGTCGTGAAAAGCGTACGACATGGACCGCTGGAATGTGGCACCAGCATTTTTGAGACCAAAAGGGAGCTTGCGATAAGCAAACATGCCCCAAGGGAAGATGAAAGCTATCTTATGTTGGTCAGCCCGGTGGATCTCAATCTGGTTGTAACCGGAAAAGCCATCCATGAATGAGAAGATGACACTTCCGGCACACTTGTCTATGATTTGGTCGAGGAAGGGAGTGGGATAGTTGTCCTTAGGACAAGATTTGTTCAAATATCGATAATCAACACAGACACGTATGATGCCCTGCTTCTTAGCTATAGGGATGACATTTGAGAACCATTCTGTTAATGAAACAAGGTAAATGAAACTGGCCTTGGAGAGCTTTTCAATTTCCTCCTTAATCTCCACATTTTTTCGAGGGTGTACCGGTCGTAGCTTTTGCCAGACTAGCTTAGCATCAGGATATGTTTGAATCTCGTGTGAAACAATAGCAAGGTCTATCTTGGGAATTTCCTTGTAGGTCCAAGCAAACACATCTTGAAATTGCTTGACCAAGGTCGTGAAAGTAGTAATCTCTTCAGGGGAACACTTATGGCCTAATCGAATGTGTTCCACTACACCAGGAGTAACTGATATGTCTACCAGGATGGTGGCTTCAATGTTTTCCAAGTTTCCCTTAGTGTCTGTATGAGACGTAAGTATCGAGGATTGGGGGCAAGGGTAGACATCTGGTGTAAAGATGGTGGTGATGCTATTCTCCACAGTATATAATGGGGGAAGGAAAGACAATTGATAATGGAGGTCTTCCCACGGAGGGTCATCCCCACTCATAATCTCCATAATGGACTCATTGGAATGAAAAGTTTGAATTAGAGGATAGGGTAGGGACGATGTCTGTTGCAGAGAACAAGATGTAGAGGCCACAGCTAAGTGGTCCTTTGGTGCTGACTGGATAGCCTCGTAAGTGAGTTATGCGGGTGAAAGAGGCATGGAGTCTCCAATCAGGTGCATAGTGGCTTCGTCAAGTACAAGCCATTGATCATTAGAGTTGGGGAAGGATGAAATCCCAGAGGAGATCATGTTCACCGTGGCAACATGACTAGGGGAATCCAGGGTTTGAAAGACACCCATAAGAGATGAGTCTTTTATGAGGCCGACCCCCACGCTCTCATATAGCTACGAAGATTGTCCAAGTAATGGGATATTATCGCCGGGATAAGTAGTGGTGTCCTGTGTACAGAAGTCCAGTTTGTCGACAGTGACAATTCGTCCTTGGTGGGGGAATTGCACAATGCGGAAGACAGATGATGCGACCGCAGTCATGGTGTAAAACCAGTTACAACCAAGTAGGAGATTATAATCAAAATGGGTTGCAACTACTTCCACGTTAATGGTTGTGGTCTTACCCCCCAACTCGACTGCTAAGGCTTGTAATAGCCCATGGGGTTGGAAACCACGACCGTTGAATGCTTTCAAGGTGGTGGGAGAATGGTTTAACTTGGGAGAACCAATGGCTCTCCAACACGATATCGACATAACCGAGGTAGAGGCACCTTCGTCCAAAACGGTACGATGGATTGTCTTCTCAGCAACGTTTGTAGCAACTTGAAATGCAAGTTGGTGGGAAAGCCTCAGTTTAAAATACTCGAGACGAAACATGATGGTGTTAGAGGAATCCGGATCAACCACGCCAATGGCAGCGAGAAGAGGCTTACGCTGGTTGGGACAGTTCTGCAAGACTTCTAGAGTCGACATAGCACAAGGAGCTTGTGCCAAGTCCTCTACAATATTGTAGTTTTGAGCTGCCCGAGCATTGGGATTGAAAATGGCTTTTCGAATCATGCTCTTAGGCAGACGCAACACTGACTCTAAAGAAGGCTTCTCAATGGTGAGAGAAGCATGTGGTACGGTGACATTGGGAATAGAAGTGGAATCTTTTTCATTATTACTTCCAACGGGTTCCTTCTGAGGGACCAATTCGTACAAGCGTGAACGTGTGTTCAAGTTAACTGTCTCACTACGCATCATGAGAAAATGCGCGGTGGAGGATTCCTTTCCGTGTGTAGGAGAGGTTTGATCAATCAGCTATTATTTCTGAGTGGGGAAGGGATCGTTGAGAATTGCGGCAGTAGAGTTTCCTTTTAGAAACTTCTACACTTCGTCTCAGTGAGGACATTCCTTGGAGAAATGGTCACCACTGCACAGTAAACAAGGATACTTCAACTTCCTCTTCTGTTTGGTGTCTTCAGGGGTGGGCTTGGGCTCCTGCTGATTAGAAGATTTCTTAGGTTTGCCTTTGTTTCTCTTCTTACCACCAAATTTCTGGGATGAATCTGATTGAATAGAATTCACCTCTTCAGTGGAGGGAAGGGTGGGTGACTTGGTGGTGTTGTTTCCAGCCTGTGGTGGGGATGGGGAAGAAACCTGGGGGTTCGACGATCCACCAGTTTGAGTAGAAGGCTGGGAGTTAAGGGAACCAATGATGCCATCGGCCTGAGGTTCCTTGGGTGGTTTAGTAGGGTCATAAGTAGGGCAGTGTGCATCAGGAACAATTTCATACAACGTGCCAGATTGAGCATAGACTAAGTCTAAGTAATGGGCATGGGAAATAGCCCATTCCTCAATGATGGCCCTCCCATGGCCACGTCTCGAGCTACGACAGGTATGAGAGACTTTGTGAACCATTCAGCTAAGAGTTGGTCTGGAATATGAGCCTTAATAAGACGACGTCTCCTGCGCAACTCATGTATATGATCTGAGATATGAGTGGCAGTGTCTTGATGGAGCGAGGTCAATAAGTTCGTACCAGTCTCATAGCAAATGGGAAACTAGAAATGGGTCAAAAATGACATAGCAGGAGAGCGTAAATCTGGAAAATAGTTAGGTGGTAACTCAATATACTAATTGGAAGCTAGGTCGGTGAGAGTTCGTTGGAATAACCTAAGACGGATCAAGTCGTCCATCAAGGAGTTGGATTAACACCATACGTGGTATGTCATCACATGATTTTTTGGATCCTCACCAGGTTTGCCATCAAATTTGGGGATATCAGATGGAATTTTCACCGGAATTGGTGGCCAATTGTATCCGTGGAAGATGGGGTCATTAGTCAGACGAGACAAGTCGGGTTGGTCCAACATAGCCAGGAAAGGAAGCTATTGATTCAGCTGTGGGTACTGATAGTACTGATGTGGCATGTATGGACCAATGGGACCTTGCATCGACTAGTTGTAGGGTGTTCCCAGAGGGAACTGGCCGTAAGGGGGTATGCCGCCCAGACCATATGTAGGTATACCACCATAATAAGGTGGTTTATTTCCATAGGGTGGGGGTCCGCCGCCACCACCGGGGGGCCGGGGGTCCACCGTCACCGCTGGGGGGGTTGGAGGTCCACCACCACCGCTAGGAGGGGGTGGGGGTCCACCACCACTGCCGAAATAAGTTGGTCCTCCACCGCTTTCTCTAGGAGGGGGTGGTGCACCACCTCCTCTGCCGGAAGGATGGGGCCCTCCGCCGCCTCCACCACCTTAAGGGTATGGTCCTCCACCGCCACCTCCACCAAAATCGGGTGGTCCTCCACCATAAGGTGGCGGTCCGCCGCCACCGGGAGGAGGTGGTACTCCACCATAAGGTGGTGGTCCGCCGCCACTGGGAGGAGGTGGCCCTCCACCATAAGGTGGTGGTCAGCCGCCACCAAGAGGAGGTGGCCCTCCACCATAAGGTGGTGGTCAGCCGCCACCGAGAGGAGGTGGCCCTCCACCTCTGTCAGGAGGGGTAGAACTGCTACCTCTTCCACCAGAGGGAGGTGGGCCATTGTTTCAAAAATGAGGTGGACCTCCACCGGAAGGTAGAGGTCCACCTCCTCCGGAATTGAATGGGGGCCCACCGCCTCCAGCAGGAGATGGAGGGGGACCAGACGGGGGTGGTGGTACCTGAGGGATGGTTGGTGGGGGTCCATTCTGTAAAACATTTTGGTGCCCCCATAGAGTGTATGGATTTCCGGGATAAGGTATCCCGTAGAGTGCATTTTCAAGATTGAATTGTCTCGACACAGGGTTAAGATAACTTGGATATGCTTGACTCCATGGTGGTTGGTTCAAATTGGATGGTCCCCCAACATGGGATAATCCCGTGGTGGAAGCTCTGGCGGGTAGGGAAGTTCCAACGGCAGGACTGAATGGAACTCCTCCTCTCGTATGATGGTTAGGAGATGGGGGTTTCCCCCCAGCTACAACATGTTGACCACTAATCAATGGTTGACCCAACGCGGGTTGTTGATTATCTACTACGGGATTAACATTACTTGTAAGGAAAGCAAGGGGTAAAGAGTATCCTCCACGTGAGTTTCGAGGTGGGGGAGGAGTGGGTAATGTTCTCGTAGTAGTGAGAGGAGTGTTGGACTGTTGTCCTTCAATAGGTTGAGTCGTTGGGGGAATAGAAATGGTCTCCTGTCTAAGGGGTGTACTTGCAGGAAGTGAGGGTTGACCAGGTTCATAAGTGGTCATGTTGTGGATGGATGGTTCCAGTGAGTCATAAGATAAAGTGTGAATTGGGATCTGTCGATACGTGGGTACCTCTGTGACTTCAGCCCTTCATGAAAAACTTTGTTTCGAAGTTGTTCACCCTTGGAATGTAATTGATCCAAGCGAGCACGAAGGGGTCCGAAAATTTATTCGGGAGTGGGCCAAGCAGGTGGGGCTGTAGTGACAAAATGAGCCACTTGTTGACCTAGAGAAGTTTCCCAAAAGGGTGCAGCTGGACCAAATGCAACTGATACAGGGTCGTCCTGGGGAGGATTTAACCATTCCAACGATCCAGGTTCTCCCGGTAAAACGAGAGGGAGAGATATGTCTTGTGAAGTGGATTTTTTCGCCTCTTCACCCCTTGAGGGGTTGGAGGTGGGTGAATCTGGAGGGAACATGTGTGCTCCCACATTCAAAGTAGGGTTTTCTACTTCAGGTGACACGATCGTGACGTGTGGGTCCATTCTTACCTTCGAAATTACGTCCTGATTAAGGGGATATTCGGGTGATAAGTTCAAAATTCTGTGGGACCTTCTCCAAGGAAAGTCAGCCAGAGGGACTGAAACAGAGTTTCTCCTAAGAGTGTTCTAATCAAAAGAAAAGCAGTCCAGGAAAATCTACACAAGCTAAGGCCGTAAGCAAACTTATGTGAGAGGTGTGGATTCAAAAGTCTGGAACCTCACAGGATTGTCAATGCTTCGTAACTCGCTATATACTGCAGGGTCCAACAGTAAAACACGACAACAAGGATTGGGACCATACCCTTGCCTGAATACCCGACTACCTAGATGGCACATGCATAGTAATCTCCCCGAATATTTTTCTCGGTGTATTGCTCTGCCAAGACGACCAAATGGATAGCTCAATTGGTTTCAGGAATCCTAATGATGTCTCCCGATATACACAAGGTACGTGGGAGCTCAAATCTGTAGTGGTGCTATCTAATGCGCAACCGAATGGCACGAGACCTTCCTATATACTACCGAGTACGTGAAACACCTTTCGATATATGCCAAGTACATGAAGTGCCTTTCGATATACCCTAAGGTACGTGAAAAAGCCTTCGATATACTAGTTGGTACGTGAAAGAGCTTCAATATACCGGTTGGTACGTGGAAGACTACAATACCCCCAGAATACTGTGCTGGCAAGTAGTGACAGTTGCCACGTTTTACGATGCCAGAACACGTCTCTAACTCAACACACAAGTTACTAAAAATTTTACCCTAGTTTTACCGTTAATTTTATCTGGACGGTTTGGTGAATGCATGAGGTGAGTACATAATCGTAAGCATAATGCAAGCCCTAACTACATGAAAATATACACTTTTTCTTTTGATGAAATCTATGTATGGGAGGGAGAAATCTTTTTCAAGTGGTTTTTACCAAAACAACAAAGATTCAATAGATCGCAATTCTATCAAATTTAATAATGAAGGCACTCTTTTCGTTTTTCGAGCAAAACATAAAAATCAACAAGCATCAAAACCAAATCAAAACATTTTCTTTTGTCCTTTCCAATTTAGAATGAAACTAAAAATGACAAAAAAGAGAGAATTTCTATCTAGAGCACACTAGCTTTTCAAATTTCACTATGGCAACCTAAAAGCATGAAAACCAAAAGTGCATGTAACTTTTCAAGCATGGAATCATTCTTTGTGAAAAATTGACTATACTTTGGATTTTTCAAGAAAATGAATGGCTCATAATTCGAGAAAAATACAAATGATGAACTCTTTTTCAAACTTTCCAAAAAGATCTATGATGAATTCCAATGCATGAACCGATTTCTAAAACAATTCTCAAATGCACTTGAAATGGTAAAAATGAAACACTTTTAATTTTTCAATGATATGCCAAGAGTGCAACTTGATAACAATAATGCTTTTAAGCGTGAATGGCTGAAAATAAAGATTATTTGCAGCACTCTAAACACATAAATTCTCAAGAAAATGACAAACACTCCAATGAACTCAAAAACACTCAAGACACTCAAAAAACAACCGGATGCAAGCAAAGCTTAAATGATACGTGCAAAAGAGGTCTAGGATCAGATCCAATGCAATGACTAGATCTGGCGAGGAGAGGAGGGAATGCAAGGTCAAGTGGATGAAGGTGGGGGACACTAAAGTGTCCACCACTACCAAGTCTCAAGCTTGTCCAAAATGGGACCCAAAACCAATCCAAACAAATCCAAACTACTACCAATGAAAAAACACAGGATCCCTGACTGGAAGGTACAGTGCAGAGAGATCTGAGAATCAAACCAAAATAATAAAAGGAGAGGATATGACCCAAGCCTTAGGCTTGACTACTTGGCACAGGCTGCAGTCAGGCACAGACCGCCCGATGCAGATTATGTGCAGATGTTTGGCGCTGACGGCGCATATTTCAAAACTGGATTTCGAGTCGATGGCGCTGGTTACAAAGAGGAAAAACGTGCCTGCAAGAGGATGATGCTCTGGATATACCGCCCAGGTGCGCTGGGAGAAATCCCAAAGAAAAAAAAAGATCTCCAAGGATGAGCAACAGAAAGGTTTGATAACTAAGCACACAGATTCAGAGAAATCTAACAGGCTCTTCAATAAGAAGATCTGATGGTGAAAAAGGCTCAGGAGGCAAATGAAATGGCTTGGAAAGAAATCAAAGAATATGACATTCAAATTGAAAACTTAAAACAATGCACGTAATCCCCAGTATGGTCGCCAAACTTGTTACCGAACAATCTACCAAAAGCGGACTTAAGGCGTGATCTCCCTAGTTCAATGTGAATCTAGAACAAGTAGGACAGAACATAGAATTGCTGTCCTAGATCTAGTTAAAGATCTAGTGATTAGATGTCTTACCTTTGGATCGTAGATATTTCTTCTTGATGTTGCTCCAAGCTTCATGGTCATCAGATCTCAGCTCCAAAACCTGTCAAGACATACAGAAAACAATACAAGTAGTAAAACATGTCTAAACAGTAACAGATCTAAGTAAACGGTTAAGCAATTAAACTACACAAACATTATCAACACAACACATTTGGTGGAAAGAGTTTATATTACTGTATTAAAAGAGGGAAATAGAAAGCAGAGAGATGATTACAACCAAGACTTAACATCGCAATCCTCCTCCAACAAGCCAAGACAAAGCCTCCAAAGGAAGTATGAGTCTCCCAATAGATGAGTAGGGATCTCCTAATCTAATTTCACGAGCATGCAAGTGATATAGACTTCCTCCCTTTGGAATGGAGAGGGCTCTTGAATTTATAGAACCAAGTGGATAGAGTAGGTTGAGGATCATGGGGAGAGGGTTAAGGGATCCTCCCATTAGGTTAGGGAACCGAAGGCCATCTCACCTAGGAGTTAGGCATAGGGATCCACCTCATCCAACTTCTAGAATTCACTCCAAATCTACCTTTATCTCATAAAATTGACTCCGGCGCAGTCTGCATGAGGAAAACCTGCGTCGACGCATATTGCTCAAAGATAACATGCGCCGGTCTAATTATGAGTGTGGATAAAGGACATCAACTTGCTCCAAATGACTAACTTGATCATGGGACTTGATCATGGGTGTAACACACTGCGCTAATAGATAGCATCCGTGTTAAAGAAGAATATTTGGGATTTTTCCAGATTAATGGTGTTTCTGGATGCTTATGAGAAAGTGTGAAGTATTTTTTGAACTTGCGGGCTTCCTGGACTGAGGGGTGGACAAAAAGAAGGTTGTCATCGACAAATTGTTGGTAAGCTATGTGGCAGCTGCCGTGAATGGAGAGACCTCTGATGGCTCCAGCGTTTACCTCTGCATTTATCATTCGTCTCAGACCTTCCGCCATGAGAATGAACAGAAAGGGTGAAAGCGGATCTCCTTGACGGATACCTGTGGAGGGGGAGAAAGTAGTAGACGGGGAGCCATTGACTAAGATTGAGAAGAAGGAAAAGGAGGTGAGGGCGAGGATCCAACGAGTCTAGTCTCGAATGAAGCCAAAACTAGAAGCATTCTTTCAATAAAATCCCATCTAAGTTTGTCGAAGGACTTAGAAAGATCCAACTTGATGAGCATGCCAGGGCTTTTAGTGACTCTCAGGGAACGAGTGACTTCATGGGAAAGGATGAGTCCATCCAAGATCTGATGTCCTTCAATGCAGTCGATTTTCTCAGGCGAGATAAGCAACAGTAAGAGAGTCTTGAGCCTGTTAGAAATCACTTTTGTGATGGTTTTGTAAATAAAATTGCAAAGGGATATAGGTATGAACTTACCAGGTTGAGCATCTCCATTTTCCTTTGGAATGAGAGTGAGGAAAGTTGTGTTGAGGGATGGAAGAACCCATTTTTTTCCCTTGATTCCTCCACCAACTCCAACACCTCTTGCTTTAGCAGATCCCAACAGTGATGGAAGAAGTTCATGGTAAAGCCATCAGGTCCTAGAGCCTTTCCTTCCGCCATCTAGTTTACAACTGATTCCACTTCCTAGAGAGATATGGGATTCATTAGGGCGATGTTGTGCTCATCATTAAGATTTTTTGGAATCTTGGTTGTTACTTGATCAATGGCCCGAGTCCTTGAGGGGAAAATTTCTGTTAGAAGATCTTTGTAGAAGCAGACCAACTGATGTTCGATATCTGCATGATCTTCTAGATTTGTGTCATCCTTAGCCTTAAGAATGGATATGCATTTGTTCATGTGGTATTGAATGGTACTACGATGAAAGAAGGATGTGTTGCTCTCACCTTTTTTTAACCATTGGGATCTCGATTTTTGTCTCCACAAAATTTCCTCCTTCTCACAACGCTTGTCTAGTTGGTTCAAGATCTATTTTTCCTTGATTTTACAGGCTTCAGAGAGGCCCTGAGTCATGATTATTTGATGTACCTCCTCCGTCTCTTTTTCCAGGTCACTTTTAGCTTTAAATATATTGCCAAAGGTGTGATGGTTCCAACTTCTGAGTTTGGATCTTATAATTTTTAGCTTATGTTACATTACGGCCATCCACCTGCATTCCCATCCACCAGGATCGAATAGTGTCTTGGAAATTCAGGTGAGAAAGCCAAAACTTTTCAAAACAGAAGGGACAAAGGACCTTTGTACCCATGCATTTCCAGGAGTGTGATATGGGCCAATGATCTGATCTTGTTTCCGAAAGGACAAAGGCGATTAAGAGGCCTCCTAAGTCGATAACACTTTCCAAGACAAGAAAGTGATCCAGGCGCTTAGCGATCCACTTTTCTCCCCTACAATTGTTTGAGGTAAAAAAACCTTGCAAGGTGTTGAGATCCACCAGGTTGCAGTAGTTGATGAAGGTTTTGAAACTTGAGTCCTCATTGGAAAGGGTATTCCTGCCTCCTTTCTTCTCCTTTAGGAAGGTGATCAAGTTGAAGTCGCCTCCAAAGATGAGAGGGGAGTCATGGTGTTGGGAAGTGAACTAGTTCAAAAAATCAATCATATGGAGTTTTAGAGTAGGGGATTTGGGGCCCATAGACATTCAACAGATACCCACGAATACTAGTTCCAGTAAGGTGGAAAGAGGTTGAGAGGGAGTGGGAAGTTAAGGAGAAGTCCCCTAGTGGAATGAGGGTCGGATTCTAAGCAATGGCAAGGCCGCCTAAGGCCCCAGTCATCAATGGCCATACTATGGCATCCTTTCCACAATTTGGCCATGAGGGTTTGGAGAGTATGACTAGAGCATTTTGTCTCCTGCAGGAAGAGGACAGTAGGCAGATCCTGAAGGATTTATCACTTTAGCATTCTATGCTTTGAGGTTCCGTTTAGGCCTTTTACATTCTAGGAAATAACCTTCATTGGGAGATGTGGGAAAGGGAGGGGAAGAATTATGTTAACTGTGCATATTGCCCGAACTCAATAAGCTTGATTTCAAGTATGCTTACCCTTTGAAGATCTGTCTTGCAGTCGTGCTTCTTGTTGTCTTTTAGAGCTTTGTGTTTATCCTTTTGGGGCATGTTGAGAACTCCCAATTTGTTCTACCCCTTAGCACGAACTAGAGCTTCCTTTAAGAGTTGAATCTGTCTCGGAGGGATGGAGCTGTACGCTTTCTTGGTGCATACTTCTTCAAGGCCTAAGAGATCGAGGTCTCCTAGCTCGATCTCACCCATTTCTTCATCCATCAAAATCTCAGGTCCTATTGTACATTTTTGTGCAGGAGTTACCATCTCATGCCTTTCGGCTGCCACTAGTATATCAGGGGGATCCATCGTTGGGGGGTTTGAGAGTTTAGTGGTTGGATCTGAGCATTGGCCTTTTTGGAGTTACAGTTGAGAATGGGTGGGAACATGAGCCTCCTTTCTTTGCCCCTCAGAAGGATCTTCTAGTGTTTCTTTTAGAGCTGCAAAGCTATTGCTGGTAGCGGGCCTATCAAGAGCTTTGTCCCCTGGGGGGATGGGGGGCTTGCGGCCATGGCATATTTTCTTACCATTTTTTTGAAATCCCTCTTCATCTTTTCCTTTGGTGGAAGGATCATTGGGTGCAAATCGGTTATGGGGGCAATCCCGATACAGATGTTCATGTTCGTGACACTTACGATATCTGAAGGGGACATGCTCATAGTCAAGAGATTGTATCCACTCATCATCCTCATGCATAAGACTAATAGAGTCTGGAAGGGCATGAGCAATGTGCATGTAAACATAGATACGAGCGTAAGATGTGTACTTACTGATCCTTGCTTGTTCAGCCGATCTGACATAGCTGCCAAGGGTGTTTCCTTTGTCGTTGAGTGTCTCTTCATCCCAATATTCCTGCGGTAGGGAGTACATGCGGATCCACACCGGTGCCCAGGTGAAATCTTTCTTATTCAGGATGAACCTTTCCGCCTAGTTGCGGAGGTACAGTCCCGCTAAGTTGAAAAAGTAAGGTCCTCCATCTTCAACTTTAGTTTTATCATCCAGCCGGTGGAAGATGATAGTGAAAAACCCTTTTGATCCTAGTTGAAGATCAAAGTGGGCTTTGGGTTTCCATTTGGCTAAGATCCATCCTTTTAGGGCCTGCTTAGTAGGCCAGATGCCAATGAATTTGCCAATGAAGGCGTTGTCTCTCATTTTTTGGGCTCTTTCGTTAATACACTCTACTGGAAGGGTGATGCATGGATGTTCAGTCGTCTTGGCAATGCATGTTTTGGTACCAGGAGAGTCCGTTTTGGATCCGACTGCTACGACTTCTTTGGACGGACTGGAAGGAACGTCGAGCCTTGAGATGGGGATCTCCTCCGATCTAGTCTTCAGTGTGACGAAAGGGGGTTTCTCAGAGGGTATCAGATCCACGGCTAGAGCTGCTCGAGAGGGGTCGCCTGCTCCTCCTAGCGAGGTAGCCATGAAACTAGCCAAGCCCTGGGTAGGGCGGCTTGCGGCAGAGGAAGAGCCAAGGGTTTCAACCAACTTGACCTAGTGCAGATTCAGGAAGTTTTTACAATTCCCATAATAAACAAAATATTCTTTTTGTTAATCCACATTATAGTTTAAATTTCTAATTGCCTATGCTAAAACACAATTAAATGATGAAATGCTTTTGAATCTTCAAAATGACGTCTAAATCTGATTTGATTTGAAATGGAACTATTTAAAAATTAGTCTTAGATGAGGCTTAACACCATCAACAAAATATTGGAACACCAAAGTTTGAAAATTATAATCAAAATATTTAAAATTTTATATTAGATAAATCATCCATAAAAATCAATTTTTTTCATTTGAAATCATTGAACTTTTATACTAAGCGATTTGAAATTCCACCTCTGAAAGTATAAATCATGAAATGTCATGGAAGGGTTTACAATAAATCGTTACCAACTTCGGCCGAAAAATTCGAAAAATCGGCGATTCGTTCAATTTCCCGAATTGTTCGTTCAACTTGGATTCGATTCGCGTGTAAGACGAAATAACTTGAACCAGCAAAGTCGGTGTTGGGTTTGGAGGGCAGCACGCGAGGTCCGATGCTGCTTCCAGCTCCAGCGGACGCGGGTTTGTACAACAATAGTGACAGAACGATTACAGTTGATAGTTGGATGGCATTTTTTAAATTTATTAACTTAATGCACTTTATTTAAAATCAAATATTAAATTAACCCTTTAAAATTTTTAAATTTATTTTCTATTATTATAAACATTAGAGCATTACAGATGATATGTCATAGCACTATACCATTACATAAACCGTCTTATAGCGATATCTCGATTTCATGCCGACGAGGTAAAGCACAACAATATCATTTCAAGTATACAAACCAAAATATAAGACTGCTTAGAGATTATAAGAGTCTTCTCATATAATGCTTTTTAATTGATATTGTGGGCAAACAAAAACATATTTTTGATAGACCTCCAACTCTTGAACCTGGTTGGATTTTGAATGTCAAGATAATAATTGATAGCGATTTTAGTTAATTGATTGCTCTCGATATTCTGGTGATGTCGGCGACGAATCTTTATTAATATAGTTACTAGAGACCCCATAACATAATGTTTTCCTAGATATTGAATATAAAAATTAATTATATATATAAACAGACAAATAGAGTGGATGATGGCCTCTAAAAGTGCACTTCAGTAACCAATGCCATTTCAACTAATAGATTCACTGGTTGAAATCAATTTATCATGTATGAAGGACATGCACTTCAATGACCAATGCCATCTCGGCTAATAGACTGAGTAGTTGATCATGTATGGAGAGTGGGTTGGTGCTTATAATATAGTTGTAGTGTTAGGTATGCAATCGTTGTTTTATTCTTGTGTGAGCTGTTTTTATAAAATAAAGTTTAGAGATAAATATGATTTTGTAATTTTTTATAAATCTAATAGTTACACGAAAGACATTTTATAAATAAACTATTTGAAGAAGACAACCTACACAAATTATAAAAGATAAAAGTAGAATTGATTATTTATGGATTATGAGTAAGATTATAATATGTTATCATAAATTATGTTGATCATTTGATTATTAATATATAGAAGGCACTAAGGAACTATATAGTACAAGGTAAATTGGATTTAGAAATAAAGGAGAATAAAATTAAGGTATGTAATTGTGATAGATGAACATCCAACAAAAAGGGGTTAAAAAATTTATTAATTGTGATTGATTACTATACTAGAAGTTAAATTTAAGTAAACAAAATCTACATAATAAATTGGAAACTATAAAAATTACCTCAACCTAATGAAAAAATTCAAGAGTTATGACTAAGTAAGAAATTAAAGAAAGATATAATGAATTCATATAAAAGGGATAATGATAAAATTAACTTAACCAAGAAAATTTTGAGATTAAATTACTTCCTAAAAGTGTTTATAAAGGAGAGAGTTATAAAGCTCTATGTTAAGTAAACTATTATGATAATAAATATTTTATAGTAAAAATAAAATAAATATAAATAAAAAATAAAAATTGCAGCTCCCACCAAGACACATCATCTTTGTTTCTTGAAGAGACTAGAAGAGAAGAGTTGTGAAATGAAATCTTTAGCAAGAGAGGTACACATTTTACCATTTTCTTAGATTTTGAGAATTAGCCAATTGAAATTTTTTCGAGTTAGGTTGGCTTGAAATTTCCTGATACAGATGGGATGGCATGGAGAATACAATCAATCATTTCTTATTTGTATTTGGTATTTTACCCAAAATTTTCTTTCGACGTTCTATTGCACCTTTTAGGGAACCTAAGACACAGATTGTACGTGGTAAAACCTTGACAAGAAGTCAAGCAAACATCCACCCAGTAAGTTATCAGTGTTCTTAAATTTGGTTTTTATCATAAATTTGACTATTTGTCACTTTTTTTGCAAGCAAAGAGAATCCAAACGCCATCTAAACTTCTCTAACCCTTTAACCAAATTGCCTCCAAATTGCATGCATTTGAGACAACAATATATTCTTAGTGAGTAGAGGATAAAGCCACTGTTTATTGAAGCTTTGTCTAAATCACTTGCAAAATGTGAATCAACATATCCACAAACTAAAACACTACAAGAAGCACCCATTTCATCGTTTCCCAATGTTCTCTACCTAACAACATTTATTTGATTGACCTTCTTTAGTTAGTTAGTATATACAACCTAAATAGTTTTGAACATTATATACAAAAATCATCCTTGTTTAATATGTTTGCATCAAGTTTTGTAAATGCGTGAAACTAACAATGTTGACAATCAACATTTATCTGCTTGATTCCTTCAATATAATAGGTACCATTTCTTGATGACTAACACATAAAAAAGAATAAGCATTTCATCTAATTAGGGTAAAAACGTGAAGGTGGGTAACACTTCCATGAGAAACAAGTGTAAAAAAGATTTAGCGGAGGTTATTCGGCCGATTAATAAACGTTATTCGGCCGAATAACAAATTTTGTTCGGCCGAATAACAAATGTTATTCGGCTGAATAACTAGTAACAGTTCTCAGTTTAGGTTAACGGGGACCCTTGAAGTGTGTGCGAGGCATTGTTGGCCGGAAACAATTTTCGGGTGTTAGTTTATTCGGCCGAATAATTGTTGGGCCGAACAAGTATTCGGCCGACTAATTGTTCGGCTGAATAATTGTTCGGCCCAACAATTATTCGGCCGACTAATTGTTCGGCGAATAATTGTTCGGCCAAACAAGTATTCGGCCGACTAATTTTCGGCCGAATAAGTATTCGGCCGAATAATTGTTCGGCTGAACACGTTTCCTGCATAAAAGCCCGACCTCATCCGCAGTTCGGCGTTATCTGCTGGCAATTTTCTGGACCCCGCTTGTGGGCCCACTGTCAATCTGTGCTGCGATCGTCGACGTTCACTACCCTGCATGTTTGCCTTCTCGACCCACGTTCGATCTTACGTCACTCCTCACCTGCTTTCTTGCCACTCCTCGCCTACTTTCTCGTCACTCCTCGCCACAGCACTTGACTTCTCTGTTTGTCGACGAGGCTGCTATCTGCCAGCTCGAAATCGTCGTTTGCCATTGGACGGTCGCTCCCTAACGGATCTGCATGGAGTTAATGGCTTCGGGGTGAGGTAAGAATTAGTTTAAATGTTTCGTTTACATGTTTTTTTTTCCAATTTGTTTTTTAATGTATGCATATGGATTCGTCTTTTAATGTGTGCTGGAAATGTGGTAGTGTGTTTAGGTCAATTCGTTTGTTGAGTTGGTGGTTGTCTTCGGTGCGGCGTTGGTGTTCTGGTGTTCGGCGTAGAGTTAATAGTTTGTCATTTTCTCAGGTATGTTTTGAAAATAAGTTGTTTCGTTTTGTTTTCGTTTTCGTATTTTTATAGTTTTTTGTTGCTAATACAATTCGTTGATGTTTGTAGAAATTTTTTTTCGTTCGGCGAGTTGGTGGTTGTATCCAGTGCGGCATTGGTGTTCGTGTCTGGTTCGACAATCTGTTGGCTGCGAGTTTGGTTTACAGGTATGCCTCCTTTCTCAATTTTTTGGATTGTCAATAAATATAGTTGTCATTTAAAAAAAATTAATAAGAAATATTTGCATTCAGAATTAAAATCAGACTGTTTATTTTTTTTTTCATTAAATTTTATGTTCATTTTGTTGAACAGAGTTCTTAAAATCTGTTCATGAATAGAGTTTAAAGACTCTGTTCATATAAAGAGTCATATAGTGTTGTAAGTCCTTCATTATTTTTCTTTCTTATAAATAAAGTATGATTTCTTTAATAAGTGGATATATATATATATATATTTCTTGTGATGTTTGTTTATTGAGATATATAATGGAATCATATGTGATGGATGAAAAATTTGTAAGGTTACTATACTACTACAATTAACTGCATTATATCGTATATCTGATTATGAAATGATTATTAAATATATCTTTATGTTGCAATAGTAGTGATGGTAGGAATTTCAGTTAATTAATTATGCTAGAGTTAGGAGAGCGACTTACAAAAAAAAAATCACTTATACTACTTTACACACCCCTACATTTGGTATGTATTTCTTTATTAGATATGTCTTGAAGTCTGTAGAATTAACATGTACAACTTCAATATGTTATGAGTTGACATTTGTGTAAATTTTTCTTTTTTATAAATAAAGTGCGATTCTTATAATAAGTGGATATATATATATATATTTTGTGTGATGTTTGTTTATTGAGATATATAATGGAATCATATGTGATGGATGAAAAATTTGTAAAGTTACTATACTACTACAATTAAATGCATTATATCTTATATCTGATTATGAAATATATCTTTATGTTGCAATAGTAGTGATGGTAGGAATTTTAGTTAATTAATTATGCTAGAGTTAGAAGAGGGACTTACAAAAAAAAAATCACTTATACTACTTTAGAAACCCTTACATTTGGTATGTAGTTCTTTATCAGATATGACTTTAAGTCTGTAGAATTAACATGTACAACTTCAATATGTTATGAGTTGACATTTGTGTAAATTTAGAAATCATATCAAATGGAAAGAGTGGAGTCTTCGAAGCGAAAGCGTAGGAGGTCGTCACATTCATCGGGAATTGGTGTCCCAATTGGTAGTTAAAGGTTGTCGAATTCACCTCGGGGTTCGAGTTTATTGTATGGGTCATGGTCATCCGATCACCAACAAGGTGATAGGGGTACAAATGATTCCCCTTTATCTTCTGTGGGAGAGCGTCGGTCTCAGCCTTCTGTCGGTATGAACATTAATGTTTCAATACATGTATAATCTGTATTTTTGTTTGTTTCGAATTTTTGGACAAGGTTAACACTTGACTAAGGCTATATTTGAAGCAGAGCGAGGTTCAGAAGATGTGCGTAATTCGCAGAGTGGGAGGAAGATCAAGATAGGATTGCAGATTATGGAATAGGTGCGGGTGCAGAGCAGGGTCCCGAAGATCCTCCTAGAGCTAGGACGACATATGTTCCACTAGCTGAGGGTTGTACACCCATATCAACTTATTCGTCTGATTTACTTGATGAGCTTCCATGGGAAGGTGTTGTGCAACAAACTATCCTTGGAAGTTGTAGATCCCACTACGACAGGTTGAACAATGATCTTTCTACTTTGGATCTCCCTCCAGAGAGCATACAAAGTCTAGAGATTGTTTTGGGGTCATTGCAAAAATTCATTGATGAATATGAGGAACTCAGACCAGATACGAATGGTTTTTTTCATTTGATGCAGAGGCGAAGGGAACAAGTTATGGGTCCAGACAAGTGGGAGGTTGTGAAGGAGAGAGTGACCAAAGAACATGCCAATTCAATGTTTAATTTCAAAGAAGGCCTTAAGCGAAAAATGTTGAAAGTGCAATATTTCAAGCATCCTCAAATTGCACATCTAATATATGATCGGTTCCTTGCAGCTTATGGTCGATTGCCATGGAACGATGAGGTTCCTAATTATTTTGCTAGATTTTTCTATGCGGAGTTTTTTTTAGGTATGAAGCCAAACTATACTGATATTCCTTCTGACTTTTATGGAGTTGGAAAGGGTCGAATATATAATTGAAAAGGTGCTCTTAGAGACCCTACAACTCTTCAACCTCCACCCGAGATACCTCGACCACCCAGGATTGTGGCTTTAAGATCGGAGATGGAGCCCACATCCCAACTTGGGAAAACTGCAAGGGATTCTGTAGGTGATGGTTTAGCATCATCTCTTATTGGAGTAGAAGTGGGATTGGGTCGAGAGAGGGCTTGTGCTACTATTCGTCAAAAGTTTGTTTACAAGACGAATGATGAGGTAGATGGATTGAGCATCGACGATCTCAGGGCTTATGCCAAGTCTTGTCGTGACATAGCTTTATATGTGTTATCCAATGACACATCGAACATGGGAGAGGTTTGTTGATTATGCTATGACAATCTATTTGATTTTTTATTCATTTTGAATTGAATTTTTTGTTACATAGTAATAAGTACATTAAACAAATATATTTTGTTTGCATTTTTCTAGAATGCTGAATGCACATAATTTTCGAGTCTCCACTAGTCAAAATGAAGAGCGTCTTGGAGAGGTATATTTATTATAATATTTATGCTTGAACTTGATATTTTATCTTTTTTTTTGAATTTTAATAAATATCAATATATCTTATTGTTAATTTGACTTATCCATGCAGGTTTCTTTAGAATCGAACTTTTTAGATGATTTACCATCTCTTGTGAGCTAATGATTTTAATTTTCTTGTTTTGGTTTTAAGTTAATTGCTTAATTTATTTTTTGCTTCTACTATGTTTTATTCATTAACAAAATTTAAATTTTAGGGGAGAGACCATATGGAAATTGGGGGTGAAGATGTAGGTTCTTTGATGAATGCGAATATTGGCACCGAGGTAATTTTGTTTAACTTGAATTGATCTCTGATATAAGTTTAATATTTTATATTTTTTGGATTTATTTTAAAATTGTTTCAATACTTTGTTGGATTCATAAATTACTTTTGTACATGTTGCAGGTTGGCTCTCTTAGATCCTTTGGAGCTAAAGGGAAGATTCCGGTGGAAGAAAGTGGTGTACATGCATTCAGAGAATTTGATGTACAACTTTTTTAATAATTGAATTGTTCTTTCATATATAAGTTTAATATTTTAATTTTTTGAATTTAGTTTAAAATTGTTTAAATAATTTATGATATTCATAATTTGTTTTTATACATGTTGTAGGACGAGTTGAGTCCAAGGGAAGGTCCTAGTGGAAGATAGTGGGAAGATAGTGGTCTAGATGGATAGTGGTTCAAACTTTTTTGTTTTTGTTGATATATATATATTGTAGTTGTTTTGGACATCAAGGGTATTTATTTTTTGATTATACATATATGTACATTGAACTCACATGTTCATGAACTTTTTTATTGTATTATATATGAGTACATGTTAATTATTTGTCATTTGGTAAAATGTTTAGAATATGTTTTGCATAAATGTTTAAAATGTTAAGAATGAATGTTTGGAACTTTTCATAGGTGCAATCTAAAGTTAGGAAATGTTGAATGTTGAGAATGAATGTTATGGTAAGAATGAATATTGGGAAATAATGAATGGGAGGTGTCAAGAATATTTAAAATGTTAATGTTTGGAACATTTGATAGGTGCAATTTAAAGTTAGGAAATGTTGAATTTGTTAAAAATGTTCAATGTTATGTTGAGAATGAATGTTATGGAAAGAATGAATGTTGAGAAAGTGTTGAATCATAAGAATGAATGGGAAGTGTCAAGAAGGTTTAAAATGTTAAGAAATGGATATTACCAAAGTTTAAAATGTTAAGAAATGAATTTGTTATCAAAGTTTTAGGCAGTTTAAGAATGTTGTACCTGATATGAATATTTAAGAATGAATGAATGTTAGGAATGATAGAAATTTTTGATAGAAATATGAAGTTTTAATAGGTTCAATTTCCTAATGTTATGAGTGAAAATCTATGAATTGTTTGATAAAAGTTTCAATCTTTTGGTCGTTTGATCGATATGATGTTGCATATGTAAATTTCAAATTTTAACTAATGTTTCTCATATGTTCATTGTTCAGGTACTTTGTAGTTCGTGAATTTCTAAATGCTGCTGGAATCATTGCAAATGGGGATAAATGATTTTTTGTTTTTTAATCACAAGTGAGGATTCTCGGATTGTGAAGTTTATGCTAAGTTAGAGCAATGAATTTTAGACAACAATTCGATGAATTTTTATCGATTTGTTGTAAATAATCATAGCTCTAATTTAGCATAAGCTTCACAATCTAGGAATTCTTGTTTGTAATTAAAAATCAAATGATCATTATTTCCATTTGCCATGATTTCAGTTATGTGAACTTACATGTAAGAGATATATTATCTTTGTACAACAATCATTTATTTAAAAACCATATAGATAACAACTTATTTTAAAAAACTCATGGATCATTTTTATGGTGAAGTACATTAGAGAAACATGTTCAATGGATTAGAAGAATACAAAATTTAGTAGGTTTCTCGGTGATTTCTCATTGGCATCAATCAATCAAAAGTAAAAATTCGGGGCAGAATGTGGGGATAGCCACATCTGTTATCTCATCCCTTAAGTGGTCTAATAGACATATGGGGACCCGAATAAAGTACTTTATATTACGAAATTACAAATTAAAGACAAACATTCCATATAGCTGAAATTTACAACATTTTTGAATTTTTTTTAATTTTTATTAAAAATTTCATTACCAAATAATTTTTGATTGATTTTTAAGCATGCTAAAATACAACCATTTAAATTGTTATGCTAGTTCTCATTCAAGATAATATTCATAAAAATTCAATGAAAAAATATATTGTACACAACAGTTGTGACACATGGACAAAAAATATATTGTACACAACAATTGACATGGACAAAAACATAGATCAATTCATTTTTGACATATAGTTAAAAACATCGCAATGGAATGCCATCCTCAATTATCCGTTCATGGTCACATATGGACAGTTTCCATTTTTTGTTTTTTAACTGTTTTTTTATGGAACTTGTACCAACCTTATTTGAGATGCACATACTAAATGACTATACTAACAACATATAACATCATATTCATAATCTTGAAAATAGACATAATTTTGTCATATGCGTCTGCTGAAAAAAATAGCCTTTTAAAATGATGGATCCTCTCTCGTATGTAAATCCGTTGTCATTGTAGTCCTCCAATAACTTCATCTTTCCTTCAGTGCATCACATCAAATAATATTTCACATTTTCATTGTTGTGTAAAGGTGCAATCACAGCGAAAACATCTCCTGCACAAATTACAATTGGTGTTAGCGTTTTTAAATCAATTAAATTGACTATACTTATGGCGATGGACAAGAATGAACAATTAACTTAAAAGTCAAGTAAGTTCATTACCTTCTCTAACAAGATCTGAAATTCTATCGCCATCAGATGATATTGCTATTTCTTCTTATTCTAATTCTTCTACACTTGCCAGTGGCATTTTTCCTTTTGGATTAATCTCTGTGTGTTTCCAAGCTTTTACGTAGTTGTTTGTTATGTTTTCACAAACTTCTGTAGATTCAACATTTTCAGTGCAAATATGACAAAAGCATGATTGCTTTCTACTGTCAAATGCAAACACGTTTTGGAATGATTTTGTTTGAATAGAGTGAATATCTCTAGTCCCATGTATGGTGCTAGTGTCATATGGTATTGATTTATTTATATCTTGGACCCCAACAAGCCAAAAAAACCTACACAATAAATGATAAATCACAAAGAACAATTTTAATGTTAGTGTACATGTACTTAAATGTTAGTGTACATTTTTTTAAATTTCAAGAAATATTATAAATTAAAAAAATAGTGTACATACCTGCGCACATCTTTTGATTGTTGATTATAATCATGGCTTAGATTTAATTGACACCATTGGACAACCTATGCAACTGAATGAAACCGTGCAGAAGAATAGTTCATTTGCCATCTTCAAAGTGCTCTTTTTACGCATGCTCCTGCACCATCATGTTCACCTTTTCCATGTCCAGTTTCAAAGAAATTCCAGCGATGTTTAATGTTCAACGCTTTATGAAGTCGACATAACCAAAAAAATGATCGTGAAGATTTAAATTGACCCGCACATCAATCAGACCATATCTAATGTTCATTGAACTTAACTCCGCGTTTTTTCAGTGAATCATAGAAAATATTTTCTATACAATGTTGAACAAAATGTGTATCGTGTGTACACTCATCGCTGATATAGAAGTGATATTCTTTAATCACATCTCGATTGTCACATGTGCTTTCAATGCCATCAACATCCTGTTGAGAATGTCTATATACAACATGGACAAATATCAAAACTTGGTCAGAGTGATAGTATTCACTCTGTATCTCTTTTTGCGCAGCAAATGTATAGTTTTCGGCAAAATCAACCATGGACAAAATTGTTCCAGGTGGAAAAATTTCACGAGACTGTTTGAATTGAAGATCTTGCCATCGTGCTCTATGTGAATGCTGGGTGTATTTATAAATTTCACTTTAAAATTTTTTGAGAAAATTTGTCACACATATCTTATCTTCTAGCAAATCAATTCTTTTGGAATGTGAATCACTAGAACTTGTAGTATAATTGATGTATTCGTATCTCCTCCAATCAACATTTACATTTGACAACGATTGATCATTATCGATAGGATATTTATTGTGGAATAGCACCAGATTTCCACAACGATGACAATGTTTTCCATTGACACATTTCTTTGAATAAATACTTCATCGTGATTTCTCTCACATAAAATTTGAGATATGAATTCACATATTGTGGGTGGAGGTGGTGAATTTGTCCAAAACATTTTACCAAATTCAAGAAATGTGTCATAATATAATTGAAATTGCACATGATAACGGCAACAACATGTATCACGTATAGTAATAGGTCTAACATACCATGGTTTTTGTTGCACAAATGTAGTGATTGATATATTAATTCCACAATGATCTTCCTTGAATTTATTGAACAATTGTACTTGTGTCATGTCCATTATATGTTTCAGTTGGCTTTCATATACATTTCGTGATATTCTTTCACCTATCACATCTCTTGAATTTGGTGAAACTCGAGCATGTTCCCACCAATATTCCCATACAATATCTTTAACACCTGCTCCCAATCTATCTTTGTAAGGTTGTCTACAAATAATTTCCCAGCAAGCAAGTTCATTATTTTCATCTATTTGCATTCTGAATTTGCTATGTTTGGATAATGTCTTTCTTGATGTTCCAACTGCTTTTACTAGTTCTGTTGTCAAAAGCTTTTGTTTAGTACTAGCTGAAAGAATTGCTGTATGAATTGCTTTACGTGCAGCACTGATATCTTTCTTCCTGGATTTTTCAAAATTTTTTATTGCATCACCTATATTTTCTATCACATTTTGTTTCAATTTCGACTCTTTTATCGCCTTTTGAATACCCAATAATGATGTAGCACCTTCTAACTTCTTGGACACTAATAAACATCTCAAAATTTGTGCTTGTCTTGCTATTGAGTAATCCTTGAGAACATCATAAAATTTTGTAGCACGATATCGTGCAACATGTATTGGTAGTTTTTCTCCATATTTGTCGCGATCAATGTCTTCTAACATTTCATCATCAATGGTGAAAGTACCTATACATCAAGTTAAATTTAATTTAACATATATCCAAAAATAAAATTCATTATAAAAAAATGAATTTGGAAAATATATGATATATACATACCAGGTCCAATTTCTGGATCTTGAACTTGATCTTCAATATTGACTTCATCGACATTAGCATGTAAATCACTATTTACATCTTCTACAATGGTCTCTTCAACTTCAATTTGTTTTTCTTGTACTCTATTTTCAATTTCCATTTCCTCAACATTATCATGTAAATCTATATTTATATCTTCAATAATTCTCTCTTCCGTTTCAGCAACCCTTTGTTTTTTGGCAATATATCTAAGTTTATGTTTTTCTCTATTACCATTATCATCACGTTTACGATCACCTTTTTTTTTATGTTTTCTCTTATTGACCATGATTGTTTAATCTATAGATGATAAATTAAAGAATCATTACTTTATAGTAAAAATAAATAAATTAAGATTTAAAAACATTTACGGAATTTTTAAAAACATGAATTGAAATTTACTTCACCTTATAAAAATCTTGTAAGAGTCTTTTGAAGAAGATATTTTTGGAATTAAATTTCCTTTGAAAAAACTCTTTGAACAAAAATCTTCTTTGAAAAAAACATTCTTGGAAAGAAATAAGAACTCCTTGACAATAAATCACCTACCCATTGGAAAATAATAAGAACACCTTGTAAATAAATCTTCTTTATAAAAACCATTGGAAAAAAAAAAAAAAAAAAAAAAAAAAAAAAAAAAAAAAAAAAAAAAAAAAAAAAAAAAAAAAAAAAAAAAAAAAACCTCTTTGAAAAAATATCTAAGAAAAAAGCCACTAGGAAAAAATTCTTTAAAAAAAAATTATTTGTAAACATATCTTGGAAAAACCTTTGCAAATAAATAACTTATTTGCAAAAATACTTTTAATAAACAACTCTTTGAAAAAACCCCTTTCAAAGAAATAAGAAGTGCAAAATTACCTTGGAAAAAAACCCTTTGCAAAATACCTTAGCAAAACAACTATTTGAAAAAACCCCTTTCAAATAAATAAGAAGTGCAAAACTACCTTGGAAAAAAACCCATTGCAAAATACCTTAGCAAAACAACTATTTGAAAAAACCCCTTTCAAAGAAATAAGAAGTGCAAAATTACCTTGGAAAAAAACTATTTGTAAATTACCTTATCAAAACAACTCTTTGAAAAATCCCTTTCAAAGAAATAAGAAGGAAAAATACATTTTTTTTGCAAAAATACTTTGGAATAAACACTCTTTAAATACAACCCTTGGAAAGAACCTCCTTGGAAAGAAACATTCTTTGCATAAACCACTTTGCAAACATGTCTAAGAAAAGAAATATTTTGAAAAAACTCCTTGTAAATATGCCTTAGAAAAAAAACTCCTTTACAAAAATGCCTTACAAAAAAAAATCCTTTACAAAAATGCCTTACAAAAAAACTCCTTCAATGTGCCTTTTGGAAAAAAATAAGAAGAAACATACCTTGTAAAAACCGCCTTTTGCAAAAAATGTATTCTTTGAAAACCCTTTCAAAAATAGTTTGACAATAAATATGCGAAGTCAAAACATGCAAAAATAATGAGTCAATTTAGGTTCGGCCGATTAATCTATGAAACATGGAAGCTTCACGATTCTGCAGAATTTTCAGGTTTCTCCATTTTCGGAAGAGAAAAACAACCTTTTACACTACAAATCGAATGTCGGACTTGATACCATTAGGTTCATCATTGAATCTACTTTACGTGGGTATAGATTTTGTTGTGTATAGATAAGAACTGATATTTTTAATGTTTTATTTTCGTAACATGTGTCGAGTTTGGATTCATCTCTTTAAAAAAATGATGAAAAGAAAAATCCATAACTTTAAAAATGCACTACCAAAAAAATTGAAAAAAATGTGGGAATGTTAATTGGCGTGTCTACTTCAAAAGGGTGTTCGTAGATTTTTTATTTTTAGATCCGATTGAGAGAAACGTGGCACAACAAAAAAGATGTTGAAAATCGACTAAGTTTCCCCATTGATCGACTTTAAAAAAATATAATAATTAGTATATAGATCCATTGGTTATAAACTTATAGTCATGCACTAGTACATTGTGTGTAGATTGTCGTAGCATTTTCTGTTTTTGCAAAATACAAATCTAACAACGATTTTACTGGCGCAACAAATCATAACTATTTTGTAGTCTTTTCATTTTATAAGAACACACTGTCAAACATTTGCGAAATCGACATATCAAATCTCAATAACAAAAATTGAAAAAATTATGAATAGAAAGCTAACATAATTCTCTAAAAGTTTTCTTTTTACTGCAAAGTGAAATTTTAAACAAAAATATCACTTTTTTTTGCCCAAAGTTGAAAAACATGAAAAAACCAGAATTATTTTTTCACGAGAACCCCCAAAATAGACACCCATCTTCATTTTTTCACCCACGATCACTCTCTTTTTTGGGTGATATAAATGCTATGAAAATGTTAACTGTGTTTAGTTCATTGCTAACTTTGTCTACGTTTAATATTCAAGTGCCTATTTGTGATACCCTGAAATGGATTTTTAAAATTGACCCTTCCTTGGCCTTTCCTACAAAACCCAATTCGATTTCAGTTTCTCATTTTCAACAATTTCACCCTCCGACAACAACCTTTCGACGTATTATTGCACCTTTTTGGGGCAATTTCTAGTATAATTACTTCGATAGGAATTTTTTTCGAGGGGCGTTTTGAAAAGTACTGTAGCTTTTCGTCGTCCCTCTGGTGAATGAAAAGCTGCCACACACTTCCCAAATAAGAAGCTGCCATGTTTGACTTTCGAGGTAAGGGTTTTAATGCGGGGCGAAATCTATGTCCAATCACCGCATCTCTTTCATGTTAATGAAGTTATGCTATCATCCAACCACCACGTCACTTTCGTGTTTATGAAGTTACGGTTCTGCTTTTAGATCACTATGATAGTCCTTCCAAGTTCAATCTTTATTCTCCACATTTGCACAACCATCATTGGTATGCCGATCTCCTGTTGCTTGCCATCACAGAGCCTGCGTCCACATCAATCATTGTCTCACTCCATCCAGAAAAAGGCTCCGCCGACACTAAATCTGCAACACGGCGATCCGACAGTCTTTACACCTCCTGAATTGGAATTTATTTCTTCAGAGCTGCTCAAGCAATGCCTTGATGATTGATGCAAATAAATGTGCTGTGGGTCATGGAAAGCTAAGATTCAAAGGAAAGTAGATTCTTCTTCCATGTCATCAGATTATTCTCGACATTGAAATTCTTCCAATAGGAATTAGGGTCTGCATTCGATTCCAGTGATGGAATACATATGAATTTAAGTTAAGCTTTTGAGATTAGCAAAGACAACCGTGAACTCCTGTTAGGTTTCACCACGACTTGAAGTTTTATGAAATCATTTCATCGATCTTCATCTTTTTTACTGATTCTGTGACAATTTTATCTTCGTCTCAGAGCTTCAAGCAAATTCTGGAACACTAAGAATTCTAATAGCACTATATATAGTTCAATTCTCTGCTCTCCATTAAACAATATAGAGAGTCCCTAGCCATCGCACAACAACAGGTCAGCACCAACTTGTTCACTCATAATATAAATCTGCAATCTACAATGGGTCATTCAACACGCTCCATTCAACAAGTATCCAAGCAACCTGGCATGCAACATCCAGATCTACAAATTATCACTACTAGGAGTTACACAACCCAAAAACCAATGCACAACAAACTACTATGGATACATCATAGCAGTAATCCACTATTGGTTCCCATTTGAAAACCCTAGAGACATCAGCCTCTGATCTGAACAGGTTTTGAAGATACCGGATGTTGGGGGACACAATATTCTTTATACTGGAACCAAGAAAACAAGGACAGAGGGTTATGACATTTATGAAGTCTCGTGCAGTGAGTCCCAATGTTTTCGTAGACTCAGTCATGGGTTTCAACTCTCGATCAACGTTAAGAGTAAGAATATATGGGTTTCTGGTAATGATCTTGGTGTTCTATGCATCCAGAACCCTTCAAGAATGGAACAACTTGTTGGGATTTATAAGTGAATCTTGTTTCAACAATGGATGGCCTTCTTTATAAGATTGTTGAGAGCTCAAACTAGTCGCATTCCAAATTTGTTGAGTAAAAATCTGAAATGGGGCATGTGTTCTCATCTTCTGGGTAGCGTGTGGGTCGGTCATCACCAACAATGGTTATAGAAAGCTGTGATGATTTTAACAAAATAATTCATGGAAATGGTGAGGATAGTGTTGCAAAAAGGTGATGAAGGGGAGATCTAATATTAAATTCCGGCAGGGGTTTCCCTGTCGGGGTCACCTTTTCGCAGGAAAGCGCCCGAATGGATGCCCCCGAAAGAAAAAGAAATTGTCTTTCCATATTTCTAGGGACAAATCGACATTGACACCTTCGTCATCTACGAATTCCATCGAATCAAGCATGGTTGTAGGCAGTGATACAACAAGAAGTTTATTATTTTCAATTTGCATTGACTCTGTTTACTTATATGATGTTATCTCTATTAAGGGTTGTTTGCAAAACAAAACTCTTGGAGATATTATACATATATAAAAGTGATAAATTCTAGTCTTTGGGAAAGGGACTTTCTTTTGAACTGGTATACCTCAAAAAATACATACAAGAAATCCATATATTGAACTTTGAAGCAAAATATACAAGCATCAGTGTATAACAAGTTACTCACACCTGCAATGAAGAAATCTACCATGGCTTCAAGATCCCAAATACAGTGAATTAAACACAGCGTAGTTGAATTCCTTGCAAGGCAGAAGATGATTACAATGGCTGTGATAATTCATGCATGGCTTCCGCTTATGCTCAGGCTAATCATCTTGAGCAAAAATCAACTTTTATACTCTTCTCACGTAGCTACAACACCCTCGGGTAAGAGCATGGGATCATATTGAAGTGACTTTCCATTATATAGTTGATGAGATTATATGGTTGAATGGATTCCTTCTTGTTTGTTTTCTATGTGATTATGATGTTTTGCAGGTTTTTCGTTTCTATTAATGACTGTCGATGGGGAGAGAGCAGTTCCAAGAAAATATGATTACGTTGTAGTTGGAGGAATGGTCAGTTGCCACTTGGCTGCAATGTTGTCTACCAACTATTCAGTTTTACTTGTGGAGAGGGGAGGATAGTGTTCCGGAATTGTAAAATGCAACCTTTAAGAAATACATTTTGAGACAAATATCAATTGAGTTTGACAAATATGGCACCGAAATAATAGTCAGGATCACACAATTTGTGTGGTCTACTAGTTGAAGTTTATCAGGAAGGAAACATCTAAAGAAACCCTCATTGAGAATCTCTAGAGTTGGCTACGAATCACAAGAAGAAGCATCGAAGGATCTGGACTCCACCCATATGAGGTTAGTTAAATTGTCTCATCTTTAAAATGTTTGTGTAAGTTTTTTGTCCAAATTCAATTGCAAAAGATGTTTTCCTAGTATCTTTGATTTATATTTTACAATTTAGAATTTCTTATGTGGGGTGGGTTAGTGGATTGCATTTCAACCTATTGTATGAGAAATTATTCTTGAATCCATTGTTGCTTCCGAATTGTTTTTCAACTTTTCCTATGTGTCTTATAATAACTAACTACACAGCTTCTCAAATATGATGAGAGTTGACTCCAAGGTGGCATTTAAGGTTTCAACAAAATTCTAAAAAGGAGCCATGTTCTTCAAAGTATTCACATTAAGAACTTTCTCAATTACTTCTCTGCCTACCGAACACAATTGATCCCAAATGACTTTCAATTTCAGTATGTGTTTTGACATTGAATCAAGTTTAACCTCCTCCATCTACATCGAAAACAAAAAACTTTTGAGGTAAAATTACCTACCTTCATTGAAAGTCTCATGCATTTCACACAACTTCAACCAAACTATTGCACTTGTGGGAAAATGCCATTTATGCCATTTAACACAGACAACTTTTCAACATCATTGCTTCTATATTCTTAGAAGCAGATTCTTCTTATTGATATTCATCATTGCGATCTCTATTTTATTTTCTTGGATTAGAAGATGGCAATCATGTGTTGCTTGTAAACATCGAAGTTGTGACCATTGAACTTCTGACTAGAGTCAAATACAATGTGTGAACGACTCAGCAAAAGTATCAATGAAAAAGTCAAACAACACCTAAAAAAACTCATAATTACCTCCAAAAAAATATTCCTGGTGACAAAACACTATTGAATCGGTGTGGTATTATCAACTCAAGACCACCTCTATTGTGTACCAAGGTCAATATGAGAAAGACTATAATATGATATATATAGTGGAAGTGTACCTTATAAATGAAAAATGATACATCTATCCCTTCGACTTATGATACATATCATTGCCAAAATTACCTCCAATAAAATATTCCGTGTGACAAAACACTATTGAATCGGTGTGGTATTATCAACTCAAGACCACCTCTATTGTGTACCAAGGTCATTATGAGAAAGACTATAATATGATATATATAGTGGAAGTGTACCTTATAAATGAAAAATGATTGATTTTATTATATTATGTGTTTTTATTTTTATTCTTAATTTTTTATATTTGTTTTTTGGGGTAGACATGTGACATGTGCCACGTCAATGTTACAGATCCGACACATCACACCCACTTGGGCTGGAGACAGTGCATTTTGACACAATCAGTTTTGAGCGTCTTTTGACACAAACAATTTTGATTTTTGGATAATTTTGCTTCTAAAACCTGGTATACAGATTGGCTTTAGAAAAATGGAAACCTAATTACAGATCCATGCTTAAAAAAAGTTGGTAATTTATACCAAAATTTGGTATATTTTGTTAATGTCTGTTATTTGTGCAAATAACTTTATCTTTTGACAGATAACTGGTATAGTTGGCTTACCATAAATTTATAGATAATAATACAAAATCTTGTTATTGTAAAAAAATGACTTCTTGGAATTCTGACCCTTAATAGAACTTCAATCACCTAGGAGACACAATTTTGACAGGACAACTATGAATGCGTCGGCATCAAAAGCAATAGATAATAAGGATAGGGCCCAGTATTGACAAACACCTTTGAAGTTGCATGGGTTACAAACTTACAGTAAACAATTCTCTTTGATAGATAATAATCATCTTGATCGAAGACGACATATGCAGGAATCCTTGATATTAGACAATCCGGGTACTGAACAGAAGCAAATTTCCCATCCTATTCCAGGAGCATATCGATTGGTAATATACTCTCCTATTATCTAAAGATGTTGTTCCCCATCTAATATTCACCATATATGACTGGGTGATCTGCTCTTTCGTAGAATATAATATATATGTTGTAAGATACCAAATCTAGGTCCACAAGAAACCCAACAATGTAATCTATAAATTCTGAAAAAACTCATACCTTCCAATGATTTGATCGTAATAAAATCAATAACCCTTGAATTATTACTATTCATAGATGACAAAAAATAAAAAATCATGACCAATGGGAAATGAGTAATCAAGATAAGCTTGACAACCCAGGTTTGAGTTTTTTGTTGGTCCTTACTCTTATGTCTACATCATTTACTTCGATTACTGTGTTGTTGTCGTGCATTGCAAAATAACATAAGCATTACATTTCTTTCAGATGAATTGACTCCATATGAGAGGATGTTAAATCTAATATTTTGGGGATCAAATTCCTCTCTTCAATTAGCTGACTGAAGGAGCTCCTTTCTTGACATAAATTACAGATCTCTATGAGGGTTCCCTCTATCTCTTAGTCATCACCTCCTCTTAATGAGACCAATGTCTCTATTGCATTTTCTAATCTGAATTTGGTATTGTTCTCCTTCCAATCCTGTATGAGCTCCCATAAATTGTGGTTAGGAGTCAAGTTCCTAGTAGTGGGATTGCATTTCTTAACAGGGCATGTAGTGTTGCCACTTTCAAACCACTTTTAAATGGAATATCTTTCATAAGTAATCCTCGAATCCAAATTCATTGGATTCTCCATTATTGTGTTATCCAACGGGAAATAGAAATGCAAAGGTGCAGAAAGGAGAAAGGAGCAGAAACGATACCATATATGCAGAGAAATTCCTATTTTTGATTGAGCATGTAAGCCTCGGCCCTCTATTTCACACTCTTGAGGTCTTCCTTCTTCTTTCTTACAACCTCAATCTCAAACTATAGAAAGCACTGATCTGTTGGCACACCCATGGCGTTGGCCACCTGCACAATCAACTGCAACACTTGTTGGCTATTATTGTGCATATCTTTCATTTCTCTCTCAATCTCACTTGCAAGAGGCTCACTTCCAACTTCCCCATAGAAATCTGTATTCCTTATGGTCTCACACAAAGCATCTATTTTCTCCTTGATCTCCATTGAAACGTCCAAAGTAGCAATTCTGAGACCATTCAAAGACCATTCTATTCTTTGGGTAATTTCTTTCATTTCATTTGGTAGAAATCTACACTTGAGAAACAGATACATCCATCTCCTTGAAGTATACACGTTTATGAACTTGGAGGCATTGTTTAGCTGCGCTTGTAGGTACATCACCAAGTCTACAACAACTCGGTTTTATTTCCCCTTTTCATTTTTTTACCCTCCAACAACATCGTTATCGACGTATTATTGCACCTTCTTGAAGCAATTGCTAGTATAACTGAGATTCCAATTTCTGACCACGATGACAACTTCCCAGATTGTATGCATGCATTTAGCAACAAAAAATGAGAGGCCATTACAAAGCATATCCATAGTTGGTAGGATAAAGTTTATTCACATGAATTATTTTTGTCTGCTTGCATTGGAGTTTTGTAATTCATGTTTGTTCTACGTTGAAAATGCTTTTGATATTTGATACACTTAGAATTTGAGAGCAGCCATTACACAATAATTCACTCAAAACAATATGGTATATTACTTTCAAATCCAAATACAACACATTTATATTAGTGTTATCAAATCTAACTTATTCTAATAACGTCGATTTGATTAAACTTAGACATATTCTAGTCCAAGTCACTTTGAAGATGGGTCAAAAACAACCTTTCTAAACCCCGAAATCAAGCAAACTCTGGTTCCAAAAGTTCCAAATCCAGGTTCCAAAAGTTCCAAAACCGGTTCCAAAAGTGCCAAATCTGGTTCCGAAAGTGCCAAAACTGGTTCCAAAAGTGCCAAATCCAGGTTGCAAAAGTGCCAAAACCGGTTCCAAAAGTGCCAAATCCGGTTCCAAAAGTTCCCAAACGAGTTTCGAAACTGCCAAATCTGTTTCCAAAGGTGTCAAATCTAGGTTCCAAAAGCATACTTTTGCTTTTGATATTGCCACTTTTGAAATTGGTTTTTGCGTTGTTTCGATATGATAAATATGACGGTCATTCGAAGTTGTGAAAAATATACAAATCACTAAATGAATTGTTGTTTGTATAATATGAATGTCATTTGAAACTGAATGTCATCAACCAATACCCCATTTTTTAATGAGGCCCGATATAAATGAATGAAGGGGCGGCCGACCCTTCTTCTTCCCACTATTATTTTCATAATAGTTCTAGACTGCAAGAAATGTGTTTCGATCCTTCTTGTGTTCACCATTCTGGATACATGTGAATTGCCAGATATTGGTGTTCACAATTATCTTCTAAAATAAGGGCTGGTTGATCCTTCTTGTTGGAAGTCAGAAGTCGGGATAAATATTTTTCATATGTTATAACTTAGCCAATGTACCGATCCCTACCATTACTGCGGAAGGCGGTAGTCGGGAATTGGTGTCCCAACCTTCGTATGTTAAATATTTTTTCAGTTCTCTTTTAAATGAAGGGTCAGCCAAACCTTCTTGTGATTAGTGTTGTTCCAGTCTTCACCATTCATGATCTACATGAATTGACAGCCTATCCTTCGTAGATTGAATATTTGCACAATTCCCTCATTAAATGAAGGGGGGCAGCTGACCCTTCTTCTGCCCAATATTATTTTCATACTAGTTATAAACTGTAAGAAGGGTCGTCCGCTGTTGAATATGGTTGTCATTGATGTCAAAGAAGTTCAGTAATGACAAAGGAATAACCAAGGACATGATGTCAGGGCAAACTCGGTGAAAGACAAAGGAATGACAAAGGAAGTGATGACATGGCATGTATGATGATGTGGCATGTGTGATGAAGCTGGAAAGACACATGATCGTGTTCTGGTGCTATCATTAAGTCAGTGTTGCAATCTGACATCATTTTGGAAAAGTATGTCAAGTTTGTGAAACTTTGGAAATTGACAAAGTATGGAAAAACTAGTCAAAACTGCTCTAAGAGAATGCCCGCCATAATTCATGGTTTGAGAAAAATGAATGCACCATCATATGATGTTATAGCTTGTTGAAGTGTCTATCTATTCATGGTCTCAGTTTGCCTTAATCATTTCCAAGGAGAAAGTTATAAGTCTGCCAAAAAAGGGTTTCAGGATAAACCTTGGAGAAATTCTTGGAAATGACTAAGTGTTGGAAAATTGGTTCTAGTGGCCTTGGGAAAAATGTCTGTCATACCTCATGGGAGAATGATAAAAATTATCTGGAACTATCATGCTCTAGCTTTTCAAAGATCCTATATTTCCATGGTCTTAGTTTTCACAAAAAGGTGTTTGATGACAAAGTTAACAGCCTGCCAAAACAGGGTTTCAGATTGCTTTTACACCAAAGTAGCAAAACTGCCTAAGTGGCCTCAGGAAAATGCCCGCCATAGTTTGTGGTTTGAAGAAAATGCCTACACCATATGGTCATCTTGTAGGTTGTTTTTTTTTCTACCTAACCATGTTCTCATATTGACTTGAAAGTTCCTGAGGAAGAAGTTATGGATCTGCAAAAACAATGTTTTAGGCAGATTGGACCAAGTCTAGGAAATTGCAAAAATTGTCCAAGTGTAAAATCATTGGTAATGCCTAAAGTGACCTTAGTAAAATTCCCTCCATGTCTTGTGTTTGATGTCTAAAATCATTTTGAGAGTATGGATCTCTAGAATGTTGTTTGGTGCATCCAACCATGGTCTCAGATTGTCCAAAGAGTCTCTAAGGAGGAAGATATTAATTTGCCAAAAGTGCCTCTCAGCTTGATTTGCACTACTCCAGTAAAATGCCCTCTGAGGAGAGATAAAGAGGCTGCAAGAGGTGAAATTGGTTTAGATGAAGTCACCTTATTGTCCTCTATCCATTGGGTGTCTCTGTTTGAAAAACAATCAACCAAGAGCGGACTCAAGGCCTGATCTCCCTAGCTCAATATGAGACTAGAACAAATAAGACAGAATAGAAATAACTTTCCTAGATCTAGTTAAGGATCAAGTGGCTAGATGCCTTACCTTTTAGATCATTGATCCTCCCTTGATGTTCATCCAATCTCGACGGTCTTTAGATCTCGGCTACAAAATCTGTCAAGTCATACAGAACAATACAAGTAGTAAAGTGCATCTATACAATAATAGATCTAACTAAGCAGTTAAGCAGGAAAACTACACAAACATCATCAATGCGATAATCATTTGGTGGAAAGCATTTATATTACTGTATAAAAGGAAAGTCATAGAAGGAAGTGATTTCAACCCAGGCTTAACGTAGCAATCCTTCTCCAACCAAGCCAATGCCAAAGCCTCTCACGGAAGTATGAGTCTCCCAATAGATGAGTAGGGATCTCCTAAGCTAATTTCACTAGCATGTACATACCATAGACTTCCTCTCTTTGGAATGGGAATGAGATTCACTTATATAGGACTAAGAGGATATAGTAGGTTGAGATATGGTAGGAAAGAGTTAGGGGATCCTTCCAAGAGGTTAGGAACCGAATGCCAGCTCCCCTATAGGCTAGGGATAGGGATCCACATCAACTAGCTTAGAGAATGGGCTCGAAGATGCTCTTTTATCCAACTCACTGAAATCGTTGCAGGCTGCAGTGTGACAACCTGTGACGTCGCATGTTGCACAAGGGTGAACTGCGACGAACTCTCAAAACCTAGTAGGAAAAGGTTAGTATCTCTTCCAAGCTGATGACTTGCTCAAAGGAAATTCAGGGATGTTTACACTGACTATCATGATGCAATATTTAGGTGTATCAGAATGCCCCCCAAAGCATGGAACTGTTGAGACTGAACAGGTGAAATGCTTTGACAGAAGAAATGGAAATGGCTTGTTGGATGAAGGATGTTGCTATAGTACAATGGACTCTATGTACACATTCTCATATGACTCACAACATTGCTTCCGACCAATACAATGCAGATCCATGATAGTAATGACCGACTGAACACAATCATGGCTACTAGACACAAGCGTAGATCCATGATGAGATGATAACACAACCACGACCAATACAAATGTGGATCTGTGTGATATAACTCAAAACAATCTCCATCGCAACCTGGGTAAAACATGACTCCCAGGGTCTTGAAGCTGAACCCGCAATGATATGAATCTATCCATGTGATTACAAATGTCTTGATGTCGAACATGGTAGAAACCACTTGATTACCGGTCATTAATGTATACCATTAACAAGTGCGAGGGAAATCACCATTAATGTCAATGATCCCCAAGGTATCACAGTACATATCATCAAGCGTGAATAAATGAGTTGAAGTCGAACGCCGGATGAAATCTTTCAATCAAGAGTCAATGATCTAAACTCATGTTGAAAGCGAGGTAACCTTCCATTGAGGCATGCAGGCCCAAGGTACTTGATTGGTTTCTAGATTCAATCGTCGGACGATGTGTTGAAGTCGACAAGGATGAACCCGTCAAAGGAGGGCCATGATGAATCCGCCATCATCGACATGAAACACGACAAATGATGTTTTGAACAGATCAAATGGTACAGTAACATATAGGATTGACTCAGAGTAGACTGACGTTGTGGTAGGTGTACTGACTGCAGATAATGAATGGTGAAAGTATTCTTGAACATGGGCATGGCATGACTTGGCAGTATTAACACGACGAGTACGACACCGAATCCTAATGCAACTGATGATGGAAGCGTTCTTCGGATGACCCAAAGGAGTAATAGGACTCAGGAAATGGGCAATACTCCAGGGAAAATGGATGGTCCAAGTATTGTATGCAAATGCAAATGAGTGCCATGTTCAAGAACAACTAGGTACTGCCACTGATAAAGAGTGTAACATAAATGCTTTCCTTTTTTCCCATCATGACTGATGAGTGCCTCATGTGTTTTTTGCAAGCTTGATGAGGGTAACCAGATGCTCGGTATAGCTCATCTCATAGATGAGTCAAATCCCAAATATTTTACAAACTTGGGAGAGGAGGGGTTCATCCCATAGCGGGCCTTTCAATGTGAAAGTTTAGCGAGTCCATAGAAGGTAAACTCGGTCCTCATTTCATGTTTAGAAAGTCTGAAAAGAACTGAAGAAGACTCCAATGGTCCGTTCTTGCAAAGTTAGCCTCGTCACTCGAAAAAGGGTAAAACAATGCGATACAGGACTCTTCCAGTCATGATTGGCTGGATTATTCCTTTTTCGTAAGTAGTGCCCCCTCGTCCGAAAAAGGGGTAAACTATCACCATGGAGACGACTGTTGAAATACTTTAGCAAGCGTGAATGCAACAAGTTCACTTGGCAATCTTTCGTATTTCGAGAGTCTGAAAAGAGCATAAAGATAGTCTCTGGGGGGTTCATTTTCCGTAGGCGTTTAACGAGCCCAGAAAAGAGATAAATCATAACTTGTTGACTTATTCTCATGGTTTTACAAGCACGAGAAAGAACAAAGACTAAGCTCATCATCAAATAATAACCAAAATCTAATGGGTAAAAAATAACAACAAAACATTCAACGGGTTGTTCATACCGGACAACATTTAGGAGACGATCACTACAATGCGAGAATGGAGCAAATGAAACACTTAACGTCTCCTGCATGCTTGAAAACTAGGTCAAATAGTCAACCAGGTATTAAAATGCAGTAAAATGATCCAAACTATAGCAAAAGACCCATAAAGCATCTAAATTTGAAAAAGAATATTCCCTTTTTGTTTATAAAATAGGAAAAATGACCAAAAATAGTTACCATTGTTATTTGCCAAGTTTGGGGAGAAGAAAGTGCCATTTGGAGAAGAATTTCATTTGTCAATTGCCGGAGCTACGAGTGACCATTTCACGAACCGTTCGGAGCAGGTAAACCTAAATCTCAGCCAGCAACTTTCTAGTGGTTTACAATTTCAAGTTTTGTTTATTTTTTAGGTTTTTGGGGTTGATTTGTGAGGGGTTTGTGCACCTTTGGGTCATCATAGGCCTCCCTTATGGGAACTATGATGAACTCGAGTCGTCACAAAACCCCTATGGGCATCTTGCGACGATGTCGCCCTATCTGCAAAGATGGGGTGCGACGGTGGAAACGTCCATCTTCAACTCACAACCTAACCCACAAGAAAACATTTTTATGGTTTGAGTGAGTTCTAATGATGTTTAAATGCCTCCTTTGACAGGTTTGTGGCCGCCACCATGGTTCTAGAATGGTGTGAGTGTGAACATGAAGTGGAAGATGTACAAGCTACAAATGATCCATTATGTGTGGATGCACTGAGGAACTGTGGACTGCTGAAGTTCTTCTAGGTCCAGGGCATGAGGGCCCAAGTCCCACTACTAGAGCACATGCTCTAGAGTTGGGACGCAGCACAACAATACTTCATGATCGGGGAACACATATTGAACATAGATGTTGATGACATCTAATTCTTGATAGGACTATCTTGGAGAGGTGATAATGTGTCACTCACCAGATCACGAGGGAGTGACCGGACAGTAGATGACTTGATCGCCCAGCACTGTACTCCACACACTCGTGCCTCTAGTGGGAAAATTCCCATCAAAGAGGTTCCAGATCGCCCATTGCGTGTTATACTCTTCACTATAGTGAGGATAGCATGGAGCCAAGTAGCTCATCTGGCTACAAAGTCCCAAATGTTATACGCAAAGGAGTGCATGTCTCCAAAGGTATTCAACTGGTGTGAGGGACTCCTCACCAACCTTCGAGCTTAGCTGACCAAGTGTCGGCGTGGTGAGCTCAAGCAGTTCGGGTACGACTCGATAGTGATCTCCTTCTTGTTGGAGCGGGTACCTCTCTTACGCCTGCAGGTGACTTTGGATGACAGGGATCCCAAGGATCCACATATGACTTGATGGACGGAGGTGATGGCCCACCATGGTGGTGGGGGTCCAATAATTGGGTACGGTTTCAGATTCTTCACCTGGCTGGAAGGTCAACTACTTATGATCAAGGATTATCCGTACAGCGGTACGGACTTCAAGGAGGATCCAAACCTAGTGCTACCTGAGGGAGCAGAGTGGGGAGACATCAATAAGAACAATGACCCTTGTACTTTTCATTTTGTGTATTTATAACTTTTTTTGGGTAGTGCTGATGAGTTAATAACATGTGTGCGCAGATGTGCGCCCTTCACGGCCGATGGGAGTTTCACTTCTCGCGAGGAGAGGAGAGGCACCACCAGTAGCCCCAACCATGCATGATTCCATGGTAGAGATGGAGGATGTCTATGAGAACCTTACCAGGTTGACATTGGACGTTCCAGTTGCAGCAGTGCATGAGTTACCGAGGCCCATGCAAAGGTACATGGTCAGTGTGACCTTGCATTTTAGTGAGCTACTCCGCAAAGTAGCGAGAGCAGTAAAATGCTTCCACGGCTAGTAGGCGAGAGATGAGAGACCCAAGGGTGCATGGGCGAAGCGTTAGGCCTTATGTTATTATGTATGTACTGAGAGCTTGTGAGCCTCATATTTTGTACTACTGAAAGCTATCAGGCTTTAGATTTTGTATCAACGCTACTTTATCTTGATATATATATACAGACATTTTGGCAGTTTTATACATTATGTGTTTTAATGGATGAATGATGTGATCTTGTTTATGTGTTTTCTTATACAATGAATTATTTACATGTTATGTCTGCTTTGATAGTTCATGAATATTCTCATGTGTGTGCAATGTACCAATCTAAGATGAAGTTGGCCATTGAGTCGGCAACTGTGTTCACATCTCATGGAATGTGCAGATACTAAATGGATTTGAAGGACCTTTCCAGAAGAAGAACTCATCGAAAAAGACGGAGTAGGGCAGGGTAGTAGATGGCATAAATCTAGTTAAGATGAGAGACCATCAGTTGTGAGTCCAAATGGATAACAATGTGGTCCATACCCAAGGAAATAGCATCGGTTAGGGTTCCAATGACTGCCTGATATTCCGCAATATTATTGGTCGTGAAACCTAGACACATTCCTCCCGAGCTGATAAGCTTGCCGGTGGGTGAGTATAATACCTAGTTTATCGAGGCAAGGTTGCGGGTATGCCGGCTAGCGTCGTCCGCGAATCCGTAGCAAGTTTCCATATGCACACGCAGACAGAACATGGCAAAGTAACGAAACAAGACCTAAGCACACAAAAAATCAAAGCGTGACACCACACAAAACAGATGCCATGTACAGTATATACAAAGTACTTATGCATGAAATAATCAGGCATAGTACCTCTTCAGGTGAATCCCATTGCAAGGTTCACCTAAAGATATCCCATCGTAATCTTCAAGATCATAGGCTCCCTTCTCTAAAACTTGCTTCACTATGTAGGGTCCATGCCACATGGACTCAAACTTTCTTTCCCCCAACTTGTCATGTCTTTGATCGTATGTAAGGGCCAAATCACCCTCGCTATAGACGTGGGGTTCTACCGACTTGTCATACTGCACTTTGATGCGTTTCTTATGAGCCTCATTGGCAAGAGCAACATCACGGCGAGTCTCATCGAGTTTTTCTCGGTAGAGGAAGTGTTCTTCCTCAGCAGTAGTGTTAGGGAGAATTTCAACTGTGAATTTGAGGGATGAAATCTCGCACTCAATCGGTAGGACTTCGTCCAATCCATAAACTAATTGGAAGGGGGTAAATCCAGTGGCAGTTTTAACGGAAGTTCGATAAGCCCAAAGTGTTGAAAAGAGCATGTTGTGCCAGTTGGACTTATGCGTACCCACCATGCATTGGATCATGGTTTTCAAGACCTTGTTAATGGCCTCTACTTGTCCATTAGACTGCAGGTAGTAAGGTGTTGAGTTTTCATGGCAAAAACCCAATCTAGTGCTCAATTCATCAACCATGTGGTTCATAAAGTGAGAACCATGGTCGGTAACTATAGCTTGAGGAACTCCGAACTGCACTATAACATGATTGAACATGAAGAGTGCAATGGTTTTTCCATCATCCGTGTATGTAGGCATAGCCTCAGCCCACATTGTAAAGTAATCCACGGCTACTATGACGTAACCATGCCCCCGACCGATGTAGGATTACAATGCATGAAGTCAATGCCCCATTTAGTGAAGGGGACAATGGCAATAACCCGGGTGTAAAGGGGCTAGATAAGTGCACGTCTTAGTTCGGAAGTGCTGACATGGAGGACATTTTTTTACGGCCTCGATACAATCTTTAAATATAGATGGCAAAAAATATCATGCACGAAGTATCTTCTGGGCTGTAGCCATCCCAGAGAGGTGACCGCCACATGCCCCAGCGTGACAGTCATTTAAGACGTGTTCAGCCTCTTCATGAGTGATACAATGTTGAAGAATAGAATCAATACCACGTCGGTACAAGGTATCACTGACGATCAAGTAATACTTTGCATGGTAGCGTACTCGACGACGGTCGTCCCGCGAGAGTTGGGGGATGAAACGTTGGGTTTGAAGATATAAAGTGATATCTCCATACCAAAGATCAGACGTGCTGATGAGGAACAATGATTCGTCTGGAAGAGAATCAATGGGCTCAAATTTGACATCAGTACGGGGAAGATCACAGATCAAATCAGAAAATACCAAATACTTTTTAGACTTAGCCTTTTCGAAAAGGAAATCAAATTCCTACAGTATCACGTTCCAGCGTGAATACTTGCCCCCAAGTACTTGACATGCAAAAACGTGGTACATGGGGTTCGAATCGGCAATGATGGTGGTGGTGCGAAGCAAGATGTAATGGTGGAACTTTTGGACAGCAATGACTGCCATGAGAGAGAGCTTCTCGACATGTGAATAATGAATTTTGTTGTTAATGAGACCCATACTGAAGTAATAAATCACATGTTCCTGGGTGTTGTTGTCTTCTTGAACCAAGACCATGGCGATCGTGGTGGAAGAAGCGGTAAGTTAAAGGATATAATCCTTGTAGTAATTGGGTGGCTAGAGCACAGGGGCATGTGTGATAGCATGTTTTAGGCTTTCATAAGATTATTGAGCTTGGTCATCCCAAATGAATGGGACATCCTTCTTCATCAGTCTCATGTAACCCTGCATCTTTTGTGCGAAATTATAGACAAAATTCCTTAAATAAGTTTCCTTCCCTGGCAAACTTTGAAGTTCCGTAATGTCGGTGGGAGGTGGGAGAGTGACGATGGTTTCCACCTTCACGGGATCAATGCGGATCCCATCGTTTGAGACAATGAAACCGAGGAGGCAGATAGACTCGATGCAGAAGATGCACTTGTGAGGGTTCAGGCAGATGTTATACCATCGACATCTGAGGAATACCACCGTCAGATGGTCAATGTGGTACTCGCGCTGCCATGAATGGGCAGGTAGATCATCCAAGTATGTTTCCACAAAGTCCTTCATGTCGTGCAAGGCATACGACATGGCACGCCGAAATGTGGCACCAGTATTTTTAAGACCATAAAGGAGCTTGCGATAAGAAAACATACCCCAAGGGAAGATGAAAGTTGTCTTGTGTTGATCAGTTGGGTGGATCTCAATCTGGTTGTAGCTGAAAAATCCATCCATGAAAGAGAAAATGACACTTCTAGCACAATTATCAATGATCTGGTCGATAAAGGGAGTGGAGTAATTGTCCTCATGACAATCCTTATTGAGATCCCGATAATTGACGCAGACACAAATGGTACCCTGCTTTTTAGCTTCAGGGACGACGTTCAAGACCCATTCTGTCAATGGGACATGGTAGATAAAACTAGCTTTCAAGATCTTTTCAATATTTGCCTTGATTGCCGCACTATTATAGGGGTGCACCGGTCGCAACTTTTGTCGGACTGGTTTAGCGTCAGGATAGGTTTTAATAGTGTGTGAAACAATAGCGGGGTTTATCCTACGAATTTCCTCGTATATCCAAGTAAACACATCTCGAAATTGCTTGAACAAGGCCGTAAACGTTGTAATCTCTTCATGGGAACACTTCTGGCCTAAACAAATGTGTTCCACTACACCAAGAGTAACCGATATGTCGACCGAAATGGTAGGCTCAATGTTGGCCAATTTGCCTTCAGAGTCCATTTGACACGTCAGTATCGAGGACTGAGAGCCAGGATAGACATCCAGTGTAAAAATAGTGGTGATGCTATTCTTCACAATATTTGATGAAGGAAGGAAAGACGACCGATGATGGAGGTCTTCCCACGGAGGGTCATCAGCACTCATAATTTCCATAATGGACTCATCAGAATGAAAAGTCCGAAGCAGAGGATCAGGTAGGGATGATGTCCGCTGTAGAGAACAGGAGGTGGAGGCCACATCTAAGTGGTCCTCCAATGCTGATTGGATAGCCTCGTAAGTGAGTTCGGTGGGTGAAAGAGGCATAGTGTCTCTAATCAAATGTGTTGTGGCTTCATCAGGTACAAGCCATGGATCAGTATAGTTGGGGATGGATGAAATCCAAGAGGAGATCATGTTCACCGTAGTAAGATGATTTGGGGGATCCGAGGTTGGAAAAATGCCCATAAGGGATGAGTCCTTGATGAGGCCAACCCCCACGCTCTCATAAGGATGCGAAGATTGTCCAAGTAATGGAGCATTATCGCCTGGATGAGTAGTGATGTCAGGTGTACAGAAATCCAGTTGGTCGACAGTAACAATTCAGCCTTGATGGGGGAATTGTATTATGCAGTAGACAGATGATGTGACCACAGTCATGGCATAAAACCAATTAAGACCAAGCAGAATATTATAATCTAACGGGGCAGCGACCACTTCCACGTTAATGGTTGCGGTCTTTCCCCCTAACTCGACTGCTAACGCTTGTAACAGCCCATGAGGTTGAAATCCACATCCATCGAATGCTTTCAAAGTGGTAGGAGAACGGTTCAACTCGGGAGAGACTCAGCTTGAAGTATTCTAGTCGGAACATGATGGTATTCAAAAATTCCGAATCAACTGCGCCAATGGTAGTGAGGAGAGTCTTGTGCTGGTTAGGATAGTTCTGGAAGACCTCGAGCATTGACATAGCACAAGGAGCTTGTGGTAGGTCCTCTACAATATTGTAGTTCTGAGTAACCCGAGCATTGGGAATGAAAACAACTTTTCGAATCGTGCTCTTGGGAGGACGCAACACTGACTCTAAAGAGGGATTCTCAATGGTGAGAGAAGCTTGTGGTACGGTGACATTGGGGATCGAAGTGGAAGCTTTTTTAGTATTACTCCCAACGGATTCCTTCGGCGGAATGGATTCATATGAACAAGAACGTGTGTTCAAGTTGATGGTCTCACTACGCATCATGAGAACATGCACGGTGGAGGATGCTTCTCCATGGGAGGGAGAGGTGTGTGCAATTAGTTGCTGGTTTTGAGTGGGGAAGGGATCGTTGAGAACTGTGGTAGTAGAGTTTCCCTTGAGAAACTTCTGGACATCATCTCGAGGGGTACATTCTTTGGAGAAATGGTCTCCACCGCATAGCAAACAAGGATACTTTAACTTCCTCTTATGTTTGGTATCCTCCTAAGTGGACTTGGGATCCTGTTGGTTAGAAAATTTCTTAGGTTTCCCTTTGTTCTTCTTCTTACCACCGGACTTCTGAGATGAAGCTGATTGCACAGAATTCACCTCTTTGGTGGCGGCAAGAGTGGTGGACTTGGTAGTGCTATTGTTAGCCTGTGATGGTAATGGGGAAGAACCTTGGGGGTTCAACAAGCCACCAATTTGAATAGAAGGATGGGAGGTAAGGGAACCCATGATGCCATCAACCTGTGGTCCCTTCGGTGGTTTCGCGATATCGTACGTAGGGCGAGGCACGTCAGGAACAATTTCATACAAAGTGACAAATTGAGCATAGACCAAGTCTAAGTAATGGGCACGGGAAATAGCCTATTCCTCAGTGACAGCTCTTCCCATAGCTACGTCTCGAGCTAAGACGGGTAAAAGTGACTTTGTAAACTAGTTAGATAAGAGTTGGTCAGGAATATGAGCATTAATAAGACCTCTTCACCGCCATTCATGAAGATGATTGGAAATATGAGTGGCAGTGTTCTAGCAAAGGGAGGTCAATAAGCCCGTACCAGTCTCATAGCGAATGGAAAACTGGAAGTGGGTCAAAAATGACATAGCAAGAGATTGAAAATATGGAAAAGAATTGGGTGGTAGCTCGATGTACCACTTGGCAGCTGGGCTGGTGAGAGTCTGTTGAAATATCCTAAGACAGATCGAGTCGTCCATCAAGGATTTGGATGAACACCATAGATGGTATGTCATCACATGGTTTTTGGGATCCTCACCAGGATTGCCATCAAATTTGGGGATATATGATGGTAACTTAACCGGAATGGGTGTTTAGTTATGCCCATGGAAGATGGGATCATTCGTCAGATGAGACAAGTTGGGTAAGTCCAAAGTAGCAAAAAATGGAAGCTGTTGGTTCAGCTGAGGGTACTGATAGTACTGATAAGGCATGTATGGATCGGTAGGACCTTGAATCAACTGGTTGTAAGGTGTCCCTTGAGGGAACTGACCGTAAGGGGGTATGCCGCCTTGACCATAGGTGGGTCCGCCACCATAATAAGGTGGTCCATTACCATAATAAGGTGGGTCGTTACCATAAGGTGGGGTTCCACCACTATTTCCAAGATAGGGTGGACCTACACCCACAGGGGCTTCACTAGAAGGCAATATAATATCACGTCCATTCATATTGCGGTATTAAATATACATGAAAACCTAAAAATTATATTGCTTATATATTAAGGGGAAAAGGGTTTTTATTTATTTAATGTAACAATACAAAAATACTTTGGGGTCTTTTTTATATGGACGAGATGACAAATATCCGCCAAATGGAGATGGCGGTATCACGGTTGGATGAGAAATTGGGTTGAGGCAAGGCTCGGGCTTACCAATACGCAGGGAAATCGCATCTTGAGGCATGCTTGAGGCCAGGGGTTTCGTGGTGAAGTGGGTTTCCAGTCGATCATAGTTGAGAGACAATGGTCATTGACAGCCAAATGTTACCAATAGCACTCAGCCAGTTGTTACCAATAGCATTGGGAGGATCTAAGCCTCCAGGGCCTGTTATAGGCCCTTGATAGGCCTTGGGGGTTTGAATACCCAACCACTCATGCCTATTACAAGCCTTGGGAGTTTTAGTCAACCTCCTAGAGCTTGTTACAGGCCCTGGGCGCTTGGATACCTATCCCACAACAGGCTTAGTCAGCAATTGGGGAACTGCAACATGTAATCTAAATGTTATACTATGTGCATTGGCTCTAGTGACATACAAGAAGTGATCTCCTATATCTTCATTAGACCATCAAATGTTGCAAATCATAATGATATGTGGTTGAGTAATTGCATTGTGGGTGAAGTAATGTGCATCCACAATATACATCGAAAGAACAAAGGTGCATTGCAGAATGCATGTGGGGTCATAAGAGGGGTATCATATCAATATACTAGGTAGAAATATAAAGGGGTATAAAAAATGTTAATGAAAAAATAGATACATACAATATCTAGAGAAAATAGGGGTTTTTTTAAATTGGGAAGGCATATTGAGAGGGGGTTAAAAAATACGATTTTGGAAGGTATTTTCCAATATTTAGTGAAATTAGAGGTATTTTTTCATATGCCACGAATGAACGTGCTATGATAGCGGTTTATTGAGTGAAGCCCCTATGCCTGCACCGCCTCTAAGGAGAGGAGGTGGTGGTCTGCCACTGCCGCTAGGATAGAGTGGGCCTCCACCACCTTCGCTGGGAGGAGGTGGTGGTCCACCGCCACTGCCAGAAGGGTAAGGGATGCCTCCTCCACCTCCACTAGGATAGGATGGTCCTCTGCTACTGCCACCAGGGTGGGAGGTTCCTCCACCACCACCACCAAGATGGGATGGGCCTCCACCACCACCTACAGGATTAGATGGTCCTCCACCAGGAGGCCCGCCACCACTGGGGGGGTGTCCCTCCGCCTCCGCCTGAAGGGGGAGGGCCTCCACTTCTGTCACCAGGGGGTGGGCCATGATAGCCGGAATGAGTTGGTCCTCCGCCAGAAGGTATAGGTCCACCTCCTCCAGAATTGTGTGTGTGCCCGCCGCTTTCGGCAGGAGGTGGGGGTGGAACAAACATGGGTAGTGGAACTTGAGGGACCGTAGGTGGGGGTCCATGTTGTAAAACATTTTGCTGCTCCCATAGAGTGTATGTATTTCTGAGATAAGGTATCCCGTAGAGTGCGTTTCCGAGATTGAGTTGTCCCGACACAGGGTTAAGATAACATGGATACACTTGAATCCATGGTGGTTGAATTACATTGGATGGTCCCCCAACCTGGGATAATCCCATAGTGGAAGGTCCGACAGGTAAGGAATTTCCAGCAGAAGGACCGATGGGAATTCCTCCTCCAGTATTATGATTTAGAGATGGGGGTTTCCCCCCAGCAATAACTTGCTGACCACTAAGTAAATTTTGACCCAACATGGGTTGTTGATTATCTACTGTAGGATCAACATTACCCGTAAGAAAGGTAGGGGGTAAAGAGTAGCCTCCCTGTGAGTTTTGGGGTGGGGGTAGAGCAGGTAACGTAACCATGGTAGTTACAGGTGTGTTGGACTGTTGTCCATCAACAGGTTGGTTCGTTGGAGGTGTAGAACTTGTCTCCTGTCTAGGAAGTGTATGTGTAAGAAGTGAGGTTTGACCAGGCTCAGAAATGGTCACATGTTGCATGGATGATTCCGGTGAATCATAAGATAAAACATGACTTGGGTCTGTAATCATTCCAAGCAATCACGAATGGGTTCGAAGAGTTCTTCAGGAGTAGGCCAACTGGGTGGGGACGCAATGGCAAAATGAGCCACTGGGTGGCCTAGAGAGGATGTCCAATAAGCGGCTAAAGGACCAACAACTGCTGCAGGGTCATCCTGGGGTGGATTTAACCATTCCACCGATCCAGGCTCTCCCGAAAAAATGAGAGGTAAGTATTGAGGAGTAGAAGTTTGTTCCTCTTCACCCTGTGGGGGGTGTGAGGTAGGTGAATATGGAGGAAACATATGTGCTCCAATATTCCAAGTAGGGTTTTCTACTTCAGGTGACACGACCGTGGCTTGTGGGTCCATCCTTACCTTTGAAATTACCTCCTGGTTAAGGGGATATTCGGGCGACAAGTTCTGAATCCTACAGGACCTTCTCCAAGGAAAGTCAGCCAGAGTGACTGAAATAAAAGTTTCTCCTAGGGAAAGCTAAACAAAAGAAAAGTAGTCCAGAAAATATCCTATACAAACTAAGGCCACAAGCAAACTTATGTGATAGGATTGGATTCAAAATTTTGGAACCTCACAGGATGGTCAAGGCTTCGCAAATCACTATATATCGTAGGGTCCAATAGTAAAATGTGATAAGGAGGATTGGGATCGTACCCTTTCCTAAATACCCGATTACCTGGACAGTACATGCATAGTAATCTCCCTGAGTGTTGTTCTCGGTGTATTGCTCTTCCAAGATGGCCAAAAGGTTAACTCAGTTGGTCTCAGGAATCCTAATGGTGTTTCCCGATATATGCAAGGTACGTGGGGGCTCAAATCCGTAGTGGTGTTGTCTAATGCACAACCGTATGGCATGAGACCTTCCTATATACTACCGAGTACGTGAAACACCTTTCTATATACACCAAGTACGTGAAACACCTTTCGATATACGCCAAGTACGCCAAGTACTTGGTGGGTACGTGAAAGAGTTGCAATATACCTGGTTGGTACATGAAAGAGCCTCGATATACCAATAAGTATGTAAAAGACTACAATACCCCCGGAATACAGTGTTGGAAAGTAACGACAGCTACCATGTTTTACAACGTTGGAACATGTCTCTAACTTACACACAAGTTACTAAAAAAATTTACCCTAGTTCTACAGTTAATTTTATCTGGACGGTTAGGTGAATACATGAGGTGAGTACATAAATGTAAGCATAATGCAGGCCCTAACTACATGTAAAAAATGTACTTTTCTTTTGATGAACTCTATGTATGGGAGGGAGAAATTTATTTCTAAGTGATTTTCCCAAAGCAACCAAATGCAACTCAATCCCAAATCTATCAAATTTGATAACAAATACTCTTTTTGCTTTTTCCATTTTTCCAAGCAAAACTCAAAAAATCAACAAGCATGACAACCAAATCCAAAGATTTTCTTTTGTTGTTTCGAATAAAAACTCTAAGAGATGAAAAGAGAGAAATTTCCTATCTAGAGCACCCTAACTTTTCAATTTCACAATGATGGCTTAAAAGCACAAAAAACCAAAAATGCATACAATTCCTAAGCATGGAATCACTTTTGTAAAACTTGATCTCACTTGAATTTTTCAAGAAAATGAATGATTCACAATTCCCAAAAAGTACAAATGATTAATTTTTCTCTCAAACATTGCAAAAGATTAATGAATGACAATTTCCAATGCATGAAGCAATTTCCACCACAATTTTGAAATGCACGTGAAAACAATAAAAATGATGCACCTTCAATTTTCCAATGATATGCCAAGATAACGACTTGATAACAATGATATTTTTAAGCATGGATAACTAAAAAGAAAGTTGGTTTGCAACACTCTAAACACTCAGGAAATATCAAGAAAAATGACAAGCACTCAAATGGACTGAAAACACTTCAAAACACTCAATCAAACAACTGAATGCAAACAAAGCTAAATGACAAGTGCAAAAAGGAGTTTGGGATCAGATCTAATGCAAAGATCAGATCAGGTGAGGAGAGGAGGGATGACGAGGTTAAGTGGATGAAGGTGGGGGAAGCCAAAATGTCCACCACTACCAAACTTAAGCTCATTAAAAAATGGGACCCAATACAAGTCCACACAAAACCCAAACACTTTCAACACACAAATCAAAAATAAGTCTTTGACTGGATCTTGCAGCACAGAAGGGGTTTGCACACCAAATCAAAACTCAAATCAAAAAATGGAGGGGGAATTCCCTTGTGCCAATTTTAACAGATCGGCGTAGTCTGTGTTCATACACAGAGCGACCGTCGCAGGTTACCAGTGCGGGGATTGCGACGATGTCGCAGTACACTAGTGGAAAGGTTGCGACGACAGCCCAAAAGACAGAGAACAGAGACCAAATAAACGCTCTGGTTCCACTGCCTAGGTGCGACGGGCGAGATCCAAACTCAAGGATCAACAAATCTCCAAGAGATGAACGATAAAATGGTTTAAAGATTGTGAGTACAGACTCTTCAATGTGAAGATCTTATGGTGAAAAAAGAAGATTAGGAGGCCAAAAGATGGCTTGCAAAAGAAATCAATTGAAAATGACATTCAAATTGAAAATTTAGACAATGTTCTTCCCCAGTGTGGTCGCCAGATTTGTTTGACGGAAAATATACCAAGAGAGAACTCATGGCCTAATCTCCCTAGCTCAATATGAGACTACAACAAATAAGACAGAATAGAAATAACTTTCCTAGATCTAGTTAAGGATCGAGTGGCTAGATGCCTTACCTTTCAGATCGTTGATCCTCCCTTGATGTTGATCCAAGCTCGACAGTCTTCAGGTATTGGCTGCAAAACCTATCAAGCCATACGGAACAATACAAGTAGTAAAGTGCATCTATACGATAACATATCTAAGTAAGCAGTTAAGCAGGAAAACTACACAAACATCATCAATGCGATAATCATTTGGTGGAAAGCATCTATATTACTGTATAAAAGGGAAAGTACATAGAAGGAAGTGATTACAACCCAGGCTTAACGTAGCAATCCTTCTCCAACCAAGCCAATGTCAAAGCCTCTCAAGGAAGTATGAGTCTCCCAATAGATAAGTAGGGATATCCTCAGCTAATTTCACCAGCATGTGCATACCGTATACTTCCTCTTTTTGGAATGGGAGTGAGATTCACTTATATAGGACTAAGAGGATATAGTAGGTTGAGATATGGTAGGAGAGAGTTAGGGGATCCTTCCAAGAGGTTACGAACCGAATGTCAGCTCCCCTATAGGATAGGGATAGGGATCCACATCAGCTAGCTTCGAGAATGGGCTCGAAGATGCTATTTTATCTAACTAACTGACATCGCCGCAGGATGCAGTGTGACAACCTGCGATGTCGCATGTTGCACAAGGGTGAACTGCGACGACCTCTCAAAACCTAGTAGGAAAAGGTTAGTATCTCTTCCAAGCTGATGTCTTAGTCAAAGGAACTTCAAGGATGTTTACATTGAGCATCATGATGCAATATTTAGGTGTAACAATCTCATACTTCAAAATTGGTGAAAAGAAAAATCTCATCATACTAACCTAGGGTTTGATAATTTTTCCTCAGTGTCAAATCAACAGTTTGGAAGACCACTTTCAAATGCCCGCCAAAGGTTGTGTTTGTTTCAATAAGTTCATCAATTGACATGGTCTTGTTCATTTTTGAAGTGTCTATCCATCAATGCTTTTAGAAATCAATCTGACAAAATGAAGAAAAAATTGTATTTCATATTAAGAAAAAAAATCTGGCTAAGTGTTGAACTCACATGGATAAGATGCCATTTGGAAATTCCCGCAAGGAGGTGTCCTTTGCTGATTAAATTAATTAGGTGGCATAGGATTTTTCTCTGGTGAATTGGCTATCTAGCCATGAGCTCAGATATTCATATGGATTTCACAGGTGTGAAATGCAAGCCTGCGAAAATGAGGGAATGCCCACAAGGGACTTGAACCATAAAGCTCCCAAGAGCTTTATTATGCCCACAAGGGCTTAGCATTAAGACCATAAGGATTTGTTTATGCCCGCAGGGGCTTAAATTAATAAGCTCGCAAAAGCTTAAAGAGATGCTCGCAAGGGGCTCAATGGATAAGGGCTAAAGAGATGCCCACAAGGGCTTGTGAAAAGCCCGCAGGGGATTTAATGCCCGCAAGGGATTAGGTTATGCCCACAAAGGAGCATAAGGCATAAGCTCGCTGGCTGAAGATAAAGGCTAGCCCATAAATGAAGATGCCCATAGGATTGAAGGTTAGCCATGGGAGGAGAAGCCCGCTTATGGAAGGAGCTCGCATCCCTGAGATGAGAAGCCCAGAGGCCTAAGATATTCAATGAAGGTTTTAATAATTAATTAATTAAAAATTTAATAATAAACATAATTATCAATGGTCACGATTTCATTGGAGAAGATCGACGGTGGAAGATGAGTTTCGCCAGAAAAGAAGAGAGATGAATAGTGGAATCAAAATACCTCGAAAAAATTAAAGGGTGACGCTAAAGGATAGAAATGATCGATGATTGTTGGTGGGGAAATTGATAGACGATGGGGGGAAGTTTTCATTGTGGAAGAAGCGAGGAGGATAACAAAGATAAAGTGCACCAAAAAGTCAAGTTAGGCGGTGTTAAAGGCACACCAAGATCAACGACTATTCGATCAAGGGCAGTTAGATCGACGACCCATAATATTTTCGTGTTGCCAACATGCACAACGTAATGGTGGTCGTAGCATTTATGAAATACCATACCGATGTATGCATGTCGTCTCCGCATCATTTCGCAATCAGAGAAAGCGGTAAGGAAAACCTCCCTCCCACGTTGCGAAACAACCTTTGGTGGTGTATAAAAGACAAGGGCACATCAAAAGTTGCCTTTTGTCTTGCGAACGGAGAAGGATTGGAACATGTCTGTGCTGCTGGAAAGTGATAGAGCATAGTTTATTCAACTTATCCATGCCAGGTAGATCCTCTTAAAGCGCGAAAGTAACTAGAACTGTTTACATATGTTAAATTTTGAGCATTAATTCACAATACTCTTAGATCTTTACTGAGAGAATATCATATACAGTATATCAATGCATAGCAATCACAATAAGCATCACAAGAATCAAAATCATGAGAGACAAGAGACACAGAGTTTCCATGGGGAAAACCCTAAGGTGAAAAACCCCACAACTTCCTCAGAGATAGAGAGAGCAATGGCTCAACCAAAGTACAACCAAAATACACTTGAGATAGTCTCCTAGAGCAGATGATCCTACTCCTCACTAGTGCGCCACTTTCTGAGTGAGAGAAGTGTGTCTTTCCGAATGATCCAAATAGAGATCTCCCAATCTCTATTTATACTTAACCTGTTTGCCCAGTTACACTATGGGGCCGGCTTGTCTATCTAGATACATCCACAATATAATATATATTTTAGGGCCAACCCAACACATGGTGGTCTAATAACCCATCAGCAAGTACACACACTTGCGACACTTGACAATCCACATGACAACACTTCCTTATAGAGGAATAACACATCTCTTATAAGGGTACAATAAATATATATGAAATACATTCCGAAGTTACATATACATCAACACTCCCTCTTAACTAGGAAGGTATTTCTCGACACAATTCTGCTAGACAAGTCTTCTTCTCGGGATCATCGTCATCATCATTGTCACTGCTGCTGCTATCTCAACCAATCTCTGACTCTACTCGTAATAGGAATTTCTACAGCGCCAGTACTTTTTCATACTGGATGTAGCCCCACCACCTGCAGGTCTTCATCATATGTGCGAACGGTCTGATAGAGGTGGCCTCTCAGGACTAATTTTATGTGCGGATGCAATACCAGAAAGAGTATCCCAGGAACATTTATGTGCCTAAGCATGACCGACAAGATCTCCCAGGAATGATTACATGCATCTCCTCCACAATACCTTTAAAGAGCATCCCAGGAACATTTATGTGCCGCAGCATGATCGACAAGATCTCTAAAGAGCATCCCAGGACTTATTACAAGCATACAGCTCAACCTCTAGGATACCAGGACTGATTACATGTGGATAGACAAAACCTTTAAAGAGCATCCCAGGAACATTTATGTGCTGCAGCACGACCGGCAAGATCTCTAAAGAGCATCCCAAGACTAATTACGAGCACACAGCTCAACCTATCGGATCTTCAGGACTGATTACATGTCTCCGTAGTAATACCTCATCCCAGGATTGATTACGAGCACACAACTCAACCTATTGAATATCTGAGGACTAATTACATACTACATAGAAATACCAGAAAGAGTACCCTGGGAACATTTATGTGCCGCAGCACGACCGGCAAGATCTCCCAGGACTGATTACATGCTATTTGCACAACCTGCCACATATCATCTCTGACCTCCAAGTATCAACCTGATACTCATGATCCAATGGATCATCATTGCACGAGGCATCATCCTAATGCCCATGATCATACTGATCATCATCACTTGTACCATCCTGGTACATATCATCTGGAGCAACATCCTGAAGCTCATCATCATGATCAACCTGATCATACAATGCATCCACCTGATGCACACCAAGTATCTACCTGATACATATCATCATACATGATCCACCTGATCATACAGTGTATCCACCTGATACAAATACAAATACATGATACATATCAACATACATGATCTACCTAATCATACAATGTATCCACCTGATACAAATACATGGTCCAAGCATCCAACATTATGCATATACAAATACATACAAATGATCCAACCGATCATATCCAGCATCCAACATGATGCATACATACATATAAATGATCCAACTGATCATATCCAGCATCAACACGATGCGTACATACATACAAATATAAATGATCCAACTGATCATATCTAGCATCAACATGATGCGTACATACATACAAATATAAATGATCCAACCAATCATATCCAGCATCCAACATGATGCATATACAGAGCAATAACTGGAGCATCGTCCTGATACTCATCATCCAGTGCTTACATCCACAGCCATTTGAAGGATCCTCCTTCCAACATGCTTGGAATGGCTTCAGCAAATGTGTCCATCACTTCTTCCTTGAAGTGTCGTCGATCTGAAGAACACCAAGCCTCTCCCTAAAGTACTCGAACTTCACCCTGGCTAGTGGCTTCGTCAGCACATCTGCAATCTGCTCGTCCGTCACAACATACAGGAGCTTCACGGCTCCTCTCTGCACCATATCCCTGATATAGTGATATTTGATCTCTATGTGTTTCGACTTGTCATGAAACACTGGGTTCTCAGACAGCTTCACACAACTCTGGTTATCGCAGAATATACCAGTAGCATCCAATGGGAGATCAAATAACTCAGATAGTAGCTTCCGTAGCCATACTACCTCACAACTAGTTGAACAGGCTGCAACAGACTCTACCTCAGCTGTACTCAGTGCTACGCAGGACTGCTTCCTGTTGAACTAAGAGATCACACCTGATCCCATACTAAAGCAGCACCCAGATGTGCTCTTCCTATCTGCAGCACTGCCTGCCCAATCTGAATCAACATAACCATGCAGGTTAAACTTTTGATTCACTTCATACTTGAGCCCATAATCCACTATACCTTTCAGGTACCTCAGGACATGCTTTACAGCAACCACGTGAACACTCCTCGGATCCATCAGGAACTGGCTCAATGTGTTCACTGCAAAAGAAATATCTGGTCTCGTGTTTGTCAGGTACATCAAGGACCCAATCATCTGACGATACATAGAGACATCAACCAGCTCAGATGAAGCATCACATAGAAGCATTAGATTTGATGCCATGGGTGTGGCCATGGCCTTGCAATCCATCATCCCAAATCTCTTCAGGATATCTACTATGTACTTCCCTTGACCAAGGAAGATCCCACCTGAATTCTGCCACACCTCCATACCTAGGAAATAATGCATCATTCCCAAATCTCTCATATCGAATTCAGCAACAAGCTTCTTCTTAGTATCTGCAATCAATCTGTCATCTCCTGTTACAAATAAGTCATCCATGTACAGAAGTAGAATCACAGGATTCCCTTCCTCAACCTTGTAGTAAAGGTTGGAATCCGCTTTAGTCTTGGTAAAGCCCAAGCTAGATAGGAAACTGTCCATCCTAACATACCAAGTTCTAGGAGCTTGCTTCAAGCCATACAAGGATTTCTTCAATCTGCACACATATGACTCCCTATCATGTATTTCAAAACCAAGTGGCTGCTCCACATATACTTCCTCTTCAACTACACCATTCAAGAAAGCAGTCTTGACATCCATCTGGTGTATTTTCCATTTCATTGCTGCAGCCAGGGCAAGGACTGTTCTGATGGAAGTATACCTGGTTATAGGTGCAAAAGTTTCTTCATAATCTATTCCCTCTTTTTGAGAGAAGCCACGAGCTACGAATCTTGCCTTGTATTTCTCTATACTGCCATATGCAGCATGCTTGATTTTGTAGATCCATTTGGAAGTCACAACAGACTTCTCTTTAGGTCTTGGGACAACATCCCAAACATCATTCTTCATTATTGATTGGTATTCCTCAACCATGGCATCCTTCCATTCTTTCTTTTCCGCTGCTTCTTCATAATTGGAAGGTTCTTTGTTGATAATGTCACAGAGTAAAGCAACATAGCTGGTATGTGATCTGGTTCTCTTCTTTGCTCTGTGTTCTTCTTCTGGAATGCCAAATCTTTCTGCATATTGAATGATCTCTCTAGCCCATGCAGGTTTCCTCTTGTGAGATTTATCCTCACGAGGTGGATCTACAGGTTCTTGCGTATCTTCAAACTCATGAACAACTTCTGGAATTGCTTTAGTCATGGTAGTGTCTTGAAATCTAGTTTCCTTAGGTTCTTCATAAACTTCGATAGGTGCCTTCCTTGATTTGATGAATGTTGAGTTTTCATCACATGTTACCTCCCTGCTGACTTCAATCTTCTTGATCCGTGGAAAGTATATTCTGTAAGCCTTTGAGCTTTCACTGTAACCCACAAAGATACCCTTCTTTCCTGAAGGATCTAGTTTGGTCCTCTTTTCCTTTGGGACATGAGTGTATACTGGACAACCAAATATTATGAGATGGTTGACTTCAGGTTTCCTACCAGAAAATACCTCTTTTGGTGTCTTGTTTTCCAATATCTTGTGGGGTTTTCTGTTCTGCACATATACAGTTGTTCTAGCTGCTTCTGCCCATAGATGCATAGGTAGATCCTAGTCATGCAACATTGCCCTTGTTGCTTCCATGATTGTTCTGTTCTTCTTTTCTGCAACTCCATTCTGTTGAGGATTATAAGGAGCATTCAACTCCCTCTTAATCCCTGAATCACTGCAAAGCTTCTTGAAGGCACCTGAGGTGAATTCTCCACCATTTTCGGATTTGAATGTTTTGATCTTTTTGTCAGTTTGATTCTCCATCAAGGTTTTGAATTCCTTGAACTTATCAAACACCTCATCTTTGTTTTTCAAGAAGTATACCCAAGTCTTCCTGGAGAAGTCATCAATAAATGAGACATAGTAAATATACCCACTTAGAGAACTGGATGACATAGGACCACATACATCTGAGTGGATGATTTCCAGGATATCTTTTGCCTTGCTTTCACTGCTTGGGAAATCCTTCTTAATATTCTTACCTTTTTCACATCCTTTAAACACCTTCATATTTGTTCTTGATTTCAGGAAGACCCTCTACAGCCTTGCTTGCAATTGGAAGTGCCCTATAGTGCATATGAGCAAGTCTTCTATGCCAAAGTTCACTTGGCTCCATGTATTCATGAACCATGGCATGTTCAGGTTGTCCTTTTAATTTATACAAACCTCCCTCTTGCTCTCCAATCACAACTGCATCATCTATGGTCTTTCCCTTTGGCCACATTAGGACTTGGTCATCCACAAATGCAACCCTCATGCCTTTTGCATCCAATGCAGAGATGGAGAGTAAGTTCTTCTTGAGCCCCGGTACATAAAGGACTTCATTCATCTTCAAAGATTTTCCAGAATCTAGGTTGTAGGAGGCTTCACCACTTCCTTTGATGGGATATTGATAATCATCCCCAAGTTTCACTTTATTGGGTGATTCATGTTCAGACAGATTTACAAAGGATTCTTTAAACCCAGTCATGTGTTTGGAAGCCCCACTGTCAATTAACCAATCATTACAACCATGGGAGATAGTACTCGTGAGAGAAGAGATTAGAATATACTCTTCTTCACTTGATGAGTCATCATTACTATCATCACTTTCTTCCCTAGCCTTCTTCTTTGGAGGTTCATCATCTTCGGCAACATGAGCATGGTACCTTCTTTTGTTACCCTTCTTCTTCTTGCTGGAGTTGTTGTTGTTGTGGTTGTCCCTTTTGTTCTTGGGACATTTTGAAGCAAAGTGACCCTTCTCATTACAAGTGAAACACCTTAGATCTTTCTTGTCTTTGTGAAAGTGAGGAGAATATTTCTTCTTGTGATGGGATGGCTCCCTCTTGAACTTGCCCTTCTTAGTGTGAGCTATGAGAGCTTGATCTTCATTTCCCATCTTCTCTTCTCTTACCACAAGCCTTGCTTCTTATTGAGAACATTCCTCCCATAATCTGCTGAAGGAGATTAACTTCTTTCTGGCACATATCCCCTAGATAAAAGAGTCCCATAACCTAGGTAGGCCATTCAAAGTAGTCATAACAATTTCACCATTCTCCACCATTTCATCTACAGCTTCAATTTGTTCCTTGATTTGGGAGACCTTAGAGAAATAGGATTGAATGGTTTCTCCATTCAACATCTTGACCCCTTTCAATTGATTCTGCAGGGTCATCTTCCGATTTATGTTCTTTCCTTCAAATAGCTTGGTCAAAGAGTCAAACATAGCCTTGGGTGTCTTTAGAGAAGACACATGGGGTATGAGATGGTCTTTGATAGAATCATCAATGATTCTCTTTGCCTTGACCAAGTTCTTCTTATGCAATACCTTAGCATCTTCATCCTCTGGGATAGGGATGTCTTCTTTTATATATGAGTCCAACTCATTCTCTTCCAGGATTAACCCAATTCTATACTTCCAAGCTCGGAATTTATTAGCCCCTTCAAGCTTATCCTCAAGCTTGGTGTGGTGAGACATCTTAAAGAGTACTTCAAATGGAAATAGAAAAGATTTAGGTCTTACCACTTGAAATGTTGAAAACTGGATCTCATTCTGGATTAGGGTTTGTCGAAAAAACCCGAAAAATTCAAAATGTGATATTCAACTTTCTGAAAGGATAGAAAGATGCGCCTTGATGATCTTATCAGCCAGGTGTATTCATAATTTGAGATTAGCAAAGCTTTACCCTTCAGATTTTCCTTTTTGTCCTCCCGGGTTCACTGGGAGAGCCCTGAATTAGGGTTTGAGTTTCCCGGAGATATACCCAGCCAAAAATCTTGATCCAAAGCTCTAAACTTCAATTTTTGCAAGGAGCTTCCAGCTATGTCTTTAGATTTCAAAAAAATCCTATTTTTGTGGAAACCTTAATTTTTAGGGCCAAATCTGAAAATGCTCAAAATTGAATTATGATTGGACAGATAGATTCTCCTTGATGAGTAGAGTCAATCTACTATACTGATTTTCCAAAAACTATGGAGAGAAACCCAATAAACAAGAAACTCAAGTTTTCGTCACTGCAAAATGTCTTCTTCGCAGGTTAGCTCTGATACCATGTTAAATTTTGAGCATTAATTTACAATACTCTTGGATCTTTACTGAGAGAATAACATATACAGTATATCAATGCATAACAATCACAATAAGCATGACAAGCATCACAAGAATCAAAAGCATGAGAGACAAGAGACACAGAGTTTCCGTGGGGAAAACCCTAAGGTGAAAAACCCCACAACTTCCTCAGAGATAAAGAGAGCAATGGCTCAACCAAAGTACAACCAAAATACACTTGAGATAGTCTCCTAGAGTAGATGATCCTCCTCCTCACTAGTGCGCCACTTTCTGAGTGAGAGAAGTGTGTCTTTCTGAATGATCCAAATAGAGATCTCCCAATCTCTATTTATACTTAACCTGTTTGCCCAGTTACACTATGGGGACGACCTGTCTATCTAGATGCATCCACAATATAATATATATTTTAGGGCCGACCCCACACATGGTGGTATAATAACCCATCGGCAAGTACACACACTTGAGACACTTGTCAATCCACATGACGACACTTCCTTATAGAGGAATAACACATCTCTTATAAGGGTACAATAAATATATATGAAATACATTCTGAAGTTACATATACATCAACAACATAATGGAAGGAAGTAGTGAAACTGTCCCTCAGAACATTGAAACTATGAGGATAGAAGAAACCCTAGTGGATAGAGATAGTGACATTCGTGACCCCATAATGGTTAAATTCTCAGTTTCAGAAATCAAAAGCAAGTTGGAGCATTTATATAAACAAAATTTGGATGTGTAGAATTTTATAAGTCTCGTTTTATCCATTTTTGTCCAGAACAAGCTTTAGGGTTTCCGGAATTCATTTTTTGGTGTGCAATAAATTATTCTCAAAATGAAAGAGTCATTATGAATTCATCAAGAATGAAAATTCTTTTCCCTATAAATGCATCTACCATTAGCAAAGCTCTAACAGTACCCCTGTTTTCCTCCCACGACCAAGAATATTTTTCTGAGGAAGCCCTAGTTAGCCATTACAAAGAGTCATCTCCTGAGACCAAAAACACCTTCATGACTAGTTGTTTGAAACCTTACCTTGCCATTTATAACACCCCCTATCCACTTGACATTAATTTCTTTGAGAAAAATTCACAGTTAGTTTTGTCACTCATTTCACAATTTTTAGGGTTTGATGATGATTCCATGGTCACAGAGGTCCATTTAACTTTGCTTTCTATATTAAGTGTTGGTAAACCAGAAATGGATTACAGTCAAGTACCCTTCCTTAAATTTGATGAATTCTTGATTGAGAACATCTACTCTTAGTTAGTGAATTTCCACACTTCCAGACATTTCAGATTCCAGACACACCTGATGAAAATGCTCCTATTTAGCAATAAAAAATATTTACATTTCCCACAGTCAATGTTTTCAGAAATAGTGGAAGACAATATGTTTAAAGTTATGAACTTTATTTTATCAAAAGTATACAGATTGATGTTTGGAGAAAATTTGCCTAGAGTATTATCAGAGATGAAGACACTGATGCAATTAAGCCTAGAAAAAACAATTGGAGACTGGTTTTTACTGAAGCAGGATACAGTAATTAGAATTTATGGATTTGTTAAGGAGCCCTATATTCTACCAGCCTTTTTGACTAAGAGAGTTTTTTCTTTGGAGTTTATCAGACAAAAATTGACAGTAGAAAATGACCATTTTCTACTTTTCAAGAAAGCTACAGATATAAAGTTCCCTTTAAAAATTGGTCATTTTATCATCAAGAACAAGAATGCTCTCCCTTTTGTAGAAAAACATTTAGAAGCACTGAGTTTTAGGAAAGCGACAACTATTAGTTATGATCATTGTCATGCTATTTCTGACAGAAGGCAAGAGAACATAAATAAATCCTTTGATCACCAAGAGGTTGAAGGATTGGTGAAGATGGAAAATTTACTACAATATGAATTAGACACAAAAGTTTTGGGAAGTTCAAACGCTAATCCTTCTACCTTGGATAAAGTTTCAGCTGAGTTGGTACCTACCCCAGGAAAGTTTGAAGCAACAAGTAAAAGACATTTTTATGAAAGTACTGATATGAAGATGGAGGAAGAAAGAGAAGCCAACAGATTAAAATCAAGCCAGCAAGATGAAGTAGTTGTATCTGACAAAGAAAAGGGAAAGAAGAAAGAAAAATACCAAGGGTCAGGAATTCAAGTACAGGAATACGAATTTGATGAGGCAAGAGTTGTAGGTGATTCTATTAAATTTAATTTAAGAGATGAAATATATGTAAAATATGGGAAAGCCAAACAAACAGTAGAAAAAACAATGAATAAGTTGTTTCCAACAGTCAGGAATGTTGCTGATTCAAAAATTACTTTGATGACTAGTAGAGATCCATAAAAAAATACTTATAATTTGGTCATATCGTGTGATGATAAGGTCATAGAAATGAAATTTAATTTGCAGAAGATAACAATCCTTGATAAAATTCACCTACAGAGACAGACTGGAGACGTGATTTATACTGATTTGATGAAAGCTACTTTAAAAGTGAGAAAACTACAGAATACAGTGAACAGGATGGAAATCCAGTTGAGGCAAGAGAAAAAAGAGGACAAAGCTCATCAGCTGCAAATAAAAATATTGCAAGATGACCTGGTGAAGAGCAATGATGAACCAAATAGAGGGGAGGCAAGTAAAAAGATTTTAGCTGAGAAAGAAAAGACTATCCAATTACTTAAGCAAAAGGTTAAAATTCTAGCAACTCGGTTAATTCAAGCCTCTGAATTAACTGTGTTAGAATGAGAAAAAGAAACATTATATCGAGAATTGGATGACTGTCTTGCTAAATTGCTCAAGTTTGAGGAAAAAGAGGTAAGTTGGGAGAAAGATACATTGAGTCTTAAGACTCAAATTGAAGATCTAAAGGCCAAATTGGCAAATACAACACCAGAGAAGCAAGGAACAGATCAAGGCAACAAATAAGCAAGCATAGATGATATAGTTCAAGCTATGTCCCAAGTTAGCTTGAAAGAGATGGAGATCATAGAAGTAAAAGAAGAAAAACAAAGACTAGAAGAGGAAAATCAGAAAAAGGAAAATGAAATAAAAGAGTTGACAAATAACAATAAAGAATTGGTAGGCAGAAATCAGAGGATGATACGTCAAGTGACAGGACAACTAGCATTGCAAGGTGCAAAGCTTTTGATTTGGGATTCAATCATCATCGAGGATGCAAAATTCAGGCCTTATTTAGATTTTATGGAGACAAAGGATGCCATAGAAAATGATATCTTACAAAAATGTACATCAATGAGAGAAGTTTTAGATAAGAATCCAAAAGATACAGTCGAGGATACCATAAGTTTCTTAAATACTCTGAAAGAAGATGATCTGGAAGCAATGGCTATCAAAAACAGGGTAACAGTCATAACTTGGGCTAGGAGAGTCCTTGGAAAACATTCTCACATTGAGAATGAAAAGCTAATACAAAAGGGACTGCCTTCTTTTTGGGATGAAAATAATGAGTTAATTTCCGAGAAAAGCTATAAGGATTTACTATTTAACATCGGGAGGAACCATGAGAAAATTGAAGGTTTGACTCATGTTTTAACAGGGAAAATTATACTGAAGAAACTCTTAGATGATTTTGAAATTCTAAACCAGTTGGCCATGATAGGTGAAAATATTCTGTAATGTCCCCATTCCAATAAATTCATGATAGGAAAATCACATCAATCCTACTAGTTCGCTAGGTTGGATGGAGACATTGGGATTTTCAATAAGGGAGCTAAAAAATTATGTTTAGACATTAGAATGGAATAAATATTTAATAAAGGAGCTAAATAAATAAATACAAGAGAAAATCAAAGTGGCAATTGATCATGGAGACACATGGAGGGTGTGGGACCCACACTAGCTAGAAATTTTGTGCCACATGGAATCCTCCTCTTGTAATTTCGAATCCATGATGTAATACCCCAATTTTAACCCATATGAAATATTGGATTTTAATGTAAATATTGTATACAAGCGATGTATGTTTCCCTAGCTCAAGTCCAAGGCCCCGGTAGTGTATGCCCAGATTTTATTTAGAAAGGCAAGTATTTGATATTTTCCCATCCATGTGCTATTAAGCCATGGAATATTGTAATTGATGTAAATATTAATATTTCAATAAAATACCAAAACTGGCTATGGAAGCAGCGAATGAGAAGGGGCCATGTGTATCCACTAGGGAGTGGTGAGGGGGTTGTGGGGATGAACCATATGCTTCCAAATGTCATCTCATGAACCCTTTTGACTTTCCTTGCTAACATTTAATTCTGTTGTAAGGAAGTTGTTGAAGAATTCAGTCCATGGCTTCAATGGAGCATGGGCAGCCCAGAAATTCGTATGGCAAAGTATGGACTCTATTTTCTTGTACCACAAGTCACTCTACCTCATGGGGAGGGGTTCTTCCTCATTCCCATTCCATTGTTGAAGAACCCAACTTCATTTTTCATCCATTACGAATTCCCAGCAGTGAGAAAAACTAGAAATCACAACTTTGCAAGAACCCACATTTTAAAGAGCCATAAACGCCCAGATTGGGTATTTGACAGTGAAATCCAATGGTGGATCCATAGATATGAACCCTTGGAAGAAATTGAGACTATTAGATACCCCGAAATCCATTGGAAAACCCAATTTTTATAGCCCAAAAAACCAATGACGAGATTGAGTTATTTGATGGCATAATTGTGAAGGACTAAGCAGAGGTTGAGTTTGCTTGATAAACCTAGTTAAGGCTAGAATCTCAAGGAATTGGCAGCTGGACCTTTCTATGCCCACCCTGAAGAGCACTGGAGGGAAGGGATTCTTGAGGGACTGTGCAGCAGAGAAGGGGACCTTCCTTGTGTTGGGTGTGGTAGGTACTGTGGGTGCCTTGACTGTTTGAATTAACTTGAGATGCCTGTAGTTCTGTGGTTGATCTCAATGGCTTAGCATTGCCCTCCTCTATCTTCTTGTATGCTTGATAAACCCAACTGTGTGTTGGCTTAGCATAGTTATTGAGTGAAATCATGGTTGTGAGTGAGCCTGTTTAGTTCCTCCTTGGTGGATACACAACCCAGCTCGGGGGTGATCTCTCAGCTAAAAGAATATAGGATGGGAAAAGATCTATGGTTGGGTGGAACATTGCTCTCACATAGCTAGTTGTTTGGACAGCTTCATCTCAAAGATAAGTGTTCTCTGTATTTTAAATTGTACGCATTCTGTGTTCTGTATTGTGTTAATTCGGAATGATAATTATTCATGTTAATGGAAATTATATGAAGTCTGTGCATAGCATGAGAATGGGATTGATTCTCTGCATGTCGAATCATCATCTACTTGTGATAGATATGCTAATGCATTACTGTTTGTGTGTGCAAATATGATTAATTCCGCTGTGTTTATATTGAGTATGAATTTGTATACACAAGTTTTTATTTATTATGAATTGCTAAGTAATGCATGGGGCTAAGCCATCAAATAAGCCCGGTATGTTTGGCCATGTTTCCTTCCTTGCAGTGGATTGATGGAAGGGGACGTGACACATGGGAAGCCTAAGGTTCTTGGGAGGAGTTGGAAGTATCATCCACTTGGAAATATGCATCATAGGTCTCATTTGGATGGAAGTGTAACTCCCATAAAAAAGGAAGAGTCAAATGAGGAGTTATAGGACACTTGGATTAGATTCCCTAACATATATGACAACAATGATGAAGATGCTATGACACCTATGACAAATTGCAGACCTGATTGCTGACATCTGACCATTATGACATGTCAGGCCTAAAAATAGCACCCAAGAGAGTGCTCATGGGAGTTAGAGAAGCTCAAAGGGTTCCTACTCGAATTGTTGGAAGGTGGAAGACTAGGAAGTGGAGGACACAAGGCAAATCACGAACCTCTCCCTAATTCGAATTGGATTGGAGTCTTTGGATGGAATTGGAACCTTAGAAGGCTAAGAATTTTTATAAAATATAGGGATCAAGTAAGAGAGGGGATTTTGATCATTTTCAGAATTTGCATTTGTGAAGAGAACTAGTGGATTGCTTCTCTGCTTGCCTTAACCAATTTCGAGGTTGAAAGATTCCTATCCTAGTTGGTATGTGGAAATGCCATTCATACCTTTCATGGGAGATTCAATGGAGTCATAAGTTGCATATTCAAGCTACATGACAGCTCGTGGTCACTTCTAGTTCAACTCATTCCTCCAACCATTTCCAGTTTTCTTGGCATATTCATGATCCTTGAGGGAAGGCACACTTGGTGAGCTATTATACTCTTTGGGGGAGCTTCTAATGCCCCATTTATTTTGTAATATTATTTGAATGCTCTGATATTCATATTCAGAAAGTTTCAGGTCGAGATTCCAAGTGGAAATGTATAAATCTGATCATTAATGAGAAAATGGTGCATTTTCCCCACTATATTGATGTTTTCCAATGTTGTGATGATAATTTCGAATGAATAAGTGAACCACTGATGGAATAATGATATATGGAATTTTAATAATGTGTATCACAATTTTCATGTTCAATTACTCATCTTTTGGAGTCATTTGTTTCAGTTTCATAGCATTTGGGAAGTTTGCCTATCATTTCCCCCAAGGACGAAACTAGGATTTTATACCTGATTTGAAGAGAGTTGTAACAACTTAATAACCTAAATAGTGATGCATATGAGACCTTAATAATGTCCCCCAAACATCTCCTTATCCTATCCTAAAATTTGAAAGGATCCAACAACACTTGGAAATCCATTTTCAGCATCTACCTAGGGGGGGATTTGAACCCCAAATTGCTAGCCAGGTTCCCTACATTGGCCAAAATTAAAAGAGGATTTATAGAAGTATTATAAAGTTCCAAAAGCATCCCTGAACCTCATATTTATGTTATAAAATCATCCATATACATTATCAGAATATTTGGGAGCAATTGGAGCAATTTGGAGACCAAGACATCATAACTATTCAAAGGTCGAACTAGGGAAAAAAATTGAAATTTTTACTATTTTCATAAAAAATAAAAAAGGGACATTACAAGTGGTATCAGAGCAAGGCATTGGAACCTAATGTGGTTAACCATTCATGAATACAAGGAGTCAAACAAATAATCCACCACCCTTAGAACCTGAAACTGAAGGTGTTGTTGTTGAAGAGGAAGAAGTAGGAGAAGAAGTGTATCTTGTTGAAACTATGACTAAGGATGAGAAGGGACTCTCTGATGATAAGGACGAATTTACTAAATTCATGAAACCATTATTTGAAGACATGACAAAATAGTTGATGAAAGGATTCGAATTGTTGGCTAGCCAACTTGGAAGCAAAGGAGTAATAGGAGGCAACAATAGTTCATATTCAGAAGGAAAGAAGACAATGGGTGAGCACATTTTCTCAAGCACAGGACCCCATAATAGACCTAATGAATTTTAGAGCACACCAAGTCCTACTACACCTAAGTTTCTTGTGCCAAAATAAGAACCTAACACCCAATTTGATCTTGATGCAATGGTGAAAGAATGGGAAAAATTGAGTGAAGATTGTAGAAGGATCTACCATTTGATCAATACTTTGTTGTTTCCAACAAACTCAAAAAGAAAGAAGATAATAGGCTATATTCCAGAACAAAGAATTAAATTGTGCTATTGGTAAAATGCCACTTCCCACTTTTGATGGTTCCTCTCAAATTTCTACCAACACTTGGGTGCAAAAACTAGATGTGTATTTTAAGCTGAATCCAATGATGGAAGAGGATGCCTTAAAAATGGCTATTTTACATCTAGAAGGAGATGCCAATGAATGGCGATTTCATGGTCTGAAAAATTTGGGACATGATCAGGTTACTACTTATGGAGAATTTGTTGACAAGGTATTAGAGATATTTGAGCAAAAGGACCCAGAATTACCTTTCAAAGAACTAGCCCAATTGAAGCAAGTGGGAACCCCTGTTGATTATATGATGGAATTTCAAAAATTATTAGTCAAAGTGGCTAATGTATCTATCAGAAGGTTAGTATTTCGTTTCACTGAAGGTTTGGATGAACCCTTAAAATTTTTAGTTAAATCCCACAAACCAACTACATTAAAAGATGTTATGACCTTGACTAGAGATCTCCAAAATGTGCTTCTTAGAACATGGTTTCCTCCCAAGCCTAACTTTAGATTTGAAAAAAAGACTTGGAAAATATATGCATTTGAAAAGAATCATTGGCAAAGAGATGCATTTGAAAAGAATAAGAAAGAGGGACTAAACAAGGAAGAACTTAGAAGAAAAAAATTGTGCTACACATGCTTTCAACCATGGGCACTGGAGCATAAATGTACTAAGGGAAAAGCTCAATACATTGAAGTATTTTCTGATAATGATGAGTATGAAGGGGGTATGGAGGAGGAAGGACATATTTCAGATCAAGAAGAGGGATATGGTACAAAAGAAGGGAAACAAGAAGAAAATCATCCCTCACCTGACAAAGCAAGAATGACAGTACTTTCAACAGTGCCTCGTTATCACACTATTTGATGCAAGGGTGTGGTACTAGGACAAAGAGCTTCAGTTTTGGTAGATGGGGGATCCACAAATAACTTTATTGATGCATACATGGTAGAGAGAATAAATATAGCAACTAAACGATTCGATGGCTTCACAGTCATCATTCTAGGCCACAACACCATGGAGTGCAAAACATGGGTTCCAAAGCTACAAATCACCATAGGCAATTACACTCTTTTTGATAGATTTTATGTGGTTGATGTTGCTGATACTAATGTGGTTTTGAGAGTGAAATGGCTGTACTCTATAGGGGAACATACAGTGAACTATCAAATTTCTGAAATGAAATTCCAAGATTCGAAAGGAATACAAAGGGTCTTAAGAGGGTAGCACACCTATCTGAATCAAGTGGTGACTTCACATAGTATGAGGTCTATATTGAGGAATAAATATATTGAATGGGTTGTTGAATGTTTCATCACTTCTCCCAATCCAAACATAAAGGTTGTTGAACACCCAAAAGAGATAGAGCAACTCCTACACAAATATGAAAAAGTTTTTAGAGATCTTCCACATGGTAGACCACATGATAGGGGGGTTGAGCACAACATTGTTTTGGAGGAGGGTACTTCACCCATCCAAATACCACCCTATAAACATCCAAAAAAATTCAGAGATGAAATTGAAAAGGCCATCCAAGAACTCCTAGAGTTGGGACTCATTAGACCAAGCTCTAGCCCTTATGCTTCTTTAGTAGTGTTGGTGAAGAAAAAAGATGGAACCTTGAGAATGTGCATAGACTTTAGAGCCTTGAAAAAGAAGAAAATAAAGAATAGGTATCCTATTTCTAAAATTGATGAGCTCATGGATGAGCTATTTGGGGCAAAATATTTCTCCAAAATTTATCTTAGATCAGGTTACCATCAAATTAGAATCAAGGAAGATGTGCAAAAGACTGCTTTCAGATGCCACTATGGCCACTTTGAGTTTCTTGTTATTCCTTTTGGATTAACTAATGCTCTAGCCACATTCCAAGAATGCATGAATAGGATCTTTTGCAAGCAGCTTAGAAAATTTGTTTTGGTTTTCTTTGATGACATTCTCATTTACAGCAAAACTTGGGAAGATCATTTGCATCATTTAGAGGTTGTACTGAAAATTTTGCACGAACAGTCCTTGTTTGCTAAGTTGTCTAAATGTGAATTTGGGATGAAGGAACTCTTGTATCTTGGGTACATTATTGGAAAACAAGGAGTGAAAGTGCACATGGAAAAGATAAGGGCTATCCTTGAATGTCCATCACCAAAAAACATCACAGAATTAAGAGGCTTCACTGGAATATGCACCTATTATAGAAAGTTTGTGAAAGGGTTCTCCAAATTGACTTCTCCACTTACTAATTTGACAAAGAAAGATGCTTTCAAGTGGGATGAAGAGGCTGAAAAGGTCTTCCAAAAAATGAAAGAGGTAATGAGTAGTTGTCCAATTATTGCATTACTTGATTTTACTAAACCTTTTGTTTTGGCATGTGATGCTTCAGGTGAAGGGATAGGGGCTGTCCTAAAGCAAGGAAAACACCCTATAGCCTTTGAGAGTAGAAATTTGAATCCACATGAAAAGATTTAATCCATCTATGAAAAATAAATGTTGGCCATCATGCATGCATTGGCCAAGTTTAGACAATACTTGGTGGGAAATAAGTTTGTGGTGAAAACTGATCACAACAGTCTAAGGTACTTCCTCACCCAAAAAGATCTTAATGAGAGGCAACAAAAGTGGGTAAGAAAGATACAAGATTTTTATTTTTATATTGAATATGTGAAAGGGAAGAATAACATTGTAGCTGATGCATTATCTAGAAGACCTACTTTTTCTCTCATGGACATTGCAAAAGATTGGAAAAACATACTAATGGTTGAATATGCAAAATATAGTTTTTCTTGTGATGTGTTAGATGGTTTGAAAGGGGATGATAACTATAGGATTTTGAATGGAATGATATATTATAAGGGAATAATTTATTTGGTTCAAAATTCAAAACTCAAGTGCAAGATTTTGCAAGAAGCACATGATTCCCCACTAGCTGGTCATCCGGGGATCTTCAAAACTTATAGGCAATTAAGGAAAAGGTTTTTTTGGAAAGGGATGAAGGAAGATGTTCTCAAATATGTAAATGAATGTAAGGTATGTCATCAAAACAAATATGAACTCACATGCCCAGCTGGTTTGTTGCAACCATTGCCCATTCCAAAGCAAAAATGGGAGAGCATCTCAATGGACTTCATCACAGGGTTGCCCAAATATTTGGGAAAGGATTGCATATATGTGGTAGTGGATAGGCTGACTAAATTTACTCCTTTATTTGTTGTTACATCATCTTTTAGTGTTGCACAAGTGGCTGATTTTTTTTTAAAGAAATATTCAGATTGCATGGGCTCCCTAAGAGCATTGTAAGTGATAGAGATAGTAGATTCATGGGTGCTTTTTGGAAATAAATTTTCAGATTGGTAGGCACTCAATTGACTCCAAGCACAAGATATCATCGACAAACTAATGGCCAAATAGAGAGAGTGAATCAATGGTTGGAAGGATACCTAAGGAAATATGTGGGAGAGCAGCAAAAAGCATGGGTAAAATGGCTACACTTGGGTGAGTTTTAATACAACACCACTTTTCATATGTCAATAGGAATGTCTACTTTGAAAGCATTATATCGTTATGAATCATTCACTTTGTTTGAACATATCTTTGGTGATAGTAGGGCCCCAAAGGCTAAATATTGGGTGGAAGAGAGCCAAGAAATTTTGAAGCTTTTGAAGGACAATTTGCAGGTTGCCCAAAATCAGTAAAACAAATATGCATATCAACATAGGGAAGAAAGGACTTTTCAATTCAATGATTTTGTATTTTTGAGGTTGCATCCATATAAACAAATATCCTTGAAAAAGAAGGGAGCAAAAAAGCTAAAACCAAGATACTATGTCCCATACAAGGTAGTTCGGAAGGTTGGGGAGGTAGCATATGAGTTAGAACTTCCTGAAGGAAATTCAAGAAGGATATTGTACAGCAAATTGTCATTTCAGAAACACTCCCTCCCTTGGATGATGACGGTCAACTAACCCTTGTTCCAGAAAAAAATTTTGAAGACAAGGGAAAGAAGATTAAGGAGCAGAACTATCAAAGAGTACTTGGTACAATGGAAGGATCTACCAAGTGAAGATGCCACATGGGAAGAAGAAAAAATTTTGCAGCATCCAAATCTAAAATTGCTTGAGGACAAGCAATATTGGGTGGGGAGGACTGTAATGTCCCCATTCCAATAAATTCATGACAGGAAAATCCCATCAACCCTACTAGTTCCCTAGGTTGGATGGAGACATTGGGATTTGCAATAAGAGAGCTAATAAATGATGTTTAGACATTAGAATGGAATAAATATTTAATAAAGGAGCTAAATAAATATATAAAAGATAAAATCAAAGTGGCAATTGATCATGGAAACACATGGAGGGTGTGGGGCCAACACTAGCTAGAAATTATGTGCCACATGGCATCCTCCTCTTGTAATTTCGAATCCATGGGAAGCCTAAGGTTCTTGGGAGGAGTTGGAAGGCTCATACACTTGGCAATATGCATCATAGGTCGAATTGGGATGGAATTGTAACTCCCATACAAGAGGAAGAGTCAAATGAGGAGTTATTGGACACTTGGACTAGATTCCCTAACCTATATGACAACAATGATGAAGATGCTATGACACCTATGACAAATTGTAGACTTGATTGTTGACATCTGACCATTATGACATATAAAGCTTAAAAAAAGCAACCAAGAGAGCGCTCATGGGAGTTAGAGAAAGGACAAGGAAAAAGATAAGAGGCCATCTGAACCCAAGCTGAATGCCAAGTCAAGTCCATTAGAAGGAGCCTCTAGCTCTAAGAAGAACAAACATAATGGATTTGAGAAATCCAAGTGTTCTTATTGCAAGAAAGGAAACCACCCAGATATATCTTGCATGTAGAAGAAGATAGATCAGTTGACCAAGCTTATGCATCTGGTTAATAGACAGGTTATGCATCTGATTCGTAACCATGTCCATGGAACGATCGCTTTTGGAACCAACAATGCCATCACCATGCGGTCCAGGAAAGGGATTGGGCTCATGTCTTCATCATGGTGCATCACGTATAATGTCATACAAAATCCCATACTGGGAATAAACTGAGTCTGATTGCTGGGCTTTGAACATGGCTTGTTCCTCGGTCATAATACCGAACAATGAAACATCTTTCGAGGTATAAGGGAGAAAAGACTTGAGGAACCATTCCAGGAGAAACTACGGAGGAATGTTGGCTTTCACTAACCTCTTTCATCGGCGCCACTCTTGAATATAATCAGAAATATGTGTGGCCTTATCCTGATGGAAGGTGGATAAGATTTTGGTTCCAATATCATAACAAACTAGAAACTGAAAGTGATCTAGAAAAACCAAATCCAAATCGTTAAAACTCCTATATGTGCCCCCAGGAAACTCGACATACCATTTCGTGGCAACCCCTGTAAGGGTGCGTTGAAATAGCCTCAAAGGAATAGAATCGTGGTTCACGAGAATTCGAGGAGCACCATAAATGGAATGTGGTGACGTGATCACCTGGATCCTCACCCTTCTTCCCTTCAAAGTTTGGAACATCAAAAGGGAACTTGGTAGGGACTAGGGGCCATGTAGGGTCGTGACACACCGGATCATTCGTGAGCTTAGAAAGGTCGGGAAAGTTTAACCTATCAAGGAACAAGAGCTGAGGCTGCAAAGCTTGATTATAATCTCCCAAAAGAGACTGACTTTGTGAAACTAAAGGTGAGACTGTGTTCATCGAAGTCGACACCTGAGGTGCCGACGAACTTTGATAGAAACTGTGACCATGACCAAAAGGATGATATCCTCCTCCAAGTTGAACCACATAAGGAAACGCAGGTATGTGCATGGAAGGGATTCCATAGGAGGGAATGGGATAATGGCTAGGACCAGTCGAAGAACCATAAGATTACCCCCATAAGAATGGGGTCCCATATAACTACTCAACGTAGGAAAACTAGTTGAGTAAGGTCCGTAAGAAAATGGTACGTTCCCACTCCACAGAACCGAGGAGCTAGAAGGAGGAGGATGTTGCAGGATTATATAAGCATTCATTAGCGGAGGCATATATGTAGAGGCATTCGTGTTAACGGATGGAATATAAGTTGTAGATCCGATATCTATCGTGAAACCTCCACTCGAGAAAGGATTCACACTAACACTAGGGGCTGACGAAGGAGGAGGCCCTCCTCCAACATTCGGAGAAGATAGAGGGATGTGACCACTCCCAAACTGATAAGTAGTATAAGGGGGTATAGTGCCCCCAATCCCAATGCTAGAGCTAGTATCACTACCAGACATGGTGGGAGTAATACTCAGCATAAAACTGGGCATACCCAAAGAAAAAGAATCTAAGGTCGTAGAAATGGATGTAGAACCAAAACCTGACACAGCTGTAGATGAACTATACAGAATACTCGATGACCATGTATCATCGAACGGGTTCGTACTAGTGGGCTGGGATGTCCCAAACCCACGACGAGTGATGTGCGATGAACCTCCCTCCCGATCACTCCTCAGAGAGTATATGAGAAGAGGGGAAGTTCTCTTTGTGCCAAAAGACGGAGTCGAGGGGAATTCCAACGTGTCAGATGCAGAACTCATAATGGGAGCTCTCGAAAGCTCGTGAGATGTGAATAAAGGACTAGTGATAGTCCTCCGACGTCTCTTGCGAAGAGACTGTAACAGATTGCTAGCTGGTAAACCAGCCAACCGACGAGGTCGACGGAGAGGCGGATCTAGATCCATGATGACTTCAAAGAGTCAACAAATAAACATCTCCTAACAGGCCTAAATCGTCACAGAGCACACACATAAAAGAAATTACAGCCAAAATGCACACAAAAGGGTACTGGCTCAAGGGACCTCCCAACACTAAAGCCGATATGTCTTGCCTAGGAGAGTCTTGAGACTCCCAAACTATAATCGAAGGTAACATAATCAGTTATAAGGGCCCTCAGTATTCATTGTACGAACACAATTGTGTTGTCCAACCCCTATCTAACTCGGGACACTCACATAATAACCATTGCAAATGACCTATGTGATACCTAGGTAAAGCAACTATGGCCACCACGTATAACCAATGCTCAAGTGAAAATTCATAGGTGGGATCCGTCGTATGGGCAGGGTATCTAAGCCCGAAACTCAAGAGGTTCAAATCCCCCAAGATTCCCTAGATACGAACAAATCCTGGATTTGTCTCCCACGTTCAGCAAGTATTGGAGGGCTATCTCCACAACCAACCTCATGAGACCTAGTGCTTAACTCTGGTTCAAGTAGAGTGTCCTAAGAACACCGATGTATACCATGGGTTTCACCACTCCCTGTTTAGACACATAATGTTTTTTTAATAGTCTTGGATTGTTAAATCAACAAGATCTATTCCAAGACTCTAAACCTATACTAGTTGGTCCACCCTAGAAAAGAAATCGTTCTAATCAATTTTAAATTAAGCATTAATTTTATTGGGTGTGATTACTCAAAGGGATATGGTTGTGAAACGAGTGATGTGAAAAGACTCAATGATATGCACACCCAAAAAACACTAGACTCTTTTATCAACGGAAAAAATATGCCACTAAATGACAGTCAAACCAAAGCTTCTTTTTCAAAAATAAAAATGCAATCTCTTTAATATTTCATGCACAAACAAGCCCTAATGAAGGCACAAGCACTCTGATGCACAATGCAAATACATAAAGCAATATTTTTTGTGTTTTCACTATAAATGAATGAAAATGCAACAATTTTTTTTGTATTTTCAAAATAAATGAAAATGCAACTAAGAATCAGTACTTTTTAGAAAAGAATGTAGAGAATGCAGTGCAAATAACCCAACAAACCCCAAAAATCAAGACTCCGCTAAGCCAATGAGCTATAAAAAGAAAAATGGTTAAAAAACCAAATTCTCAAAAACCAAGAAAGAGGAGCTTCCAGTCACGAAAAGAGGCGAGCAACAGTCAAGACATAGGCCCAGAAAGACTCAAGAACACCCAGAACTCACCCAATATCAACCAAACACCAAGAATAAGGTTAAACCGGATTTGTATGCGACTGTTCAGTAAGCATTTGTATATGTACGCCGTTTGTAGAAGAATCACGTATAGACGCGGGGAAAAACACAGCGAGTGAGCGTACAGGGAAAGATATGTGACCAAAAAATGAGTGGAATGGCAAAAAAAAAACTCAAGATTTTTCTATAAGAACCTGATGACCTACCAGCGACACAGAAACTCAAAAGAACAGAGACCCAAAATAAGGAAAATTGCCCAAAAACCCCAAATGGAGGCTTCTCCCCAGCGGAGTCGCCAATTATGTTACAGAGAAAAAATTCCTATGGCTTGGGTAGACCACAACAAACAAATGAATTCCAGAAATCAACTCATTTCCCAATGTACTCTATATAAATGTAAATGCTAAGAAGTGGAATAAAAGGACCTACTCTCAACCGAACGTCTGATGAAGATCCATGTTGAGCTTTTGAATCATCACACTTGAACCTGCAGCTTCGCTCAACAATAAACACAAGAAAGTGCATATGATATATGAAAGATGTTAGCATATACAATAGAATAATCCATGATATCTATACGTAAATGTACCCAATGATAATAAACAACCATTCACAATATCAATTGGACGAGAAAATGAGTATTATTATTAATACGAACAAGAAGTACAAGATACAACCTCCTGTCAGCAGCTCATATGAACCAAGAACTAGGTCCCTCCACTTGTGCCTCCACCACTTCAATCCCCCATGCAATGGAAAACTTGTGAGTAAAGGAGCAAATCCCTCACAAGATATGGAAGAGTTTGGTAGGTGAACATAAAAGGTTCACAACAACTAGGATCAATGGATGTAGACTCAAGCTATGGAAAAATTCCAATAGAGTTTCGATTCTCTTCTCTTTCTCCTCCCCTCCTTCCATGCATAATGGCTCAATATATAACCCTCCAAAGGCAAGTGAAAGGTCGGATCGAGTCATTTCGAGATACATGGAGGGCCAAATGTCACAATGGCCGTCTTTTTGGAGTGAAAAAGGGAGATTTTACTCTCTTTTACCAATTAACTCGATGTACGTGGGCTATAGTGGTGTAGCATGCGTATGCGCGAGTTGCATTGAAGCATCTCACGTATAGGAGTAAAAATGGGGGAAAAAAGTTTCTGGAGGGAATATGTATTGAGTAGGCCAATGATTTCTATTCCAATGGGTGGTGCTGATCTTGTCTTGGGATTTCAATGGTTACAATCCTCGGGAACTGTGGCTTTTAATTTTCAAAAGCTTTTCATGAAATTGTTATGGGAAGGAAAGGAATATGAATAAAAAGGTATCATGGGGAAACCAAGAAAGGTGATAATCTCTAATGGTATGACAAAATTGATGAAAAAGGGACATCAAGGTGTAATTGCACAATTATGCTCATTAGATGTTCAAACATCTAAGCCTCCTATTTTAGTAGATCTCTAAAGGGTCATCAATAAGCATTCCAAGGTATTTGAAGATATTCTGAAAGGTCTTCCACCTGTCTAAGATTTTGATCATGCTATTCACTTAATTCCAGTAAGTGTTCCTCTTAACATCAGATCTTACAGATACCCCTATGTACAAAAGAGTGAAACTGAGTGTATGGTTGAATAAATGTTATATGATGGCATAATTAGGCCCAGCCAAAGTTCTTATTTTGCACCAGTGGTAATGGTACACAAGCCGAATGGATCATGGAGAATGTGTCAATATTATAGAGATATCAACAAGATCACCATTAAAGATAAGTTTCCCATTCCTGTCATTGATTAATTGTTAGATGAATTACATGGAGAAATTTTCTTCACAAAGTTGGATCTTCGTTCAGGGTATCATCAAATTAGAATGAAGGATGAAGACATCCCAAAAACAACATTCATAACTCATGAAGGACATTATGAATTTCTAGTCATGCCATTTGGTCTCACGAAGGCACCTTCCACATTTTAAGGTTTCGTGAATTCCAGTTTCAAGCCTTTTCTTAGAAAAGTTGTGCTAGTATTCTTTGACTATATACCAATGTATAGAAAGTATTGGGAAGAACATGTTCAACATGTTGTCAGGGTACTACAACTACTACAGGAGCAACAACTATATGCAAAACCTTTCAAATGTTTCTTTGGGGTGAAGGAGGTAGAGTATTTGGGTCATATTGTATCTCATGAAGGTGTCAAGGTAGACCCTAACAAAATTAAATCCATGATAGAATGGCCGATTTTCAATACCCTGGAGAATCTTCGAGGATTCTTAGGTCTGACAGGGTACTACCACAAGCTTTTTCATAATTATGGAAGAATATCAGTGCCTCTAACAAAATTATTGAAGAAAGATTCATTTTCTTGGACTCCAAAGGCAACTCACTCTTTTGAACAACTTAAACAGTCTATGTGCACAGCTCCTGTTTTGGCCACACTCGACTTCACAAAATTTTTTATTGTGCAATGTGATGCTTCAGGAACTAGCTTTGGCACTGTTCTAATGCAAGAAGGAAACCCACTTTCTTTCAAAATTCATGCAATCAAGGGAAAGAACTTACAGAAGCCCATTTATGAGAATTAAATGTTGGGAATACTACACGCTCTTAAGAAATGCCGTCCTTACCTAATAGGTAGGCACTTCAAGGTCAAAACAGATCATGATAGTCTTAAATACTTCTTGGAACAGAGACTATCTTCAGAAGAGCAACAAAACTGGATAACCAATATGTTGGGATATGAATTTAAAATCATCTATAGAAAGGGAAAACATAATGTTGTGGCAGATGGACTCTCTAGAAAAGATGAATATGTTGGGGAATTAATTTGTTCCATTTCCATTCTACAACCAGATTGGGTAGTAGCAGCAAGGGAAGAGTGGAAAAATGACCTATCGATGTGGACGCTCATTCAAAAGCTACAGAACAGTCCCAGTGTATCAGATACTTTTGTGTGGAAAAATGATTCACTATGGTATCAGGAGCGCTTATATTTATGGACAAACTCCCAACTCAAGTAGAAGGTCCTTTAGAATTACATGCCTCTCCTATAGGTGTGAACTCCAGATTCCTGAAAACTTACCACAAGGTCAAGAAGGAATTCTTTTGGGAAGTTCTTAAATCTGATGTTCGAAAATTCGTGGCTGGGTGCTTGGTTTTCCAACAGAATAAGGGTGAAATAGTTAAGACCCCGGGACTTTTACAATCATTAGACATACCTTGCCAGCGTTGGGAGGAAGTCTCCATGGATTTTATCACAGGTTTACCCAAGTTCGAAGGAAAGAATGTTATTATGGTGGTTGTTCATAGACTCACAAAGTATGCAAACATTTGTGCACTCTCTCACCCTTTTAATGCAAGTACAATAGATGTAGCGTTTATGGAAATCCGAAGATTATTGTAAGTGATAAAGATCCAATTTTTACTGGAAAATTTTGGTCTGAATTATTTTCTTCTTTGGGTACTCAATTGGATCACAGCTCATCTTACCACCCTCAATCTGATGGAAAAACTGAGATAGTGAACAAATGTTTGGAAGGCTATCTTCGTTGCTTTGCATCTGATAAACAAACACAGTGGGTGAAATGGTTTTCTTTGGTAGAATGGTGGTACAATACTTTCTTCCATACATCATAAAAAATTTCTCCATTTATGGCACTTTATGGGTACCAGCCTCCATCTATCACATATCCCTTAAGAGGAAAATCTAAAGTTCAATCCATGGAAGATCACATAGAGAACCAGCAAGAAGTTCTCCACATACTTAAGGACAACCTGACTATGTCTAAAAATAGGATGAAACAACAAGTTCATCAACATCGCAGTGAAAGGAGTTTTGAAGAAGGGGGTTGGGTATTTCTGAGGCTATATCCTTATAAGCAGATGTCTCTCAAGCAACTAAATAAGGACAATAAGTTAGCACACAAGTATTATGGTACTTATAAAGTGTTGCAGAAGATTGGTAGTATGGATTTCAAATTGGAGCTCCCTTCATCTTCAAGAGTACATCTAGTTTTCCATGTTTCTTGCTTAAAGAAGGTAATAGGAGACAAGATCCCATTCAAACAATATTTTCAGAGCTTGATAAAGAAGGAAAATTCATATTGGAACCTAAACAAATCACTGAAACAAAGACCAAACAACTACGAACTCGGGGTATTACTGAGTACCTCATAAAGTGGAAGAATTTATCAGTTGAAGATTCAACATGGGAAGATGAGTCCTTCATACAGAGGAATCCGCAACTAATCAAGAGTTGAGGACAACACTTGTCTTAAGGGGAGGGGCATGTTAAGCCCTAAATAGGGGCACATTCCCCCCTATATTGTGTCTCATTACATTAGTTTTGATGTTGGATTTGGTCTATTAGTGGTAATTGTCATTAGTATGGTTATATTAGTTACATCGTCTTGGGTCAATTAGTTGGGATTGTACCCCTTAGTATCCTATATATAGGAAGGAGACCTTTTCATTTGGAGCATCTTTTCTTGTCTTGTCTTGTGTACTTAGTACATTGTATAAGGTGGTTTCCCCCTTGAAGAGGTTTGTTATTCAATTATTTTCTTCAATCAAGTCATGGAGTACTCTTTCTGATCTATTTATGCTCTTTTCATACTCTTTTTGGAAATTTTTTGCATAACACTTTTGACCCATTTTGTGCAGCCAAAGAGAGTACGGTATGGGGTACTTTCCACCCATTTTGTGCAGCCAAAGAGAGTTAGGTGCAGATGGTATCCCATTTTGTGCAGTGAAAGAGAGTAAGGTGTAGATGGTAGCCCATTTTGTTGTGGGGGAGAATGTTTCTTCATAGTCAATTCCTTCCTTCTGTGCATATCCTTTCACCGCAATCCTTTCTTTGTGCTTGTCAAGAGATCCATCTATACCAAATTGTATCCGGTTGGTTTGGTTCTAATTGAAGGGTCAAGAAGCTCCCAAGTTCCATTCTTCATGAGTGCATCATACTCACTATATATAGATTATTTCCACTCATCATGAGTAGCAACCTCTTCAAATAAATTTGGTTCAAAGTTAACCGATAAATTCAATTCACAATCAAATGAGACATCCATGTCATCACCTAAGTTATCTTCTTCTCCCCCATCTTCTTGTTTGGATGAGATTCTTGTTCCCGTCTTTCCAACTTTAACTGGATGGACAATTTCAAGTGTCTTTGTTGCCCATTTTAGAACTTTCCTTGATGGCCCAAGTTGATCAGCTGGTGGTGCTTCATTTTATTCAAGATTCAATCTTCCAATTCTCTCAATCACATCATCCAGTTGAATCTCCTATTCAGGTAAAGTGGCCAGAACTTATTCTTCATGAGTTTATTCATGAGGGGGTGTTCGTGCTTCGAAAGAAAATTTTAGAGATTGATCCAAGATAGGGATCCCCCCTTCAGGATGTGGAATTTCATTATCAAATTCATAATATTTCTTTAGATGGGAAAAATTCTCAAGATGATCAAGTTGTCTATCAATAATCTCATCATTTTTATTAGTTTCAAGAAAAATGACATCTTTGGAAATAACAAACTTCTTGTTTACCTCAACATAAAGACGGTATTCCTTGGAGTTGTCCAGATACCCCAAGAAAATGCACTTTTGACTTCTAGAGCCAAGCTTGCCTCTTTTTTCCTTTGGTATCAAGGCATAGTAGGTGGAACCATAAACCCTGAGATGCATCACCGAAGGCATTTGGCCATACCACATTTCATGTGGATTCTTGTCATAAAGAGTGTGAGATGGAATTCTATTTCTAAAATAGGATGAACATAATACCGCATCTCCCCAAAACATCAGTTTTACATTCTTGAAAAACATCATTGAGCATACCATATTCATGATGGTTCTATTCATCCTTTCTACCACACTATTTTGTTGAGGGTTATAAGGAACTAAAGTTTGATGTGCAATCCCATATTGACGAAGGTACTCTTCAAAATCATTAGAAGTGTATTCTTTTCCATTATTAGTACGAAGTGTGCCAATAGGAGATTGTGCTTGATTTGATATCCATGCATGAATTTTTTTGAATGTTTGAAATGCTTCATATTTTTTCATTAACAGGTATACCCAACACATTATGGTGTAGTCATCATCAAATGTCTTGAGATATCTATTACCATTGGTAGAAGGAATAGGCATGGGGTGTTGATGTAATTATAAATTCGGGATGTATTTCACCCATGTATATTCTACTCCTATAGAGATGTTATTATTCCTCTATAGGGAAGTGTTTGTATTCCTATAGAGATGTTATTATTCCTCTATATAGAAGTGTCGTTATTTATATTGTAAGTGTCGTAACTTATACTTGATGGGTTATTAGACCACCTGATAGGGTCGGCCCTGTATGAGTCATGTGGGTAAAAGGGTTATTAGACCACCCTATTGGGGGTTGGCCTTGTTATAATTATGTTATGTGGTTAAGTTGAGGCCGACCTAGTAAAGGTTATTAGGCAAGTCAAGTCATGTATAAATAGAGTGCGGGAGGCACTCTATTTGATCATTCACTTTCTCACTCATACTCTCATTGGAGAGTGGTGCAATTGTGGAGGAGGAGAACCTACTGCTAGGAGGACTATCTCTTGTACTTGGGTTGTATCATTGTTCTATCTATCTCTAAGAAAGTTGCGGGGTTTTTCACCTTCTTGGTTTTCCCCGGTGAAACTCTGTGTCTCTTGTGTGCTCGCATTATTGTGTCCATGAGTGATATGCTATAGATATGTTGTAGATATGCTGTACATGTTATTCTCTCAGTTAAGATCCTAGATCATATTGAAATTTCTAAAAAACTAACATGGTATCAGAGCTAGCTTGAAAGAAGGCATGATATGGCATTTATGACACTTGTTGTAGTTGTGAAGCTAGGGCTTGATATAGCAAAAACCAGTCATCGTAGAACTTTCGCTATAAATACATTTCAGCAAGGTTTCAGGATCTGAAAATATTACAGGTCGACGAAAAGATCCACATGTACCTTGTGTCCAAAGGACAGTCTCTAATTCGTTGTACTTTGTGAGTTATGATCTATACAATCTAGGGTTTCTGCCTCTTCCAGATCTCAGTCATAAACAGGTGACCTAGGAAAAAAGGTCATAACTTGGGCTAGGAAGCTCCAAATGAAATTTCATAAAAAGTTACAGGTAGGGTACGGACTGTACTTTCTCAGGTAAATTTTTCAGAGGCTGAAACGGAACCATTGACACGTGGCATGCCATACAAGTTCGCTCTCCGGTTTTATCCCACAAACTGGTCATGTTGCGACACTTGGAATAACTCTCTCTCAAAGAATCCAATTGAGGTCAGACCTATGGGGTTGGAAATATGACAAGTCAGGATACCACAGAAAGCATTTTCATACCCTGTAGATCTGAAATTTTGGCATTACACTAGAAACAATCAGGTTCATATTTCTGTCAAAACAGAATTGGATTTTGAGCACCTTCATTCATGGCTCCAGGAATTTAGGGTTTCCGAGAATGTTGGAATTTTTGTATCGGTGACCACGGCTGAATGATCCTCATAAAAATAAAAATTTATACACCAAGATCGAATTTTTTGGTTGGGCAGAAGGTCGGACTTGATCAAACCCTAGTTCGGGATTTTGATTGGAAACATGGAAAATTAGGGCTTCTGCAAAAGTTGGAATTTCTGAAGTCTGTGACCACGGCTGGAAGCTCCTCATAAAAATAGAAGTTTAGAGCTTTGGATCGAACCTTTTGGTTGGGAAAAAGGGTGGGCTTTATCAAACCCTAGTTTGGGATCCTGTCCAAAAGATCTGGAAGTTTCAAAGACAATTTTGAGGGGTGAAACTTTGCAGTTTTCAAATTCTGAGTATACCAGCTTGATCAGCTCATCAAGGCACATCTTTCTATCCTTTCAGAAGTTTTAAATTCAATGTTTGAATTTTTAGGGTTTCTCTGACAAACCCTAATCCAGCTCCAGATCCAGTTTCTGCAAATCAAGTGGATTGGGTTAATCCTAGAAGAGAATGGATTGGTCACCTGCATAAGTGAAGAAGTTCCTGTTTCAAAGGGAGATGAGGCTAAGGCCTTACATAAGAAGATTACAAGAAATCTCGACAGGTATGACTTATCTAGGTATGTTTTGAGATCTGTTTATGATTAATTTAATGGTATGTTTGTCTTCATTAAGTTTAGTACAATCTTGATTAACTTTTCGTATCACCTTAATAAAATTATGAATGCAGATATTCATTGATTAGCGTTTTGACACTTATGATTGTACTAATGCATTGTGGTGTTGTATGAGGTTGATGTTGTTCGCTAACATGAAAGGTACATCAACAAAGACAAATCATGTTCTAGTTTAAGAACATATGACCATGGTGACATGAAGACAAAGATTCATCCATTGTCATGGATCACATAGAAGATCTACTTACGAGGTATGTATAACTTGGTTCTATAATGGTTAACCTATGAGATATTCAAGTTACTAGCACAAGTCATTGAAGAGAACAAGAAGACATTATGCGGGTATGTTAGACATAACTAGCTAGCATGCTAATCCAGGTATGTTTTTCCTATATCAAGTTAGAATCCTACCTTGTGTTAGGATCTCTCATATAAGTATACATGGCATGATTGATAATGATTATTTATGAAGTTAGAAATTTAAGTAATAGAGGATTTATGCATATTGTGTCCCTTACCTTGATTGATGATATGACTAATCAGAAGAGTTCTATGGTCAAATATGTATATGCATGAGTAAGAGAAGTATTCCTTGAAACCTTGAATACTAATGCTTATTATCTGTGTTTTAAATGATCATGACTATACATGTTTAAGATTTTTGTGTTTTTATAGTATTGAAATTATACTAATGAATGTATGTATGAGACCTCGAGGATAACACAATGATGATACTAGTAAGTATGCATAAGTGATCGAGGATGGATATAAGTTCAAGGACAGGTAATCTAGGAAGCAAAGATCAAGAGGGAGCACACTCCAGTAGTTCCTGCAAGGAAGCAAATATTGAGAGGGAGTCCACCCTACAAACCAAACAAAAATAAGTATTTGAATTGTCATTTCTTGCATACTTGTTTGTTTAAATAATATTGCTCAATGATGTATATGCTTATGTTCCTAGACTTAGGGTGTGTATTATGTAGATTAGAATAATTACATTAATGAATAGTATACTACTAATATGCATGTGATGGGTAAGTGGCCTATGGCACTGTACAATATTCCATTGCTACTTATCTAGAATGAAACCTCTTTGCTGACATGTTGAGAGTTGTGCACACTCTTAACAATGTTCTGGTAGAGATTGGAAGGCATCTAGAAAGTTACAGGATATGGATAAATGTTGTATTGAAGCATTGGCTAAGATAATTGCATGACTGTATGACATATTTATTTATGTGTAAGAATTTGTTCTGAAAACTATGAGATGTTTTTTAATCATGAAATTTAACTTGTTTTGTAGGAAAGATCGTATACCATCACCTAAAAAAGAAGGACTACAACATTTGTTCAACAACAAAGTTATCTATTGAAGATATTGAAGTTCCCAGAATTCGAGAAGAACACCATGATCGAGGAGTACCAGTCGATCATGAAGAATGATGTCTGGGATGCATTCCCAAGACCTGAAGGGAAGTCTATTGTGACTTCCAAGTGGATCTATAAGATCAAGCATGCTGCAGATGGTAGCATAGAAAAATACAAAGCGAGATTTGTAGCTCGTGGCTTCTCTCAGAAAGAGGAAATAAAATATGAAGAGACTTTTGCACCTGTAGCCAGATACACTTCCATCAGTACTTGCTCTAGCTGCAGTGATGAAATGGAAGATACACCAGATCGATGTCAAGACAACTTTCTTGGATGGTGTAATCGAAGAGGACGTGTATGTGGAGCAGCCACTTGGTTTTGAGACATATGACAGGGAGTCATATGTGTGCAGGTTGAAGAAAGCCTTGTATGGCTTGAAGCAAGCTCCTAGGACTTGGTATGGTAGGATAGATAGATTTCTATCCAGTTTGGGCTTTACCAAGAGTAAAGTGAATTCCAACCTTTACTACAAGGTTGAGGAAGGAAATCCTGTGATACTACTATTGTATATGATTTGTTTGTAACAGGTGAGGATGGGTTGATTTTCGACACCAAGAGGAAGCTTGCTTCTGAGTTTGAGATGAAGGACTTGGGGATGATGCACTATTTTCTAGGCATGGAGTGTGGGAGAGTACAGATGGGATCTTCCTTGGACAAGAAGTATGCAGTAGAGATCCTGAAGAGGTTCGAAATGATGGACTGCAAGGCCATGGACACACCTATGGCATCGAACCTGAAGCTTCTGTGTGATGCTTCATCTGATCCGGTTGATGTCACTGTGTATCGTCAGATAATTGGGTCCTTGATGTACCTGATGAACACTATACCAGATATTTGCTTTGCGGTGAACACATTGAGCCAGTTCCTGACGGATCCCAAAGGTGTTCACCTGGTTGTTGTAAAGCATATTCTGAGGTACCTGAAGGGTACAATTGATTATGGGCTCAAGTATGATGTGAATCAAAAGTTTAACCTGCAGGGTTATGTTGATTCAGATTGGGCGGGCAATGCTAGAGATAGGAAGAGCACATTTGGGTGTTGCTTTAGTATGGGATCAGGTGTGATCTCTTAGTTTAGCAAGAAGCAGTCCTACGTAGCACTAAGTGCATCCAAGGCAGAGTATGTTGTATCTTGTTCGGCTAGTTGTGTGGTAGTATGGTTGAGGAAGCTATTGTCAGAGTTATTTGAACTCCCGTTGGATGCTATTGGTATCTTTTGTGACAACCAGAGTTGTGTGAAGTTGTCTGAGAACCCATTGTTCCATGACAGGTCGAAACACATTGAGATCAAATATCACTATATCACGGATATGGTGCAAAGAGGAGCAGTGAAGCTCCTGTATGTTGCGATGGATGAACAGGTTGCAGATGTGCTGACGAAACCACTAGCCAGAGTGAAGTTTGAGTACTTCAAGGAGAGGCTTGGTGTTCTTCAGATTGACGACACTTCGAAAAAGAAGTGATGGACACATTTGCTGGAATCCATTCCAAGCATGGTGAGAGGAGGATCCTTGCCATGGATGTGGATGTAAGCACTGGATGATGAGCATTAGGACGATGCTCCAGTTACTGCTCTGTATATGCATCATGTTGGATGCTTCTTATGATCAGTTGGATCATGTATATGTATATGCATCATGTTGGATGCTTGTTATGATCAGTTGGATCATGTATATATATATGCATCATGTTGGATGCTTGGACCATGTATCTATATATGTATCAAGTGGATACATTGTATGATCAGGTGGATCATGTATGATGATATGTATCAGGTAGATACTTGGTATGCATCAGGTGGATGCATTATATGATCAGGATGATAATGGATGACGAGCTTCAAGATGTTGTTCCATATGACATGCATCAGGATGATGCAGTGATGATGATCAGGATGATCATGTACATCAGGACGATGTATGGTGAGTATCAGGTTGATACTCTGTGGTCGTGGATAGGTTGTGCAAGGGTAGCATGTAATAAGTCCTGGAGATCTGTACAGGTTGTGCTAGTCACATAAAAGGCCTCAAATGCTCTTTAGAGATCTTGCTTGGCAAGACACTCTTTTAAGGTTTTGCTAGACCACATGTAATAATTCCTGGAGATCTAGACAGGATGAAAAAGGCCTCAAATGCTCTTTAGAGATATTGCTTGGCAAGACACTCTTTTAAGGTTTTGTGGGGACCACTTGTAATAAGTCCTGAAGATCTGGACAGGATGAAAAAAGCCTCAAATGCTCTTTAGAGATCTTGCTTGGCAAAACACTCTTTTAAGGTTTTGTGGTAGGGGTCACATGTAATAAGTCCTGGACATCTGGATAGGTTGTGCTAGTCACGTAAAAGGCCTCGGATGCTCTTTAGAGATCTTGCTAGGAAAGACACTCTTTTAAGGTTTTGTGATAGTCACATGTAAAAGATCCTAGGAGATCTGATAGGTTGAGCCGTGTGCTCGTAAAAGGCCTGGGATGCTCTTTCGAGGTTTTGTTGACGCATGTAATAAGTCTTGAGGATTCCATAGTATGGCCAGTGATGATGAAGACCTGCAGGTGGTGGGCCTACATCCAGTATGAAAAATGACTGCCTTTGTAGAACTTCCTATGACGATTAGTTCAGAGATTGATTTATATAGCAGCAGCAGTGACGATGACGATGATTCGAGGTCAATGATTCGATGACGATGATTCGAGGTCGATGATTCGATGACGATGATCTAGAGAAGAAGACTTGTGCTAGCAGATCTGTGTCGAGAAATACCTTCCTAGTTAAGAGGGAGTGTTGATGTAATTGTAACTTTGGAATGAATTTCACCCATGTATATTGTACTCCTATAGAGATGTTATTATTCCTCTGTATGGAAGTGTTTGTATTCCTATAGAGATGTTATTATTCCTCTATACGGAAGTGTTGTCATTTATATTGTAAGTGTCGTAACTTATACTTGATGGGTTATTAGACCACCTTGATGGGGTCGGCCCTATATGAGTCATGTGGATAAAAGGGTTATTAGACCACCCTATTGGGGGCGACCCTGTCAGCATTATGTTATGTGGTTAAGTTGAGGCCGACCTAGTAAATGTTATTAGGAAAGTCAAGTCATGTATAAATAGAGTGCGGGAGGCACTCTATTTGATCATTAACTTTCTCACTCATACTCTCATTGGAGAGTGGTGCACTTGTGGAGGAGGAGAAGTTGCTGCTAGGAGGACTATCTCTTGTACTTGGGTTGTATCATTGATCTATCTATCTTTGAGGAAGTTGCGGGGTTTTTCACCTTCTTGGTTTTCCCCAGTGAAACTCTGTGTCTCTTGTGTGCTTGCATTATTGTGGCCATGATTGATATACTATAGATATGTTGTAGATATGTTGTACATGTTATTCTCTCAGTTAAGATCCTAGATCAGATTGAAATTTCTGAAAAACTAACACAAGAACACATAAGTTAGAGTGAACCAACTCAAACTTTCTACATGCTCCGAATTTTGACTCTTGGAATGGATGCTTACTATGTTTTCCTAGTATGCATGCATCACATTTGCACATCTTCCTATGAATGGCGCACAAACCAAAAACAACATTATTTCTTAACAAGAGAATAATGTTATAATTCAAATGACCATATCTAGCATGCCATAACAAACTAGATGACATATTACCTTATCTATACTAAGAGAGTAGGCAAAGTTCTGAACTCTTGCAGATGAGCCCTTCAACTTCAACAACTTTCCATCTTCATATATGGTCATAATGAACTTGATATCAAAGGACTTCCTTATCTCTACAATTCCATCGAACATGTGGATGGAATGGACTTGCTTTAGGATTTGCACTAAGGACAATAGGCTTCTCTGGAACTCTAGAAGATAGACAAAATTCTTCAACACAAAGTCAAGGAATCTAGGCAAACTGAGCCTGATGGAACCCTTTGGTTTGAGGCTAGATGTTCTTGCAAAATACACTATGCAGTCTATAATATATCATTTACTTCTTCAAAACAATATTTTCAAAAGGTCATGTGGTATGTTTCACTGGTATCAAACGGTCAACAATCTTTGTAAGATGAAGAAGGTGTTATTTCATTTATTCTAAGATGAAATAGAATCAGGAGCTTTACTAGCGTCTTGGCTCTTATTTGTGTCTTATTTGTTCTGGTTATGTCTTCCTCTGATAGAGTTCCAAGGGGACCAAAATTGATCTACTTCATGTCCATTCCTCCCACAGTGCCTACACTTTAGATCTAATCTTTTGCTTGAGTTCTTTGGCTCTTTTTAAAGGATTTTTCTCTATCTGCAATATTCTCCACCAAGATGCCAAAGGTGAAGTCCTTGAACCTGTCACCAACTTGAACTAATTCAAGATAGTTTAAATGTGTATAATAGCAAGACTTGACAAATGATGCAAGTGGAAGGTTTGGTTTCATTTCAGAGTCTTGAATATTATGCATGATTGCTCTGATCTCAAATTCAAGCAGCATGAGGTCATTATTCTTCACTTCTAAACTGAACAATTTCAACATTAGTTGAATCACTTCCATTTAAGAATGTGATTCATACAAATCCTTCAATATTTTTAAGTCTTCAAAGCATGATGTTGTAGGCAATATGTGTTGAATCACCTCTTCACTTACTATTGCAAAGATCATCACCAGTTCCTTGTTGTCTTTGGTCACCCATACCTCTCATTCTTTCTATGATGTTGGTGGCTTTGGGTCATTTTTGAAGGTCAGACCCACTTCAGTTTTAATGCTGTTTCCTTCACAAATCCCCTTCCACAAATCATTGTAGATGAAGGAAGCTATGATCTTCCTTGACCACTCAGGGTAATTGTCTTTGCTAGTGAGTACTGCACCTGCTATGGATTCCAGTCAACTCATCTTCTCCAACCTCCAATTGGACATAGTTTTTTAGAAGAATAAGGTGCAGGTTTAAGTCTCTTCCACCTTCATATTTACAATTTGTACAAATTTGTTGTGGAAATCAGAATAATACAAATTCTTCAATCTTTGTAATGCATGAAAACAAATTATGCAATAACTTGATGCAATTTAGCAAATTTAAATCTCTTCAAATAAATGACTTCATTGTACTCCTGAGTGCAACAGTCTTCACAGTGGGAAAAGGAGGTAGTTTTCTCACAACCAATGGGGCAAGCTCTTAACCAACAGTTTTAAATGCCAACAATAGTGATAGGGTTCATGAGCAGTCTTCACTCAACACATGACTAAGCATTCTTCACTCAATGTGTGAAGAGATGGAGAATACAATAGAATGGTCATCAACAGACTACATAACAAAGACTAAGGAGAGCGTAGCTGAGGAGAAACATCTTTGATGAGGGAAGAAAGTCTGGTAGGCGGATGGAAGAATGGTGCAGAAGGCCAAGTATGGCATATACAACAAGAGTTATGGAATCTAAGCTCTGATACCACCGTCAGAGGAAATAACTCCTGGATTCTTGATTTTATTGAATGAGAAGCCATTTACTTATACATTGATATGTGGTTGTTGGTATTCATCAACCAATGGCTCTTTGGATTCTTTTGGGCTCTTCATCTTCTCAAGAATAATTACAATATTTACAATTTACTCTTGGAACCATAATCCCAAAGTATTATGCTTACAGCAAAAATATTATAAATTAAAAAAACATATTATATTAATTGGTTTAGACTTTGTAAGCTATAAGAATTCATTATGATTTCTGGATTTAAAGTTGCATACACAATTTAATTCCCATGTTTCGAGCAGATCCTCTGCCCATTATCAGGGAAGAATAAAAGAAAGAAAGAGATTACATTTTCACATGTGAAACAATGGAGATAATGGTTAAATGCGAGAGATATAACTATGAATGTAATGCATGAGGAGGTTAGGGTTAGTGATATGTTCTCTTGAATGATTAAATAATGGAAATAGTGATGGGGACAAGGTAATAAAGGGTAGGGTTTAAAAGTAGGAAGGGAGAGTAAAGGACAGAGAGGAGAAAGGGAAAAAGAAAGAAATAGGAGGGTTTAAGATTAGGTAAACATTTTATGAGTTTGGTGGGTAACTAGGGCCCAAGATTGACTAAGAGAAAATCCATCTTCTTTATTAATGTTGTTGGGATTTTTTTATTTATTTCAATGGCTTGTCTAATTATTCGAGTGTTGTAGTTGGGCTATTTTGCGAGGATTTTGGTTTTGTCAAAGAAAATATGGTTTTTTTTTTGTAAAGGAATGCTTTTCTATGGAAAATTTCTTGGTGCAATTGTTTTGGGTATTGGCAATGTGTTCTTTGATTCTTGTTGAGAAGGAAAGACTAGTTTGGCCAATGTAGGAAGTGCCATAGAAACAAGGAATTTCATAGAATCCTTGTTGGTGGAGGGGGTTAATCTTATCTTTGGTTGAGGTGAAAAAAATTTGGAGGGTTTTTATAGGTTTGAAAATGGTCTTGATGTTCTTTTTATCAAGGATTTTGGATATTTTATCAGTAGTTCCTTGAATGCAAGGGAAAAAGGCTAGGGAGTCATCATTTTGAGGTATAGGATTATTGGACTTGAGATGGGTGGCACTTTGAAAAGCATTGTTGATTTGTTGTTTGGAATAGCCGCTTGGTTTGAAAAACTCTTTTTAGATGATATTTTTGGGTATCTATGTGTATTTTATCAAAAATGCAGAGGGCTTAGGTAGCCAAAGTATTTAGTACCTGTTGGAAAGCCAACAACCTTCTCCCCTTTTTTTTTTCAAGCAATAAAAGATGATATCAGAAGATAGATGATTGACTAAAGTGAAACTCATAGGAAATTATATTTATAAGGAGTATTTATAGGAGTATCTTCAGAATCTTTGATTCTGAAGGTACTCCCAATTTCAGGAAAATATTTGCAAAAGGATCTAGACTCAAGTTAGAGTTGTCACATTGATCGCGTTCATCTTTGATAAAATCCCATAATGATTATTTAATTTTACAACTGCTAAATTTTATGATTTTTATGGCTTCAATTCTTATCATTTATTCTTATCTAAATTGGAGATACGTTAATTTCTTAGCAGTCTTATTTCAAATTTGGAGTATTCTAATTATAATTTTAGTAATGTGTTGGCACAAGTTTAATTAAATAATTTTGTTTGCCTATATATTACTAAATGATATACTATAATAATACTCCTATGATACATTATGTTTGATTTTATAAACCATTTTGATAATCGCATTGGGACCCTAAACATATGTTTCTAAGGTTGATTTCAATGCATAAGGATTGAAAAATTTATTATGTTAGTTGTTCATTCGAATTGATTACACTTCAACTGGTCATTTTAACTTTGGAATAACTATAAATGTTTTCAAGCATGTCAATTCAACCTAGGAATAATATATCACCCACTCATTAATTCGACTGGTGTTCTTAATATGATTTCCTATCTATCAAGCTTTTAACACTCAATACATCATATCTAACATGTTGATCATCCTGTACAATGAAAAAATGATCCCTACCTTGGCATAAATCTAGCTGTGATTATCACGATCAACATTGTTGTCAACTCACTTAGGATTCTAAGCAAAGTATTTGTTTTGGAACCTTAGGTACTTGTTGGAATATTCTCACCATCATTTTTCAGATTTGCATGTCTGCATGCATCCAGTCATCATGCATGCAACTGCATGCATCCAGTCATCATTTTGGTTGTCTCCCCAGCACCTAGAGCCTAATTTCATCTCCCTAGAGCCTACTTTCAGCCCCCAGTAGCCCTCCTACCTACATGATGCACCCTCTTTGACTCTCCTACATGACATGTGCACCTTTTCTCACCTACCAGGAGTTATCATTCAATTAGAGCGCCTTATCTCACCTACCAGGTGTTTGACAGTCAGTTAGAGCATTGATTGAGCATTTATTCCACTGATTGCTCATGCTAACTGCTTGCAGCTCCTAGTTAGCTAGTTCTGGAGTGCCACTTGACCTTCTGACTGCCTCATTCGCCCTCCTTGGAATCTCCATCCCTTGATTTGTGCTCACATGGATTAGTTAGACTCAGTTAGACTCATTTGACTGACTATTGACTATTTATGACTGATACTACTGACTGGATGATGTCTCCAATGTTGTCCAAGATAGATTTTGAGCATGATTCGAATGACCTCCTTGGTTAATTCGAATTCTCTATCAAAGTTATTGTATTGTATTCATATTTCACAGTGCTGGCTCATAGCTGATGTATGATACTTCTATTCTCCATTTTCTATGTTCATGAGTGATTATTGAGAGCATTCTTCTCTTCTTCTCTGCACTTCTTGAGATTTTTTTTGTGAGGTTTGTTTCAGTTGCTAGATCCTACTGCAGATTATCACATGGTATCAGAGCTTGCAGTAGCTATTCGAATTGCAACCATTGCAGCAGTTGAAACATGTTTTTGAGAAGTTGTGTTTCACTTGAGCACCAGAAGCCTCTAATTTTCCATAGCAAATACTGGTGCTATTACCTTGAATTCACTGGAGAAATCTAGTGATTTCTAGCCATGTGTGAAGGACTTAGTCATATGTGCTCAATGTCCTGAGGCAGTGTTCATTCGAAGTGTAGAAAATCTCCATCAACAAAAATCTTGTTTTGCAGGTTTATTCACCCATTCGAATTCCTCTTCAATTCGACCTTCACTGCTCAGATGGATCTAAAACTCAATTCTTCCAACTATGTCGAATGGAAAGACAAGATGTCTCTCTTCATGAGGTCCAAGAGCTTCACCAGGATACTAAATGGAACTATGGTTGAACCACTCAATGCAGTAGAGAAATCCAAGTACTTGGACAGGCTTGATGAAGCAATAGGCTTACTTCTTCTCTCAATTTCTGAAGATCTTCACTTCCATGTCATCGATATAACATCTCCAAAATAGGTTTCTAACAAGCTCGAATCCTCTTTGGACATAAAGATGATATGAAAGTTCATAAATTGGAGAATGAACTCATCTCATTGAGTCTTGAAAGCTTTGAATCCATCAATACCTTCTTAACCAAGTTCAAAATCTTGATTTATTAGTTGAAGAGATATGAGATAGTGAAAGAAGACAAACAACTCATTCTGGCCATTCTCTCCAAATTGGGGCCAAACTTCTCAGTTTTTGTCTCCACATTTCAGTCAGTTAAGATGTCCATTCCAAAATGGAAGTTTCCCTCACTTGATGACTTCATCCAATCTCTCACACAAGAGGAGGAGAAGTTAATCTCCATGGGAATGATAAAACCAAAGTTGGATTCGGCCCTTACAGTTGCTGAGGCCAAAAGAGCGAATGCAAAAGGAAAGCAAAATTTTTCTGAAAAGAGAGTGAATGATACAAAGCCAAAAGATGTTCCATATCAGTTATATGGGGCTTCAAACTCAAAGAAGAACAAGCAATCTCAAAAAGAGAGATCCAAGTGCACATATTGTCATCGGGGATTTCATCCTGAGAGTTCCTGTATGAAGAAGACTATAGACTTGATGGCTCAGTTACGTTATAAACTTATAGTTCCATGCCTTAATCCCTAACAATGGTATAATCATAAGGCTGAATGGATGTTTTGGCGTTGGTTCATGATGAATCACTAGCTAGTACAATCAGCCTCATCATTTTTACGACATCCGGACTGATCGTACTGCAAGGTGGGGATTAGTACAACCTCCTAGTACCATTAATCCTTATTCGCATGCTTCACTTGAACATTTCTCATACAAAAGTAATAATTTTATGTTAAGGGTTTTGAAGAGTTTGCATGATTCAACTGCTATGAAGAAATCAGATGAGTTTAGATACAGTTTCTGAAATTTCAAGGAAGTATGAATACCTATACTCTCTGTCTTTACCACTAATCCTGCGCATACTCCTTTTCAGAAACCCCGCCGTAAGAAGATGGCTCCACTTAGTCGCATAGAGGTTTCAGGTAATGACTTGTTGTCGGTTGACGAAGAGGCCGCTAAACAATTTGAAATGATAGGATGGGAACCATTCTTTAATCTCTCCAGTGGGCATAACATTGACGTTCCAGGAAGTTTGCATTATCATTTAAATATGTTGCAACTTAGGTCGGTAATTTATATTTTCCCCTCACAAAATAATTCATTGCAGAAGATACATGCATGCCTCAAACAAGTGAGTGCTGGTTCAAAGGATGAAATATGAGCAAGAGAAAGTGGAAACCTTTCCTACTATCGATTCCTAGTGATCTTAAAACTAAGTATGGTTTTCCTGTAAGGTTTCTCAAGACAAAATAGAGGCCTTTACTCATCATTATAATCAGGTACATTACCTTGGATGGGCGATTTTCTTTGGTTCATATATACCATCTTCGATTACTGATGGTTTTTAGGGGTTTTCCTATAAATTTACCGTTCTTCTTTTTAAGTAGCCGCAAGAGAATGGCCTCTACTATGAAAAACACCATTGGAAATTTAGATAGAATTATTTTCCATCATGGCCTTCTGAAGATTTTGATTCAATATCGTTTAAGCCTAGAGGGAAATACTTGGGAAGAATTTTTTATCGAAAATAAATTTGGGGAAACTCAATTTTAGCCGAATCCCCTCCCGAAAAATCGCAAGAAGAGGAGGAGACCTCATGCCATCAAACCTAACTCAGAATCTGATCCCACTTTGATACACAATGAGCTAGATTCTATAAACCCTACTCAGGAATGTGAGGAAGATCCCAAACTAAAGAAGGATGAGACTCCTTTGGCCTTTAAAACCACAATAGATCCATCCCATTCTGGTATACGTTATTAAAAAATATGAGAAGAAGGGGAAAGGTTTAGCGGATTGAAAAGAAAACCCTGAGTGTCATCTTGGATATGAGCATAGGAAGAAGTCTCCAAAACCCACTCCCACTTTGTTTAACAAAATTCGATGAGTTTTCAAACTTCTTAACCAAGTTCAAAAGCTTGATTTATTAGTTGAAGAGATATGAGATAGTGAAAGAAGACAAACAGCTCATTCTGGCCATTCTCTCCAAATTGGGTCCAAACTTCTCAGTTTTTGTCTCCACATTTCAGTCAGCTAAGATGTCCATTCCAAAATGGAAGTTTCCCTCACTTAATGACTTCATCCAATATCTCACACAAGAGGAGGAGAAGTTAATCTCCATGGGAATGATAAAACCAAAGTTGGATTCGGCCCTTACAGTTGCTGAGGCCAAAAGAGAGAATGCAAAAGGAAAGCAAATTTTTTCTGAAAAGAGAGTGAATGATACAAATCCAAAAGATGTTCCATATCAGTCAGATGGGGCTTCGAACTCAAAGAAGAACAAGCAATCTCAGAAAGAGATATCCAAGTGCACATATTTTCATCAGGGATTTCATCCTGAGAGTTCCTGTATGAGGAATACTACAGACTTGATGACTTAGTTACTTGAGAAGAATAATATCCCTGTACCTGCATGTGCAAGGAAGAAAGATACTGATACTGAACCTTCTAGATTTGAGGAAAAAGAGAGATGCCATGCCCTCATGACAAGTGCATCAACAGAATCCTCATTCATTATAGATTCAGGGGCTTCAAGACATATTCCTTCCTCCAAAGATCTCTTCTCCAACTTCGAATGCTCAGTTGGCCCTTCCATCAAGTTGGGCAATGGTTTAGAAATCTCCTCTCAAGGGATTGGAAGAATCAATATTGACCATGGCTAATTTTCTGATGTGCTTTATGTTCCTTCTCTCACAGCAAATCTACTTTTAGTGTATCAAATGACTCATATTGGAGAGCCCAAAAGAGTGATCTTTTCTCCAAATGAAGTCGAGATACAACACATGGTTTCAGGGAAAATCATTGCAAAAGGTATTGTAAATCATAAGACAAAAGTCTATGAGTTTTCACACTTCTTACCTCTCTCAAAGTAGTCTACTCTTCACTCTCATGAAAATGAAGAGAGTAGGCTATCTCATCTCAACTACAATCATTTGCAAAACTTCCAAGCTCAAAATGTGGTTGAAGGTCTTCCAAATGGAAAGTTTGCTCATGGCATCCTCAAGGGTTGCTTGAAAGGCAAAGATTCACTAAAGAAGATTGGGAAAAAGAGGACTCTTGAAGAAGTGCGAATGCTAGATCCACATCCATAAGAACCTGAAGATCTAGCACCTATTGGTTCAACTCCTATTTCAAAGTGGGCCACCACTATTGCATCCACTAGTGATCTTGTTGAAGATCCATCATCATCATGTCCTAGTTCTTTTGATAATGATCTCACCCATGTTGGTTCAAAGGAGATATCAAAGAACTACATGCACATTCTGAATAAGTTTCATGATATTCACATTTTTGGATTTGTTCCTCCTTTGAGTGATGATGAGCAAAAGAGAAAAGATGCTTCACATGAGATTTCAGATTCAGAATTTGAAAATGATGATGATCCAGTTTCACTTGCTTCTCCACATAATATTTCACATTCATAATTTGAAAGTGATGATGATCTAGTTGTACTTGCTTCTTCACATGAGATTTTAGATTCAGAATTTGGAAGTGATGATGAGCCAGTTGTACTTGCTTCTTCACATGATATTTCAGATTCAGAGTTTGGAAGTGATGATGAGCCAGTTGTACTTGATTCTTCACATGAGATTTCAGATTCAGATTTTGGAAGTGATGATGAGAAAGAGAGCAAACCTTCATCACATCATATTTCAGATTCAGAATCTGAAGATGGAGATGTTGACAAGGGAATGCTAGATCCAGATCCACAAGAAACTAGAGGTATAACAACTGATGATGAAGATGAGCGAATGGGAGATCCAGATCAACAAGAACCTGATGATCCTCCTCTTCCTTGATGGGCATCCACTACTCTCTGATCTGCTGGCGATTTCGTTGGTGATCCATATGATCAAGGAAGAACTAGATAAGATTTTCAGAATGGAAGGTTTCATCCTTCTCACATTACTGATCCATTTCAGATCGATAGATCCTTCTTCGGAAAAGAAGGACACTTGCCTCCTTCTGGGGTGAGTGATGACATGCTACATTAGCATCCTTCAGTCTATTTTGAGGAAGGGCTTTCTTCCCACTGGTTTTTCCCTCTTTCCTCACTTATGATTTAGATTATTGTACGGGGTGACTTTTGGTCTCAGTCACCAAGGCCCTATTTTTTCAGTTTTCAGTTACTACCTCATAGTATAGCTTGAGGGAGGGTGTTGGAATATTCTACATGCATTTTGCATGCATCCAGTCATCATGCATGCACTTGCATGCAACTGCATGCATTCAATCATCATTTTGGTGGTCTCCCCAGCACCAAGAGCCTTATTTCATCTCCCCAGAGCCTATCTTCCTCCCCCAGTATCCCTCCTACCTACCTGATGCGCCCTCTTTGACTCTCTTGCATGACATGTGCGCCTTTTCTCACCTACTAGGAGTTATCATTCAGTTAGAGCACCTTATCTCACCTACCAGGTGTCTGACAGTCAGTTAGAGCATTGATTGAGCAGTTCTTCCACTGATTGCTCATGCTAATTGCCTGCAGCTCCTATTTAGCTAGTTCTGGAGTGCCACTTGACCTTCTGAGAGCCGCATGCACCCTCCTTGGAGTCTCCATCCCCTGATTTGTGCTCACATGGCTCAGTTAGACTCATTTGACTGACTATTGACCATTTATGACTGCTACTACAGATTGGGTGATGTCTCCAATGTTGTCCAAGCTAGACTTTGAGCATGATTCGAATGACCTCATTGGTTAATTCGAATTCTCTATCACAGTTATTGTATTGTATTCATTTTTCACGGTGCCATCTCACAACTAATGTATGATACTACTATTCTCCATTTTCTGTGTTCATGAGTGATTATTGAGTGCATTGTTCTCTTATTCTCTGCACTTCTTGAGAGTTTGTTTTGTGAGGTTTGTTTCAGTTGCTAGATCCTACTACAGATTATCAGAGTAATCACATAATGAAACCCTCCATTTGGCATACGTTATAAACTTATAGTTCCATGCCTTAATCCCTAACAATGGTATAATCATAAGGCCAAATGGATGTTTTGGCGTTGGTTCATGATGAATCACTAGCTAGTACAATCAGCCTCATCATTTTTACGACATTTGGACTGATCGTACTGCAAGGTGGCGATTAGTACAACCTCCTAGTACCATTAATCCTTATTTGCATGCTTCACTTCAACATTGCTCATACAAAATTAATAATTTTATGTTAAGGGTTTTGAAGAGTTTGCATGATTCAACTACTATGAAGAAATCAGACGAGTTTAGATATAGTTTCTGAAATTTCAAGGAAGTATGAATACCTATACTTTCTGTCTTTACCACTAATCCTACGCATACTCCTTTTCAGAAACCCCACAGTAAGGAGATGGCTCCACTTAGTCGCATAGAGGTTTCAGGTAATGACTTGTTGTCAGTTGACGAAGAGGCCGCTAAACAATTTGAAATGATAGGATGGGAACCATTCTTTAATCTCTTCAATGGGCATAACATTGACGTTCCAGGTAGTTTGCATTATCATTTAAATATGCTGCAACTTAGGTCGGTAATTTATATTTTACCCTCACAAAATACTTCATTGCAGAAGATACACGCATGCCTCAAACACGCGAGTGCTGGTTCAAAGGAGGAAATATGAGCAAGAGAAAGTGGAAACCTTTCCTACTATCGATTCCTGGTGATCTTAAAACTAAGTATGGTTTTCCTATAAGGTTTCTCAAGACAAAATAAAGGCCTTTACTCATCATTATAATCAGGTACATTACCTTGGATGGGTGATTTTCTTTGGTTCATCTATACCATCTTCGATTACTGATGGTTTTTAGGGGTTTTCCTATAAATTTACCGTTCTTCTTTTTAAGTAGCCGCAAGAGAATGGCCTCTACTATGAAAAACACCATTGGAAATTTAGATAGAATTATTTTCCATCACGACCTTCTAAAGATTTTGATTCAATATCGTTTAAGCCTAGAGGGAAAGACTTGGGAATAATTTTTTATCGAAAATAAATTTGGGGAAACTCAATTTTAGCCGAATCCCCTCCTGAAAAATCGCAAAAAGAGGAGGAGACCTCATGCCATCAAACCTAACTTAGAATCTGATCCCACTTTGATACACAATGAGCTAGATTCTATAAACCCTACTCAGGAATGTGAGGAAGATCCCAAACTAAAGAAGTACGAGACTCCTTTGGCCTTTAAAACCCCAATAGATCCATCCCCTTCTGGTATACGTTATTAAAAAATATGAGAAGAAGGGGAAAGGTTTAGCGGATTGAAAAGAAAACCCTGAGTGTCATCTTGGATCTGAGCATAGGAAGAAGTCTCCAAAACCCACTCCCACTTTGTCTAACTCAAGAGTCCGACGTATCACAAGGAGCATAGTTGATACCTCTGTTCCCATAACATTTGAACAGTTTAGTGAACCTCCTATATTGGAAATTAGTGAATCAGATGATCAACACTCTGTTGACCAATCACATCATGAAGCTTCTAATCAAAAGAAAAGCATTGAATTCTTCAATTCGACCTTGTCTCTTGAAGCTGTCTCTTGGGGACATTCTTCATTACCTAATCATCTTGAACAGGAAGTGGAAAAGAAACCATCTCCGATTACTGATCAAACTTCTGACCATGCTAGGGAAACTATGAAGCAATCTCTCAGACAGTCTTTTGAACAAAGAGTCGCTCATGTAGAAGACAAGCTTAAAAAGACCGAATCTGACAATATTATATTAAAAGATGAAGTCCAGAAATTAAGAAATGAATTGCTCTCATGGGTTGATCGATGGAAGAATATGAAATTAAAGAAAGACAAATACAAATTTGTTAAGAAAACACTCATCACCAGTAACGAGAGGTTAGTTAAGCAAGAAGGTTGCCATAAGTCTAAGATTCTTAGTTTGAAGGCCAAATTGGTAGAATCCAGGAAAGCTTCTCACATTCAAGTTTCTATTGACCCCATGCATACATCCTAATCGACAACATGTGTAACTAATTTTGATCAAATTTTTTACTATAGGTAAGATTATACATCTCCCTCATCATAGGTAAAATCTTTTTCATTTTTATAAGCATACCTAAAGAATCATAGATTTTGTATGCATGCTGACAATTTATTTTGTTATGTAGTTGTGATTATATCATTTAATGAAATATTTATTGTATGTCATAGGTGGCGTTCCAGGATTGGTAATTTTGTTGGCTTATTTGAAGTGAAGGTTGTTCTCCTTGATGGAAGAAGCATATGGTTAACCCTTACATGTCTTGATTTCTATGCTGGTGCCAATGGCATTGCTTTGCTGGATATTATTCAAGTTGATTTGTTGCACATACTCAGGTTTTGTTATGCTTCATGATATATGTGGAAGCCACCAAAAAACCCTAGCATTGCACATCTTATTTCAGGGGAGATCATCTCGTTAGTTCATAACGAATTTTTGTTTTAATCATTGATTTGATCAATAGTTGCTACGCCAACTGTTTGTTGTTATTTTTAGAATACAAGTCTTATTTGGGATAGCTGAACTAGATTCTCGGGATTAGTTAAGTCGATTGTTCTAAATTTGATTATAAAATACAGTATTAGGGTCAAGTTTAAGGGGGTTCAAGGACACAATAGAAGTAGTCAGCATTGGAGTTGCAAATATTTTCTGAACAAAGCATTTCTGTGAGGAGCTCTTCTGATCACACTATTATGAATCTATTTGATAAACTGGTATCATTTCTGATTTGTTTTTTCCAAATATAAATACAAACATTACTTAAACTCCATTGTAATCTCTTAAGTGCATATTTATATATCTTATGTTTATACTTTGTGATGAAGCTTTGATAATTTTATGTGTTTGAGCAATGGCAAGTTTATTCTATGATCTCATGGTGTTTTAGATCATATTATAAGCAAATTTTGTTATATAACTTGGTCTTAACATTGCATTTTGAAAATCCTTTTGATAGAATGTCTATTTGACATAGGAATCCTGTTAGAGTGGTTATCATCTTTATTTTCATATTTTGGATTTGTGCAAAATTGCTATCTCTGTGATAGTTATATATTCTAGATAATAATAATAATTTGTGTTATTATTTCCTGTTTATGTAATTGATAAATATTTTATACTGAAGTTATGTTTTAATTGTGAAGTTTTTCCTCATATTATTGCATGCTTTAAGATATTTATTTTTCACAAAATAGCAAGCTTAATTCTTATAATTTGCTCTTGGCCAAGATAGAGAGAAGCAAATTAGCTTAGATTTTAATTTATAGTTTAGCAGTTGTTAGTTCATTAGTAATTAAGATAATTTAGATTAGTCAAATAATACAAAACACAAAAAAGGTTTTTGAGACTCTCTTCTGAGAGCATCAACTTGAAGGTAGAAGGACCTTGAACCTGCGAGAGTTAGCTAACCCAAACATACTGGGGGCTGTGTTAAGCGCCTTGTATGGGCTATTTCTCTGTAGTTGGCCATTTGTCAAAAAATATGGCCAACAATACCCCAGCTTTTTGGTAGGGGTGGTGATGGGAGTTGGCATTAAGGTAATGGTCATTATGTACTTTATTTCTATAAACTCAGTGCATTGATGTACCATTACTATTGTTGGTGACTATGACATCAAGAAAGGGGAGGCAATTCTCATTTTTTATTTCCATGGTAAATTGAATATCATTAGAGAGGCTATTGAGGTGGATTAGGAAATTTTTGAGTTCGTTAGGACCATGGGGCCAAACAATAATTGTGTCATTCATAAATATTTTCCATAATTTTGGTTTGAGGGGGGCACTATTTAGAGCTTTTACCTCAAATTGTTCCATAAAGAGATTTTCAATGACTAGAGATAGAGGTGATCCTTATTTCCATGGTAAATTGAATATCATTAGAGAGGCTATTGAGGTGGATTAGGAAATTTTTGAGTTCGTTAGGACCATGGGGCCAAACAATAATTGTGTCATTCATAAATATTTTCCATAATTTTGGTTTGAGGGGGGCACTATTTAGAGCTTTTACCTCAAATTGTTCCATAAAGAGATTTTCAATGACTAGAGATAGAGGTGATCCCGTGGAAGTTCCTTTTGCTTGTTCATAAAGGTCTCCTTGGAAACTAGAGAAGGTGGATTCAAGGCATATTTTTATGAGGTTGGAAATATCAGGATTGGCAAGAGGGGAGATGACCTGGAGGGATTCGTTTGTGGGAATGTTGGTAAAGAGTGAGACAAGATCGAAGATAACAAGGAGATCATTAGAGTCGAGGTGAAGGTCTTGAATGAAGTGGAAATAATTTTTAATAAAAGAGGGGGTTTGTCCATTAAAGGGTTGGAGAGTTTTGGCTAGGAAGCTGGATAATTCATAAGAGGGGGGATTTATGGTGCTAACTATGGGATGAAGAGGAATTGTAGTAATTTTTTCTCATGATGATAGTAGCGTTGCCTTTGTCAGCTTTGAGAATGACTATGTTTGGATTACTATTAAGGTTTTTAAGGGATACAAATTATTCCTTGGATAGGTTAGGTTTTGGGGTCTGGTTTTCCTAACAATGTGGAAGTAGTATTAACGGATTTATTCGGATTCGTTTGTGGGGAGGGAAGGAATGGAATTTCCTATATTGCAAATTTTTTCTTCGTAAGGGATGTGGAGAGGGGCAATGGAAAAATTGAGACTTTTTTCTAAAAGGTTGTAGGTGGCCTGGTAAAAAATTAATATCGGTAAGGTTAACTACCACAGGGGGAGTGTTATAAGGAAGTGAGGGGTTGTTTTTGGGGTAGACAGAAAGGTTATAAATGATGTTTGGTTTGATAGGGGAATTGAGTTGGAATGACGAAGGAATGGTTAATGTGTAGGGGTTTTGATGAGATCGCGATTGGGTTAATTGAAGAATTGTGGGTTAAGGTGAAGTATAGAAGGGGGTGTGATATTTGTATTCAAGTGCATGGGTTGCTAAATGGACCAATGTCATGGGAGAGGGAGAGGTGACACAAGTTTGAGAGTTAGTTAGGTTATGAGGGGAACAAAGGGGTGAAAGGTGATGAGAGGGAGAGTTAGGGGTGGGAGCAAGGGGCGATCTAGAGAGTATGGAGGTGGGGGATAGAGATTGAGATAACAAGGGTAATGTTCAGAGATTATGGAGGGTTGTTAGGTGATTTTTATGCTTGGGTGATATGGGCATGGAATGAAGGGGCAGAAGGTTATGAGAGTGAGAGTTAGGGGTGGGATCATAGGGATTTCACTCAATGAACCCATGACATAGCACATTCGATCACGGGATATTAAAGAATACCCTTTATTTCACTTGATACTGCCCCAAAATCCTTTTGTTAAAACCCCATCCCAACACCTATAACCCCCCACCCTGCCCCTTTTTATACCCTAGTAGCTATAAACCTACCTTAACCCCCTGGCACCCCCAATAGCTACAATATATTGACCTGCTTTTTGAAAATTTTAAAACCCCCTTCATGAACTCAAGTGACAGGATATTGATCTATAATTGAAGTACATGTGGGTGGGAGGGAGTGATGATTGAGAGTGTATGGATATGGAGAGAGTTTCAGACGATAGGGATAATGTTTGAAAGTTACGAGGGGATGTTTTTTTGTGTGTGTTCCTGGGTGAGATGGGCGAGGAGGAAGGAAAAATGGTTGATATGGATGTGGAGGAATGGGTGATGTGTGAGCCTTTGGATTTGTGGGATGACACTTGGAAGTGGGGGGTTGTTTGTTGATGTGTGTGCATGGGTGAGATGGGCGTGGAATAAGGCACAATGGTTGAGTTGGACATGGAGGAATGGGTGAGGCATGGGGAAGTGGAGATGTGGGATGACATTTGGGAGTTAAGGGGGATTGTTTGGTGGTGTGTGTGCATGGGTGAGCTAGGTGTGGAAGAAAGCAAGGTGGTTGAGTTGGCCATAGAAGAATGGGTGAGGTGTGAGAATTTGGAGATGTGGGTCTTAGTGGCCCATTCAAAAGTATTTTGTTCAGAATGAAAGGAGAGAGTATCTATCTTATTCCAAAGATCATAGTTAAATTTATAAGAAAGATTAAGATGAATATTGCAAATTGTAACGGAGATGAGGTTGAGGCCATACCTAATACGAATGATTTCTGCACATAGTAGAGTGAATTTGGTTTGATGGATGATGTGATTGTATCTGCATCCTTGGAGATGATGGTGGATTGCTGTAAAGTTTGTCATAGTCATGTTGTCTCTACATTGTTTCTGGAATGTAAAATTTACAACGTATTTATTATGCTTGATTCTTAGTCGCTCAAATATTCGAGTTTCCATAAGAGTATCCTCTCCATGCAGGAATATAATTAATTAATTTAGACTTTGGAAGCTATACAAGAATTCACTATGATTTCTGGATTTAGAGCTTCATATACAAATTAATTCCAATGTTTCAGACAGATCCTTTTGCCATTATCAAGGAAGAAGAAAAGAAAGAAATATATTGCAGGTTTACATGAGAATCAATGCAAATAATGGTTAAATGTGGGAAATATAAATATGAATGTACTCCATGAGGAGGTTAGGATTAGTGAGATGTCGACTTGAATGATTAAATAAAGGAAATAGTGATGGGGATACAGTAATAAATGGAAGGGTTTAAAAGTAGGAAAATAGAGTAAAAGACAGAGAGGAGAAAAGGAAAAAGAGAGAAATAGGGAGGAATTAAGATTGGGTAAAAATTTTACAAGTTTGGTGGATAACTCTGGTCCAAGATTGACTAATAGAAAATGCATCTTCTTTATTAAATTTGTTGGGATGTTTTTTCTATTTCGATGGCTTCCCTAATTGGGGAAGTGTTGTAGTTGGAGTCTTTTGCAAGGATTTTGGTTTGGTCAAAGCAAATATGGTGTTTGGTGGTAAAGAAATGCTCTGCTATGGAAAATTTATTGGTGCAATTGTGTCGTGTATCGACAGTGTGTTCTTTGATTCTTGTTGAGAAGGAATGAGTAGTTTCACCAATATAGGAAGTGCCACAGGAACAAGGAATTTCATAGACTCCTTGTTGGTAGAGGGGGTTAGTCTTATCTTGGGATGAGGTGGAAGAATTTTAAAGGATTTTTAAAAGTTTAAAAATTTTCTTAATGTTTTTTTATTAAGAATTTTGGATATTTTATCAGTAGTTCCTTGAATATAAGGGATAAAGGCTAGGGAGTTGTAATTTTGAGGTATAATATTACTAGACTTGGGCTCGGTAGCTCTTTGAAAGCATTGTTAATGATACTATTATATGATTTCAAAACTAAAATTATTTTAAAATATAAAAACAATACATATTTTCCAAAAACGTGTAGTGTATATCATAATTTTTGGGAGTCATTCAATCCTATTCAAATGCATTGTTTTAACCTTAATTTTGATATGTAACACTATTAAAACAAGCCATTACAATTTAATGTTTAAAGTGGTGAAACGTAATACTACATACCTAACGACATAAATAAAATATTTTATTTGGTCTTAACTGCAATTGATGTCTGTATTTAATAATAAAATAGAAAGTTGGGATTTGTCAATTGAGTGTAGATTGGGTGGTTGGGAGAAATATTGTTATCCCCCCACCCGGGTTCAAATCTAGCTTGGTGACACTTGCTCCTTGGAGCCGAATGATTGTAAATCAAAATACCTTGATTTTAGCACCAAAGGTGCTTATACCTGCTATTTAGAAATGTTGTAGTGTATTAGTTATTTATAATCCAAAGTTAAAAAGTTGAAATAATGATGAAAATTAAACTAAAAGTAGGAGAGAAGTGACACCTACTACTTTATACCTTTAAAAATGAAATAGAAAAATGAGTCAAATAGTATAAATAGTAATGCTTATGTAAAAGAAAATAGTGCTTATTTAAAGATGATCATTAAAAAAAAATTAAAATAATACAAATTTAATTAATAGAAATCTAAATTTAGAAATACAATTTAATAGATAATCTAGTTGCTTAGTACCTGCCTTTTTTGCTAAAAATAATGTGAAGTAAATTAGGACTTGATTTTTTTAAAAATATTTTAGTATATTAGTTGTGTTTAATCTAAAAACTACAATAACTATTAAATATTTAAAATATAATTCCAAAAGATCTTTATAATTCCTGATTCTTATTGGATGTCAAAATAATTATAAAATATGTTACTACATGTCAAACTAGAGAATAAAAATGAGTTTTTAGAATAAAAAATATATATTATAGTTTTTTTACCAAAAATGTATATTGAATAAATAGTGCTTTGTACTTTATAGTAAAATTTATGATTAATATGTTCAATAGTTGAGAAATGAAATATTCAGATTTAATATGAGTGTATGAAATGCATATTTTTATATATGGAAAAGAAAATATTTTGTTTTTTATTAAATTTATTAATTTGATTTTGATTTTATAAATATGAAAGTTTTATGCCATTAAATTTGTCATAATTGATTGCATAATCTTAATTAAAAATCATTTATGAAATCATGAAAAATTTAAAAATTTAGAATTAATGTATTTTGATTTACATTTTAATATGATTGATTATAATATTTATAGAATATGATGAATTTTATTTTTATATTAAAATATATTATAATTTATAAAAATAATTTATATATATAATGTATTGGAGTTATTAAACATTTATTATAGTTTTATAATCATGTTTATTTAAAAATAATTATATTTAAAGAATATTGCATTATATCAAAATTGATAATATTTAATAATAATTTTGATTTATTTAAGATTTTGTTATAATAATAAAGAAAATATTATTATATCAAAATTGATAATATTTAATAATAATTTTGATTTATTTAAGATTTTGTTATAATAATAAAGAAAATATTAATTTCAAAATTAATAGAAAAATAAAGTGTTGCAGTAGCCACATGCATGATTCAACTTCCTTATTTAACTATATTTATATACGATTAAAGGTTATAAAGCTTTAAGAACAAACAAAGGTCATATGTTCCATAAAACTAAATGTCGATTAGATAACATTAACATCAAAACCTAAACAAATGCTTTGAACTCCAATAATTATGCAAAACAAAGTCCATTTTGACTCCCAATTAATATTTATTCATCTTTGTATTAATGTTTATTCATATTTGTTGTTCGTTGGAATTCTTTAACAACGGTAGGTCATTTCTAATAGGTGAGGTACGGTTGTAGGTTTAATTTCTCATAATTCTCAATTTGAATTTAGCCTAATGTCAATGTCAACACCCTATTTCAAATTTTTCCATGCCACGTCACTTCAAAGTTATCCTTCAAAGAGGGCCCACGTGTAGTATTTGATTCAATTCCGAGAGCCCGTTCACACCTTAAAACGCCATTTTCCGACCTTCGTTGTTTGTCTATGTTCATACCTATTCCCAATGCGGGCCTGCACTTCTTTTAATTTGACATATTCATTACCTGTAGCACCCATATTACAAGCCCTGTGATGGCGGACCATTCAACGCCAAAGTCGTGGCACGAGGAGGAAGTACTCACTATTATTATGAGTTATCCTTGGTCTCATACTTGGTTCCCTTTCCAAGCTCTAGCAAGCAATTTGAGATGAAATCGTACGTTTGGGATGGTGTTACGCAGGACATAATAATAATAGTATAGTACAACAAATAGACAGATGGCAAATGCTTATTTTTTTGTTTTTTAATTTTTTTTTATTAATTTTTATTTCTGACAAATAATGTGTATCACAAGAAAAATTGTCACTTCAAAGCTTTCCTCCAATTAAAAATTAGAAATTTGTATTTCCAAGATTTAAAAATTATTTTTTATTTTTTAAAATATTTAGTTTAATATTTATTTATATAAAACATTTAAAAACTATGGAAAAAATATATTAGAAATTGCATAATAATTAAAAAGTCAATTGAAATTGACTGTAAACCCATTACTATATACCTTGCTTTCGGCAGATATAATAAATATATAGAAATAACTTTTATAGTACTATTGTAAGAATTGTTTTCTATAAATTAATGGGAGGCAGATATATGATTTCTTCCCTACTAAACACTATACATTGAAAAGAAAAATATTTTATATAAACTATATATAAAAAGAAAATAATTGGAAGTAAAAAAAATTATATACTTTTAAAAATGTGTAATCTATTGTACATTGAAAAGTAAAATATTTAAAATGCTTAGTAAAATATTCTATATAAATGGTATATAGAAAGAAAGTAATTGAAAGCAAACAAATATTATGTACTTTTAAAATCGTGTAATCTTTCAACAATTTTTTTGGAAAACGATATGATGCAAGCAGTCCTGAATTGTAGCAACTTTTTCGAAAAAGTGGAAAGGTATAACTAGGCCTGAACTTTCCTAATGATGCCCATTCTCATAAAACAAACCAGCACATAATAAAAACAAAGGCAATAATATATAACAACTTCCTTGGTGGGAAATGCAAATGATGCATGCATTTAACAATGAAAAATGAGAGCCCATTACGGAGCATATCCAAAGTGGGTAGGATAAAGTTTATTCACATGCATTATTTTTGTCTGCTTGTCATTGGAATTTTGTAATCCATGTTTGTTTGACGTTGAAAATACTTTTTATATTTGGTACATGTTTCACAATGAAAATGCGGTCAGCCATAGTTTATGAACAGTGCATTTAAAATTGACAACTTTCGAGGATTGTCTTGTGTGGGAAATGCATGTGAACCTTACATTCAGCGATAGTAAGGTTATATATTCCATTATGAAATATCTTAATAATGTAGAAAGTTTTATTTGTTTTATATTGGATTTTTGTAATGGGTAGCTATTTTGTTTTAAATATGATAAGGCTTAAATATAGGTTATGTAGAATGTGTTTTCTTAATACAAAGAAAATATGATTTTTTTTATTTTTTATGTGGAAAAAAAAGCCATTTCTTTATAGAAACATATATGTTAATTGCATAGTTATTAAATTATGCTTATCAAATTATACGAAATTTGCTAAATAAATTAGTTAATTCTTTCATTATGTAGAATTATTAATTAAAATTTGATTCGTTATGCTAAATTATTAGTCTAATTTGTTCAAGAGATAGCATGGTCATAGTCTAATGATATAAGCCATGATTTCTAGTGTGATTGCTCTTGTCAAGTTTCCCCTCTCTTTTGGAATGACATTCATCTCACCACTATTACTTGTTACACCTAGCAATATGAATCAACTTTTAACAATGTTAAATATTGTGGTAGTGACATTTTGGTTCAGAAATGGAAGGGAAACGACAATTTTCTAGAATTACTGCCAAATTTGTTTCATATTGCAAATTTTCAACAAAGGCTTTTTTATCTATTGTATGGAACACGAACTTATAAATATGGTTAATAGTATTGGATTGTCATAAAGATTTGAATGTCATTCACTCAATTTGCTAACTCAAAAAGGCGGGTTAATTTTAAACACAACTAAAGTTTATATATATAATGGTGATATATATGGTTTAGATAAAAATTAATTTAGAAAAATGTTGAAATCTTATATTCTCATAAGTTGTTTATTGCTTAAATTAGCAAGCTATGGCGTATATCAACCATGACCACTTTTGCCATCGGCGTATATAAACCATATTATTAATAAATATGGCTTACTAGTTGACAGTCGGCGTGCATGGAAGGATTAATGAATTATTATTATAAAAAAAATTATATATATATATTTATAAATGAAAACATAGAAAATAAATAAATAAAATTTAAATAAGTATTAATAATATAAGTTCAATTATTTATACCATGTTTCTACGTGGTTGAGTTCAATCCATAGTTGACTTCAAACCGTAGTTGAATTTCAAGCAATGTTGACTTTGAACCATGGTTGAAGTCAATCCATAAATAATAATAGTCAAAGGTTGACTTCAATCCATACTTGACTTTTAAGCAAGGTTGACTTCAATCAAAGGTTGACTTCAATCCAAGGTTGTCTTCAATCCAAGGTTGACTTCGTTCCATATTTGACATCAATCCATAATTGGCTTTTAAGAAAGGGTTAATTTTAAGCAAGGTTGACTTCAATTCATGGTTGACTTCAATTTGAGGTCGATTTCTGTAACCTACCTAGTACTTGAAACATTTTATGTTTGTGGAAAAACATTACTTTAACTTTTATTGTAAAGTTTTATATTAATGACCAAGGATGGTCAAGGATGACTGTAAATGAATAATATTATTATTTAATAAATTAAAATAGGAGACACTCACCCAAGAGACTGTTGAAGAGTGTTCATTGACCCACTAGGAGGAATGAAACTGGTGTAGAAGGCAATGGACAATTGGTAGCATCTGCACTCACTTACTAGCTGTTGCAGGGGGTAACTTCCCTAAAAATGTGGTCATGTTCCCCAAGGATGGTGGAAGTGAGCTAGTGGCTCATTAATTGTGAAACTGACCCAAAAGACCTAGGCAATCCTTTTATAAGCCATCGAATTGAGCAAAGGTTCACAACGTTTTCCTTGTGTTGTTAGAACTGAGCACACAAGAGATTCGATGAGGGGAAGCTAGGTAATGAGTTGCAAAGTAAGACTGTCTTACTGCTGAGTTGCAGAGTGTTATGTATGCAAGTCTACATGATTGCTGAAGTACATAAGAGTGATATGTATGCAAGTCTTCATGATTGCGGAAGTACATATGAGTGATTTGCATGCAAGTCTCCATGATTGCGGAAGTACAAAGAGAGTTTGTATGCAAGTCTTCTTGATTTCTAAAGTACAAACATAGTGTCTTGCTTCTACACAGTATCTTCATCCTGGTGGTTCAGTAAACAGGCTCAGGGGTCCAAAAGCAAGTGATCTTGGCTTCTTTCTGGATAAGGTTGGGAGGAACGGTCCCCTTTGGGTGTTTGTCCACCCTATCAGTTAACAGTTTCTACTTTGTTTTTTATTTTATTTACTTAAACTATTGATTTATTTCTTAAAATTGTATGTATATGATATCATAGTTTCTAGATGTATTCTAGATTCAGTTAGATGTTATAAATGATAGATTCCTGAACTGATAGATAATTTATGTACAATGCATGGATGAATAAAAATTGGATAAATATAGAATGATGAATAAATTTCTTCCATTATTTTTCCTTTCACCATAGGTGATGTACTCTAGTACATGAAGATATTTAATTAACATAGATTAGAGATGATAGAAAGATTTTAAGCAAAAGAATAATTTTGTATAATACATCAGATATAGATTTCATTACTATTTGTTGCCTTCATTAACATATGTATACTCAATATATATATTGTTTAAACATAAAGAGATGATATTGGAAAATCAAGTTGCAAAGTCCATATTTAAATCATCATAGGTTTTTTGACACAGATTTTACAAATATAAACCCTAGATTTGTAAACATTACGAATGATATTAACATTTATACATAGATAGATTATCTTACACATAGAATGAATAACATACAATAAAAAGCCTTGTATCATCGATACATAAAGAAGTTACTATTATTTAAACAAAGTATACAAATGTATAATTCATATATTCATAAGTCGTCTTTCCTTCTCTTAAACAAACATAGTATACAGAGTAGAATATTGCCCATTTACACAGCATAATTACTATGTATTACACAGTATTAATACAAGCATCTTTAACAAAGATTCTAACTTTAAAACTCTAGTCTAGTACAAGTTAATTCTTCCATCGAAACCAAAATAATAAGTCGAGTTTAAAAGCTAGTCCAGGGTCAAAGATTGGATAAATATAGAATGATGAATAAAGATTGGATAAATATAGAATGATGAAAATATTAAGTTTATCTACTCTAATTATTGTTATATATATATCTATAAACTCTAATGAAATGATAAAATTATTCATAATTCTATTTTATAATTAGTGCTAATTTTTGTTTGAAAATAAAACTATTTAAGTATGTATATAAAATTAAAAAAATAATATAAAAAACTTTTAATATTTTTATAAAAAAAATCCATATACAAATCTATATAATATTGTAATCAAGATCAATAGAGGATTTAGTTCCAATATAAAGACTAGAGTTTTGATAAAAAGAATTCCAAAGCTCCAAATTATACAGCTTTATTTATCCTTCAAAAGATGCTTACAAACTTACAGACCTGTGGATCGACTTCGGACAACGAAGTTCGTCACCACAGGTCTGTAAGTTTGTAAGCATGTTTTGAAGGATAAATAAAGCTGTATAATTTGGAGCTTTGGATATCCCGGTGGTTATGGTATCAGAGCCAGGTTAAGTTTCACATTTGTAACTGGTAATTCTTGCACTTAATTCTGATGAATGTTGTATGAATGCATATCTGCTAAATCTGTTGTAACATCTTGTCTCAGTATTTGTTTATTTGAATACACAACTCTACAATAGTATTATGTAGGTGGCGGAAATGACCACTGAGTGAATTGTTGGGTATTAAGGGTATAAGGGTTGTCCGAAGTCAGTAGCAGTAAGGCCCGAAGGGATAGGGGAGTAAGTCTACAAAGTTACCGGAGACCAATATAGTCAGCACTTACCCTTTTATAAAAATGGACCCAACAATGGATACTGTTGAGCTGACACACATAGAGTGTGATTCATATAATGATACTGAAGTCTGCTTAGTAGATCGCAGACAATCTTCTTTTGACCCATCTTCATCAGATCCATCTTCTTCTAATATCTCCATAAATGATCAAAATCCTTCTGAAAATTGGCAATCGCCACAGATCCTTCCTAAAGAAGTCTACAGACTACCTTGGTGGAATGTAACTGCCGCCACACAAATAAGAGTGTCTAGCATTGATGTTGCTTTTACGGATAAGCAAGAACCCGTTCACATAAATCTCTTAGATAAAATCCAAATTGATTGGGCTAAAGATAAAGGTTATAACTATGCCCATTTTGGAGCCATAAAACTTGGCCTTGGTCCTTTGGTACACCCTCGTTTAGTTGTTTCTTCTCTTTGCTATGTAGTTGATACAAGACATAGAAAATTTTCTGATGCAGTAATTGGTGGTTTCACTGCCTTGTTACATGATGGCCCAGCATTTGGAACAATTTATCCTAAATTCTCAATTAGCCTTAAAGATCCTCATATCTATAATCTTCTTAAGGCTTATATCCTTCCTCATGGCTTTGACATGGAAACTGGATCACGGATTATCCAATTAAAAGGTGGAGTATGTGTCCGATTTGGTAATGATACCTTGCCTCAACTGTGAACTCGTGTCCATCAGAGTTCTGCAGACACCAGCATGGTGGAGCAGCCTAATTCAAAATCTAAAAATGCTACTCCAATCACCTTCAACTGGACAGGGATCAATTATCCAACCTCTTGGGAATTAAAATATCATGAGTTAAGAAGTAGAGAAAGAGTAGCTGCTTCTTTTAATCCTCAGCCTTTGATATTTGATGAAGCCACTAGCTCTTTCAAATCTGCCCAAGAAGAACCCATTAAGCGCTTTGGTCCTCCCCTTATTAAATCTGCTTCCATTTCTTCATACAATAATGCAAAGCTACAATCCATGTCAGTTCAACTGAGTAAACAATCTAATGCTGAACCCAAAGCTGAAATGTCTGCATCTGAATCTTCTATAAATACTTCCTTTTCCGGTCTTTCTGATTTTGAACATAGAGGTCAACATGCCAACTGTCAGGCATGCAGAAAAATAAAACAAAATCTTGAATAGAAACAGAAACAGCATCAATACCCATCCTTAGGAATGTTCTCTTTACCTCGAGAAAATACAAGTCTTGAAGTAAGTAATGCTGGCCAAAAGTCTTTTCTCCCTGAAAGAAACTTGCCTGAAGCTGGATTTAGGCAATATGCTCAAGATGGCCAGACAAAAAGAGAATTTCTTCCTACTAAATCATCTGCTGTTGATCAGACTTTGTCTGATGAGATTAAATTGGCAAATTGGGGAAACTTGCAGGAAATCCATACTGCAAGGAACATTGATGATATGGCAAGAGATATTCTTCATCTGAAAGCTCAATGTTCAGAACAAAAGGAGCAAATCAATAAATTCCAAACAAAATTGGAACTGCTTGATCACTTATTACATGACACCACTGAGATCCAGAAAGCTATTGAAATAGCTTCTCAGAAATTAGAAAGAAGACTAGCTGTTTTAGAAGATATCAGTGTTAAAACAGAAGAACTAAAAAGGAAAAATTATTATGTTCCTGATCATGTTATAAGCCAAGCTAGAAGAGGTCATTCAAAAAGTAAGTCTTTAGGTCAATTCAATGTTATACCTGAAGATGAGAAACCTGAATGGGATTTCGAGGTAAGTGATTCTATTAAGCAGGAAGTTGAAGATTGGATCGGTGAATTTAAGAAATTCAAACCTGTTTTAGATCCAAAGTATATTGTTGATTTGAATATGATGGAAGTAGAATATTCCAATAGAAGAAGAATAGAAGCTCCTCATCAAGAACATTATGACACCCATATGCCAGATGCCAATCCTGTCACTGTCTCTCCTCCCAAAGTTTTCAACTTTGGAATTAATTCTATGAATAATTTGATTTCTCAAATGCCTGAGCAACTAATGCTCAATATTCAGTGTCAGTCCAGAGAGGATGTTAAGAATGCTATTCAATTGCTTACACACTAGACCTTATATAAAAAGCAGCAAGACCATAATATTACAGGTCAAATGTTAGGAACCCAATTAATTGTTGGTTTGTCTTGGTTAACCTATGAATGGTGGCGATGGTTGCCACAAGAAGCAAGAAATGAAATGCTTGCTGCGAATGAAGCTGATGAACAAATCTTGTCTACTTTAGGCAGAGAATTTTATGGACCAGAAGAAGGTGAAGATTATGATCACCTTGCATCGTTATTTATGTCTGCAAGACTATGTGATCTAAGCAAGGCTGAAGAATATTTCTGCTATATGCAGAAATTATTAATATCTTCTGGAAAATCAGGTAACACTGCCTATCTCAAACATTATCTGAGAAGTTATCCTGGTCATGTGCCTGATGCTGTTGAGCAAGCACTAAAAGATAAAAAGATTGAATTAAGAAGTCTTTCACTTGCTCAATTACATGGACATATCCTTGAGACTTGGCAAGAGCATTGCTTAGAAAGAAGAGTGAGTAAGGATTTCAAAAGACATCAAAAAATGTTCTCTGCATCTTTCTGTAAGGATGTTGCAGGGATGCCAGATTGGGGGTGCGGTGCGCACAACAGAGGTCACTTTGGAAAGGAGTGTAAATGTGAGAAAAAGAAAAAGAAAGGATTTTACACTTCTGAATCTAGATATCATCCGGATAAGCCCTATAAGCACAGATCTAAACACAGATATAAAAATCCATACAAGAAATCTAAGTACAAATCGAAGCGATTTGTCAAGCGCATAAAAGAAAAGGGTTCATAAGATACATGTTTTATCTGTGGAAAAACTGGTCATTGGGCTAGTAAGTGTCCTGAGAGAAAATTTAAACCTAGACTTGCCGTCCTCTGTGAAAATATTGATCCCGCTTGGTGGGATTTCTATAAAGTTTCTTCTGATTCTCCTCATCCTTCTGGGGAAATTGTATATTTGCCTGATACTGATTATGATTCTGCTTCTGAGTTTGAGTCTGATCATCCACTTATTGCTAAATGTGATCAATCCTCTTCCTCTTTCTCTTCGTTTGAGTCAGATGATGATGCACATTTAGGGGGGTGTAGTCACCTAGAATATGATTTTTCCTTGTATATGTTTTCTTCTCGTTCTCCTTTAGCTCACCAAATAGAAAAGAAAATAGCCAGTATTGATTTGCAATTATCTTCCATTCCCATTTATAGGCATGCTGAGAGAACTGAACTCCATGAAGAAAAGAAAGGTATCCAAGCCCAGTTAGAAACCTTGAGAAAGAATAAAGGAAAATCTAAAGCCCCTGAAGCCCAGTATAATCCTGTTGAACTATATCAAGACTATCCTGGTAGTCATTCTGACAGACAAAGCCATAGGCAAGATAGAGAAAATTTTTTAAGGATCCAATTGAAAGAGAAGCAGACCAAACTAAAAGAGTTGTTAAAAGAAGTTGAAGCCATAAGACATGCTATAACAGTTCTTGTCAGTGAAAGAGATCAGTCATACGAAGAAGAACTCTCTAAATAAATTGAGAGAGTGTGTCACAATCCTGAGTCAAAAGAAGAATCTCCTTCCACTTATCCTGATAACTCTCCTTCTCCCAAATCCCAGAGTATCAGTTTGCTTGGTGCATTGTCAGGTCCTAAATTGTTTATTACTTTGCAATTTTGTCCAGATGAATTTAAGTGTCCAGATGAATTTAAGTCCTATCCTGTACAATGTCTTATAGATTCAGGTTGTCAGTTTAATTTGGAAAAAGGTAATGCAATCCCTCAATATTATTGGGAAAAGACTAAAGAATTTGGATCAGCTATCCAAGGTTCACCTGTTCATCTTACTGGTAAAATCAAAGATTTCCCAATTGCATTATCTGGTGTAAAAAGTTCTATTTCTTTATTTAGGTTAGATGAAGTCAGAGAAGACTATGTTTTGGGTTCTGAGTTCTTAACCAGAGTCAGTCCGTTCTCCATTGATACCCAAAAGATGAGTTTTTCTTATACAATTGATAGTCAGTTAGTTTCAGTCCCTTTGAGTCACAAGTTTGTACAAAAGTGTAAACCCATAGTCAATAAGTCAGTTAGTCTTGTACAGTCAAGTTCTGCTTTGAATAAAATGGAACGCTACATCTCCTATGCAGAAGTTCATGGTGAGAAAGCTCTCGCAGCTATAAAAGAAAAAATAGTAAAAGACTGCTGCTCAAAAAATACAAATGCATTTTGGACAAGAGAGAAGTATTTTGTCTCTCTACCTTTCGACCCCTTGCAAAAGATTAAACCCATGAAAGCATCAACTAGGCTGATGAGTCCATCAGAAAGGGAATTCTGCTCTAAAGAGATTCAAAAACTTTTGAGCAAAGGCCTCATTGAACCGTCAAAAAGCCTGTGGGCTTGCAGAGCCTTTGTGGTTAATAAGCACTCCAAGCAGAAGAGGGGTAAACCCAGGTTAGTGGTGAATTTCAAGCCTCTGAATGTTGTTCTTCAAAAAATAAGGTACCCACTGCCTGATAAGTCAAGCTTGCTCCAAAAAATCACAGGCTGCACAATGTTTAACAAGTTTGATCTTAAATCCGGTTTTTATCAGATTGGAATAGAGACCAAAGATCGGTATAAAACTCCTTTATAGTTCCTCATGGGCAGTATCAATGGAAAGTATTGCCATTCGGTATAAACAATGCTCCATCCGAATTTCATAAGAGGATGGAAGACATCTTCAGGGACATTCCATGGCTTATTGTTTTCATTGATGATATATTAATTTGTTCAAAGAATGTGCAGGACCATTTGAAGCATTTGCAGAAATTTTATGATATGGTCTTTAAGCATGGATTAGTTTTATCTACCTCTAAAATGGAATTCGGGAAAACAGAGATGGATTTTCTCGGATTTCATATCAAAGCTAGTCAAGTTGTACTCCAAGATCATGTTCTGAAATCATTTGATCAGTTTCCTAATAAGATCCTAGAAAAGACTCAACTCCAAAGATTTCTAGGATGTCTTAGCTATATTAGACCATTCTACAGAGGACAAGCCTCTGATATCCATTGTTTGAAGCAAAGACTAAAGAAGAAACCTGTTGCATGGTCTGAAGAGATGACCCTGGCTGTTCAGCAAATAAAAGCCAGAGTTAAAGATTTGCCTGCCCTTCATCTCCCTCAGGGTAATGGTAAGCTCATTATTGAAACTTATGCATCAAACACTACTTGGGGTGGTGTTTTGATAGAAGAAATAGAGGGAAAAGAAAATGTTTGTGGTTATGCTTTTGGTTCGTTCAAAGGTGCAGAATTAAACTATCCCAGCAGCCACAAGGAAATATTGGCTATCAAAAAGACAGTTCATCACTTTATCCTGTTTCTTAAACCTGTCATATTTACAATAAGAACCGATTTGAAGATTATGCCTGGCATCTTCAAAAATGAAAATTTAATGGCAGAAAATAGTAGCAGGATACTTAAATGGTTTATCTGGTTGTCCAACTTTGATTATGATATTGTTTACAAACCAGGTTACCTTAATTGTTTAGCTGATATGCTTACACGTGAAAATGTGCAACAAGAAGATAGTAAAGCAATCAGTCTAAATATGTTTTCAGTTGGTTCTAGCTCCGGGTCTAAAGATGACAAAGGTAAAGGCCCTGTGCCAGTTGAAGAAACTTTGCCACGGAATGCACTTTTCATGAAACCGTGGGATGAGAGTTTGTCTTCTGCTGAAAGGAGAGAATTGTTGGATTATGCAGACAGGCATCAAGCTGAGAAATATCTTAGCTTAACTTTGATAAAAGAAATACAGTTACATCCATGTAAACTGCATATCCTTGAAAGGTGGGAGAAAACCGCCTTTGTTGGTTTTTCTAAAGCACAGGAGAAGCTCCGAAAATGTCGGGAGCTATGGATAGAATGCAACGATGAAAAACAAGGCCCTATGTGGTATGTTGATATTGGTGAGGGTAACCTCACTTGGAATTCATATAATTTAATTCTTCAATTTTGCAGGGAGCAGACTGCAATTGTTATTTGCGCAGATCAAGGAATATGAGAAACAAAAAGTGGTCAGGTTGGACAGAAGTCTTCCTTGATAAGTTTTTCCCAAGAGTTGACTGGACAAATAGACGTGCCAACTTTATCCTTCATATGGAAGCTGACATGCAAGCTGCAGATTGGCATAATTTATGGTTCAAATTTCTGTTAAGGCACCATGGTGGCAGGTATACTCCTCTTGAACATACTGTGAATGCCACACAGAAATATATTAAAAGAGACGCCTATGGTAACAGATTGGATACCAAAATACACCGAAGAACTTTACCGCTGGACTACAGGGTTGAATCCATGTTTGCAAGCGAGTTTCTTGGTGAGAAAAGTGATGCAATGCATGGCTCAGATATTGAGCAGTGTTTCAGTGAGTGGCTGTATCCAGAACCCGAGTATAAATATGATTATATTCCATATGATGATTCCCAACCATATAATTGGGAAGATGATCTTGCACAGAGAGAGATTGAAGAGAATCTCTATGATGAAGGCGTGCTAGACTGTGCATGTGGTGGCCAACCATGTGGACCACCTGGCAATCCTGAATTGTTCTGCGTCTGCCGTTCCGGTGATGACTAAATTTTGGGAATGAATATTCTGGTCCGATTTTGTAATTATTGTACTTAAATGCTTTTCTTAGTGGAAACCGTGGTGGGTCGGGAATAATAGCTCCACAGTGTAATTTGTCGGATATCTTTTCCGTAATTTGTTTTGGGCCATGTCTGTCGGCCATCGCATCTTTGCTTTCGGTGTGATTAAAATTTTGTAGGCCCAGTGTGGTCGGCTAGTGTCAGAGTCAAATCCGAGTCCCCATATGGAACTGCCTCCAAGGGAAGAGATAATCATGGTGTGGTCCCACCATGACCTCAGATTCCATGCCTTTTGACTGGTTAGTGTAAGTTTTGTGTTACCGGGTAACCTGCTCTCATGCTATATATTGGAGGTCCAGGAAGTCATTTGGCATTCAAGTTGTATGCATCGAGCTGGTTAAGAGCTCTGCAAGTGAGTCGAGTCTAGTGCCGAGATGCTCCGGTAGTTGGAAGCTCAGCGAGTCAGTAGGTGTGTGAGAGCCGAGGTAATATGCTCTGCTGGTTTCCGTAATGGTATAACACAGCATCAGAAAGCCAAAGTTCGCTTCTGTAAATTTTGTTAGAGTCTGTAAAGATTGTTAGTGGGCATATCATTGGAATCCCAGGAGCTTGCAAGTAAGTTCATGCCTTCAGGAAGTTCTGAAAGCTAAAAGGTCCAATGACATTGTGCTTAGACAATCTGTGAGTGCGTGTGGTGACGAACTTCGCTGTCCGAAGTCGATCCACAGGTCTGTAAGTCTGTAAGCATGTTTTGAAGGATAAATAAAGCTGTATAATTTGGAGCTTTGGAGATCGTGGCGGTTATGTATACAAATATATATGTTAAAATATGTACCATAAATTCCATTTATTATATTGATGTTATTTAAAACATAATGGTTCATGTGTATTGAGCTTATTCAAATTATTCTTTGAAAACAAGTTACCAGGTTACTGTAATAAAAATATAAACTTGTGTAGACAAAGGAATTGCTTATAATTTACTTCCAAATCTCCTTAGGATCTAAAATTTTCATCATTATATTATGTAATTAAAATTTTCATCATTATATTATGTACTTAAAATTTCATTCTTATACTATGTACTTAGAGAACAGAATAAAATTACTTTTACAAAGTGAAACTATTGTGGTAAACATAAATTTACTTGTTTTTCCTCACATTGAAGAATAAAGTAAAACCGAAACCTAGTTTACAATAACCATTTTAGTTAATATCAAAACCCCAAAATAGGAATTGAGCTATAGAAATAGCTAAAGGAAACCCTGGCCGATTGGTGAGGGTGGAGACCAGTTCAATAGGCAAAATATGTAGAGTCAAAGTTACAGATTCGTTATGACCCATTAATGAAAACTGTTTATTTGAAAGAATGCAAGTATGGAATATCAATTTCATACTTAGAGAGTGAACTAAGACATAAGCAACCGCACACACTCTCTAATTGCAAGATTTCAGTAATGTTACGAGTATTATTATATGCATAGTAGATTAGTAAAATTAGTAGAAGAAGAGGAATATGAAAAAAAACATATTAAATATTTATATCAGCTATTAAACTAAATCATACATATCATACATAGAAGAATGCTGATATTAGAGATAAATAACTATATCTAAAAATAGTCTCAATTACAGTAAAGCAAGGGACCGACCTGAGGTCATAAGTAGGAAACAATGTCTATAAGCAATTACATAAATGTTAAAAACAATAAGAATGCTAGATACTTAGTTAGGTATCACTGATAGGGTTACATGACAATGCAAGCCAATGAACCCTCAACAATTTTTCAAGTTTGGTCACAAGAATATCACTCCACAAAGGCCTCTCGAAGGGATGGAGCCTCGTAACACCCTTAATCTTCTAATTTTAGAAAATTCTTGGAAACCTTATAATTCACAGAGCTCCATATAGCCATCCACATTGATTTTAATAATATGTAAAGACAGAAAATACTCAAATGAATGTACAAATTCCAATTCAAAAGAGCTTTATCTTAGAAGGATAAAATTCACTCATTAAATAATTAAAAAGTAATGATAAAACAATTATCTATTCCAATTTGGGATCATGTTGTATATGTTGTAAATGCTAACACATAAATCTAACAAATAGACAAAAATTACATTAAGTAATTAATTATGAAGTAAAATAGTTATTTACGCAAATTTAATGGTGGAAGTGCCAACTATTTCATGTTGTAAAGTGTAACATATAAATACTACAAATAGGCAAAAGTTGCATGCATTAATTAATTATGAAGTAAAATACTTGTAATTTACCCAATTATTATTAATTTGCAATTATCGCAAAACCAATATGTAACTTAATGTTCTATTATTAACTTAATACTACATAATAAAAGATAACACATAAATCCTACAAATAGGAAAAAATTGTATTCATTCATTGACTATGAAGTAAAATAGTTATTTACCCAAATTTAATCATCAAAGTGCCAACAATTTCATTTTGTAAAATATAACACAAAAATCCAACAAATAGGGAAAAGTTGCATTTATTAATTAAATATGATGTAAAATACTTGCAATTTACCCAATTATCGATTAGTTTCCAATTATCACAAAACTAATATTTTCTTTATTATTAACTTAACAATACACAATCCAATATATTTTGCATCACAAATAGCCACATACACATAAATACTATAAATAAGCAAAAATTGCATTCATTCATTTATTGATTATGAAGTAAAATAGTTATTTTTAAAGATTTATTTAAAACTCAAAAATATTTGAATCCAAATTGAAATTGAAATTGAAATTTGATGTATATTTATATAAATGTATTTTACAATCTAAACAATTTAAATTTGAGTGGACATGTAATTAATTATATATATTTTTTTATATATAATTTTTGGAACCAACATATGCATGTGATGTGATAAATGTAACACATTTCAGCCACTTTGAAATATTTAAAGTTTCTAAATGCAATAAGTTACATATAATACATTCACCCAAATGTAAAGTATAAACCAAATCATATTTATGTTTAGGCTTGCATAAATCATTTAGATCTAGGTTTGCTTTATTGTGACTGTTTACTCGATGTTTATATAAGAATTACTAATTGAAAACTATCGCGTACTATGTACCCATTATCATAATGGATTTTTACATAACTTAGTATGATGATCATAAGTTCTTATACTCTAAAGTGTGAATTATGACATATGATCAATTTAAGTAAATGTGTAATTAAAAAAAAATAGGATAAGATAATAATATAAATATTTACAAAATATTATAGTTATAATCATCAAATAGATATTAAATCTGGTATAAGAAATGTTAAAGATAATTTGAATAATATTTCTATTTTATAAACCACTTTAATTGATGTTGATAACACAAAAAATTATTTTGTTAGTCAAAAGATTAATAACTTGACTATAGTACAAAATAGGATGAAGCAATAAGTGGATCTATTTTGTATAATTTAAAGTGGTAGATTGGGTATTTTTGAGGCTACAATCTTACAAACAGATCTTTTTTAAGCAGAAAATAAATTAGCACCCAAGTACTATGCTCCCTATAAGATGTTGTTAGAGGATTGAAAGTATTGCTTAAAAATTAGAGTTTCCGAGCCATCTTCACATGTACCTCTAGTCTTCCATGTTTGTCTAAGAAAGGTAATTGGTGACAAGATTCAAATCTACACTATTTTACCGGGTATTGATGAAAAAGAGAAATTGATATTATAACTTGAAACATTCCTTGTGTAAGAATTGAGCCATTATTGAGTACCTCATAAAGTGGCAGAACTTCTCAATAGAAGAGGTGACATGGAAATATGAGTTGTTCGTGCAGAAACATCGAGATCTAATCAAGTGTTGAGGACAACACTTCTTTGAAGGGGACAGGCATGGTAATCACTATATATTGTGATATTACATAATTATATTAGTTTTGTTTGTATTGGTTCTCTAGGACCTTACTTGTAATCGTATGGTCGATAGAATTGTAATTGTACCATTTATCTCCTATATATATACCAAGGAAACCTACCTTAGGATCATGTCATCTTGTCTTGTGTAATTGATACGTTGTGTAAGGAGGTTTTCCCCTAAAAGAGGCTTCATATTCATCTCTTCAATTTATTCTTGAGGTGTTGGAATATTCTTTATTTCTTATTTTATACTCTTTTGGGAATTTGGTGCATAACATTGGATCAAGAATGTTCCATTTGGTTACAACCCAATGCCATCCTCAATAAACAGTAATGTTGTCTCCACCATTGCACTATCTAGGGGGTCTTGATCGAAAGGAAAGATAACTAGCCCAAGGATGCTACATGGGAACCAACAAAAATACTTTAGCAATTTCCACATCTATGGCCTTGAGGACAATGTTGTTTTCTAAGGGGGAGGGCATGCTAAGGTCCTTTCTTAACCCCCTTAAATAGATATGTTGTTATGTATTGAGACCATCTATTTTAAATAAGGCCCATAACAAAGATATAATGTGAAAGTAACATATGAAATAAGACTTACTAGAAGGTTTCACATACTAGAAAGTTCCTTACTAAGAAGGATCACTAGGAGGAATGCATCCCAAGGATGCTACATGGGAACTAGCAAAGATATTTCAGCAATTCAAACTATTCTTCTAGAACTAGATGAAGAAAGTTCCATTTTAGTTGCATCCCAAGGCCATCCTCGATAAACAAGAATTCTGGCTCTATCGTTGCACAATCCAAGAGGTCTTGATCGAATGGAAAGATACCCATCCCAAGGATTCTACATGGGAACCAAGATAGATACTTTAGCAATTCAAACTAGCCTTCTAGAATTGGATGAAGAAGGATCCATTTTTGTTACATCCCAAATCCATCCTTGATAAATAAGAATCCCGTCTCCCCAATTGCACCATCTAAGAGGTCTTGATTGAAAAGAAGGATATTGAGCTTGAGGATGATACATGGGAACTAATAGAGATAGTTTAGTGATTTCCACACCTCTAGCCTTTAGGAAAATGTTGTTTTTTGGGGGGTCATTTTAAGTTCCTTCCCTATCCCTCTTGAAATATAAATGTCGTTATGTATTGACAAAATCTATATTAAATAAATCCCATAAAATATCTATGTCCTCTAAAAGTAATATTTGTAAGAAGACTTATAAGAAGGTTCCACCTACTAGAAAGTTCCTTTAGTAAAAACTATATAAAGGAGTAGGAGCAATGTAATAAGATGACTTGTGAAGTATATTGCTATTGGATCTCTACTTGTTTGAAGCTTTCCCCCTCTAAGAGACATGTGAACATTTATTTCATCAATAACGGTATTTCTATTGTGATATTTGGTTACCTACAATTATCCATTATTGTGATATATCTAATTCTGTCATTTCATTATAAAATCTTATTTATTTTGTTATTTCTGCCCTGAATTTCCTCGTATACTAAAGTAATCAATGCATATATGTATTCCTATCACAAAGCTCATCACATCTTATTCATTATATATATATTCTAATTTAAAATATATTTTCAATAAAATTGGTCAATCACAAGCTTGAAATCTACTTTACCAGATATCCTTATATATTATTCCATTGTATGTGTTGTTATGAATGTGCAATACCATTGTGAGTTGTGGCCACAAAATGTATAAACCTAAAAACATATATAAATCGGTTGCCTTCTTCCCTACCAGCACAGTTATATGTCCTCCACATTGATTACAGTAGAACGACAGAGCACATCAATGACAAATATCCAACAGTGATCCATCCGTCCAAACCAAAATATAATAGTGGTCGGAGATAATTCAGAGGTTTCTCAAATGTTCGTATAATAGTTTTAAATATCTGTTGAATCTAGTTTTTAAATGCCGACATAATAATTGAAAGCTGTTCCATTTAATGGATCGCTCTCGATAGTCTGGTACAATCTAAGTGACCAATGGTGATATATATTAATTAAAAAAGCTATGTAATCTTCATGTCGTAGACTTTCTTCTGGAAATTTGTTATAGCTTAAAGTATATATGATTCCGAGATGATTGCATGAATCTTCATTACAATGGTTTTCTCTTCCTCTTTATATATACAACTTACACGACCACATTATTACATAACTTACAGGACCACATTAGCATCCATAAGAACCAAACCCCACACACAAACTATTTGCGCCCGCAATGAGGTCCCATAACATATAGTTGCCTTCCTCTATGGAGGATTTGGGTTGATTGTTTTTTTTTTAGCTTTTTTTTCTCCATTATCTTAATTTTCTACTATACCTTAATGAAAATGCTTCTTCAAACATCTTTGAAATAAATAAAGTAAGAAATTAAAAATCCTCCTCAAAAGAGAGAAATGAAAAAAGAAAGAAAATATGGAAGGTAGGCAGACTCAAGATGACCCCCTAAGGGAAATTTCCTTCATCCCAAGCATCAAATATGGAAGGTAGGCAGACTCAAGATGACCCCCTAAGGGAAATTTCCTTCATCCCAAGCATCAAATGTAACTGAATAAAATGAGGGGATGCCAAAAGTTAACTGAAAATGTCAGCAACTTGGTCCTCAGTAGGCAAGTACTCCAAGCAAAGAACACTATCGTGGATGAGTTTACGAATGAAGTGCATGTGAATCTAAATTTGCTTTGTCCTTTGATGCTCCACTGGGTTGTGAGAGATGTGAATGACACTCTGATTATCACACCAAAGAGAAGTGGGATGATTCTATGGAATGCAAAACTCTATCAATTGTTGTCGAAGCCAAAGAAATTCTTAACTAGCAAGAATTGTAGCATGATACTCAGCCTCTACAGAAGATAATGCAATTGTTGATTTTTTTTACAAGGCCAAGCAATAGGAGAAATCCCAAGGCAATTGAACCAGCCTAATCAAAATAAGTGAAACCCTAACCTGAGAAGCACTTGAGGTGTACTGAATGCCAAACTTGGTAGTTCCCTAAATGTACATGAGAATGTGCTTAGTTTCCTTCCAGTGACTCTCATGAGGATCCTAATAGAAACGAGATACAAGCCCAACTGCAAAGGAGATGTCAAAATGTGTATGAGTCAAATACAGTAGACTCCAAACTAGTTGTTGATACAATGATGGATTGACTTGTGGTGAAGAGCAGTTGTTAGAAAGAGTGACACATGACTGAATTCGAGTAGCTGATGACTTACAATCAACCATGAAAAATTGTTGAAGTAAGTCAAGGGAATACTTCCATTGAAAAATAAATATCCCTTCTGAAGACTGAAGAACCTATAGGCTAAGAGAATAGTGCAGAAGACCAAGATCTATCATATCAAACTATTCCATCAATGCTTGTTGAACATTCTAAATCAAGGATGTAGAACTCCTTGTGATAATTAATTCATCCACATACAAAACCAAAATCAGGAGACCAGTGCTCTATCTTCTAGTGTAAACAATAGGATCAGAATGGAAACGATGGAACCTTGAAGTGATCAGAAAATTTTCCATTTTCTCATACCAAGATCGGGGAGCTTGTTTGAGAGCATACAATGAATGTCAAAATCCTGCATACAAGAGGAGAGTCCTACACAAAACTAGTAGGCTTCTCCATGTAGATTTCCTCTTGTAAATCCCCAGGCAAAAAGCTCTCTTCACATCCATGTGGTTTTCTAACTAGCCTTGGGAGGTAGCAAGAGAAACCACAAGATGTATGTAATTCATCTTGGCAATAGGGGAAAAAGCATCAGAATAATCAATCCCTTCATCCTGTGAAAATACCTTGTCCAGTAGTCATGCATTATGCTTGTCAAGATAGATTCTGCAACATATTTGGTTCTATAGACCCATTTGCAATGAACTATTTTTCCTACTTTAGGAAGAGGAATGATATCCCATGTGTGATTCTTCATCAAGGGAGAATACTCCTTTGTCATGGTAGCTTTCCATTCATTTTTTCCAACAACATCAAAGAATTTCTAGGGATCATTTGAAATGGCATGGCCCAAAAGAGAGAGACCTATCATCTGTGGCTAAATATTGCAAGGAGTAGGAGTAAAATAACTAAAATCAATGGGCTCATAACCATACCAATTAGGTATATTTTTCTCACGAAATCTCCTCCTTAATTGTTGTTCTTGATCAAGTTATTCCTATGCAAGCTAATCAACTGTTGTTGGCTGATTTTTGACTTGTTGATTTTTCTCATCTGCAACAGTCTAATGTTCCTCATCTTCTTATTCTTCAAAAATAAAAATTTCAGCATGATCTGCACCATCATGGAGATCTATGAAGAGAGAAGGGCCAGATGAATGTTTGACATGATCATCAAAACGGACAACCCTACGAAACAAGACATCATTAGTAATAGGATCAAATAGCTAATATGCCTTCATCAGTATTCATAGTAGCCAACAAATATTAGTGTTTGAATCTTCTTCTACATAGATTTGCACCTTTTATTTGGAATCAATGCCCATGTTGCACTTCTAAATACTGTAAAAGTAGAGACAATGGGCTTAACATGAATCCAAGCTTCTTCTAGAGTGATATCCAACATTGCTTTATGAAGCATATGATTCCGAATGTAATTGGCACAATTTACTGCTTCGACCCAGAAGAACACATGACATGTTCTTGGACTAAATCGTGCAGTTCGACATCTCTTTCAATTGCATGTTCTTTCTTTCAACAACTCCATTTTGCTGAGGGGTGTAGGGAACAAAATGTTGATGAAAAATACCATGTTCTCTACCAAAATATTTGAATTCCTTATCAACATACTCCCCCCCATTATGTGTGCATAGATTCTTAATAGAATGAGAGGATTGCTTCTAAAAATATCCTTGAAGGTATTGAAAGTGGCAAACACCTCACTCTTGAACTTAATAAAGTACACCATGTTTCTACCTTTCATAGAATTGGGGTTAATGTAGCAGAAATATTCAAGCCACTAAGTGTGTCCTTGGGGGAAAGCTTCAAGTCAAGTACTATCACTTGATTCTTGACTCCTCCATTCAGGAAAACTCCTAACGAAGCCAAGGGGGGTGGACCCTAAAGTTGCTAAGGCTAATTAACCTAATTATCTTTGGTGGATGAGTAAGTTGTTTAGGAGTTTTTTGATAAGATTACTAAGAGTAATGAATCACTTGCAAAAATGGAATTGAATCAATAACATAAAATTATAACCATTTAACACATAACTTAAAGAAATGTTGAAAATAGTACCATTTCCAATAATGGAGTCGGAAATGCAATTCTTGTTGTAATATAGATGTTTTGCAAGTGTTTCTTTGTCAGTTTTAGTTATTAAAATGATGAGTTGATTAAAGGGGAGGGGGATTCCCTATATACCAAAAAATGATGTTGGGGATTCCCTTTATTTTCTTCATTATCTTAATTTTCTACTATGCCTTAATGAAAATGCTTCTTCAAACATCTTTGAAATAAATAAAGTAAGAAATTAAAAATCCTCCCCAAAAGAGAGAAACGAAAAAAGAATGAAAATATGGAAGGTAGGCGGACTCAAGATGACCCCCTAAGGGAAATTTCCTTCACCCCAAGCATCAAACGTAATTGAATAAAATGAGGGGATGCCAAAGGTTTAGTGAAAATGTCAGCAACTTGGTCCTCAGTAGGCAAGTACTCCAAGCAAAGAACACTATCGTGGATGAGTTGACGAATGAAGTGCATGTGAATCCAAATGTGCTTTGTCCTTTGATGCTCAACTGGGTTATGAGAGATGTGAATGACACTCTGATTATCACACCAAAGAGAAGTGGGATGATCCCATGGAATGTCAAACTCTATCAATTGTTGTCGAAGCCAAAGAAATTCTTAACTAGCAAGAATTGTAGCATGATACTCAGCCTCTACAGAAGATAATGCAATTGTTGATTTTTTTTACAAGGCCAAGCAATAGGAGAAATCCTAAGGCAATTGAACCAGCCTAATCAAAATAAGTGAAACCTTAACCTGAGAAGCACTTGAGGTGTACTGAATGCCAAACTTGGTAGTTCCCTAAATGTACCTGAGAATGTGCTTAGTTCCTTCCATTGACTCTCATGAGGATCCTAACAGAAACGAGATACAAGCCCAACTGCAAAAGAGATGTCAAAATGTGTATGAGTCAAATACAATAGACTCCAAACTAGTTGTTGATACAATGATGGATTGACTTGTGGTGAAGAGCAGTTGTTAGAAAGAGTGACACATGACTGAATTGGAGTAGCTAATGACTTACAATCAACCATGAAAAATTGTTGAAGTAAGTCAAGGGAATACTTCCATTGAAAAATAAATATCCCTTCTGAACACTGAAGAACCTACGGGATAAGAGAATAGTGCAGAAGACCAAGATCTATCATATCAAACTGTTCCATCAATGCTTGTTGAACATTCTAAATCAAGGATGTAGAACTCCCTGTGATAATTAATTCATCCACATACAAAACCAAAATCAGGAGACCAGTGCTCTGTCTTCTAGTGTAAACAATAGGATCAGAATGGCAACGATGGAACCTTGAAGTGATCAGAAAATTTTCCATTTTCTCATACCAAGATCGGGGAGCTTGTTTGAGAGCATACAATGAATGTCAAAATCCTGCATACAAGAGGAGAGTCCTACACAAAACTAGTAGGCTTCTCCATGTAGATTTCCTCTTGTAAATCCCTAGGCAAAAAGCTCTCTTCACATCCATGTGGTTTTCTAACTAGCCTTGGGAGGTAGCAAGAGAAACCACAAGATGTATGTAATTCATCTTGGCAATAGGGGAAAAAGCATCAGAATAATCAATCCCTTCATCCTGTGAAAATACCTTGTCCAGTAGTCATGCATTATGCTTGTCAAGATAGATTCTACAACATATTTGGTTCTATAGACCCATTTGCAATGAACTATTTTTCCTACGTTAGGAAGAGGAATGATATCCCATGTGTGATTCTTCATCAAGGGAGAATACTCCTATGTCATGGTAGCTTTCCATTCATTTTTCCCAATAACATCAAAGAATTTCTAGGGATCATTTGAAATGGCATGGCCCAAAAGAGAGAGACCTGTCATCTGTGGCTAAATATTGCAAGGAGTAGGAGTAAAATAACTAAAATCAATGGGCTCATAACCATACCAATCAGGTATATTTTTCTCACGAAATCTCCTCCTTAATTGTTGTTCTTGATCAAGTTATTCCTATGCAAGCTAATCAACTGTTGTTGGCTGATTTTTGACTTGTTGATTTTTCTCATCTGCAACTGTCTAATGTTCCTCATCTTCTTGTTCTTCAAAAATAAAACTTTCAGCATGATCTGCACCATCATGGAGATCTATGAAGAGAGTAGGGCCAAATGAATGTTTGACATGATCATCAAAACGGACAACCCTACGAAACAAGACATCATTAGTAATAGGATCAAATAACTAGTATGCCTTCATCGGTATTCATAGTAGCCAACAAATATTAGTAATTGAATCTTCTTCTACATACATTTGCACCTTTTATTTGGAATCAATGCCCATGTTTCACTTCTAAATACTCTAAAAGTAGAGACAACGGCCTTAACATGAATCCAAGCTTCTTCTAGAGTGATATCCAATATTTCTTTATGAAGCATATGTTTCTAAATGTAATTGGCACAGTTTACTGCTTCAGCCCAGAAGAACACATGACATGTTCTTGGACTAAATCGTGTAGTTCAAATCTCTTTCAATTGCATGTTTTTTCTTTCAACAACTCCATTTTGCTGAGGGGTGTAGGGAACAAAATGTTGATGAAAAATACCATGTTCTCTACCAAAATATTTGAATTCCTTATTGACATACTCCCCCCCATTATGTGTGCATAGATTCTTAATAGAATGAGAGGATTGCTTCTAAAAAAATCCTTGAAGGTATTGAAAGTGTCAAACACCTCACTCTTGAACTTAATAAAGTACACCATGTTTCTACCTTTCATAGACTTGGGGTTAATGTAGCAGAAATCTTCAAGCCACTAAGTGTGTCCTTGGGGGAAAGCTTCAAGTCAAGTACTATCACTTGATTCTTGACTCCTCCATTCAGGAAAACTCCTAACGAAGCCAAGGGGGGTGGACCCTAAAGTTGCTACGGCTAATTAAGCTAATTAGCTTTGGTGGATGAGTAAGTTGTTTAGGAGTTTTTTGACAAGATTACTAAGAGCAATGAATCACTTGCAAAAATGGAATTGAATCAATAAAATAAAATTATAACCATTTAACACATAACTTAAAGAAATGTTGAAAATAGTACCATTTCCAATAATGGAGTCAGAAATGCAATTCTTGTTGTAATATAGATGTTTTGCAAGTGTTTCTTTGTCAGTTTTAGTTATTAAAATGATGAGTTGATTAAAGGGAGGGGGATACCCTATATACCAAAAAATGATGATGGGAATATATCCAGACTCACCAAGTGTGGCCCTACACAAGAAAATGTGGGCTAGAAGGAGTTGTAGGGAATGCCCAACACTACACCAAACTATGGTGTAGTCTGATGGGGACTTGCGGTCACTCTCTAGTTGTTCCCGCTTTCTTTGTAAGCTTTTCCCACATGAACCAAAACCGAGACGTTGGACTTTCATATTTCGAGGAGGTTAATTGCAAAATGTGAGACTAATTACTACAAGTCGAGAAACTCTTTTCTTATCATCCACCACGTACTTAGGAAATCCCTTATGTGATGGTGAGAGCATACTTCGGCTATACACAACCGGGTTCGTTACTTTGAATTGAATAAAATAAACTTTGGAAAATGGAAATATGAACTAATTACTACACTAGCACAGTAGTGGGTTAGTATACGTTTACTTTGCAATAAATAAACAAAAGATTGTTCAAATTGTAAAGATACTACCTGCAGAAGTAAACAAATGTTCCTATCTCCTGAAAGAGTCTGAAGGCCGATATTTGGATCGAACACTTCAAATGTTAAATTTTAGTTAATCTAAGTTAATTTTAGCCCAAATAAAACTAAAGAAAAACTAGAAAGTAAAACTCATGAAAAAGGCACACCGACGCACATCCCCCCTGGGGGATGGGGAGTGGGCTCTTAGGAGCCTACTTAAAATATTTATTAAGCCTTATTACAATATTATAAAGATAAATTCACTTTTTTCCTTTTGAAATACGATCCAAAGGCTTACAATTTGCTAGAAAATTGACAACAAGGAAGAAGGGGAGCTCCATTACGCTTTACATGGCCCAAAATCTCGAAATTTGGCCAGAGTTTCCCTCTGGTTTTTGTCCAACCTGCAAAAATCAGCAAGCTATCAAATACCAAACATGCTCAAAAACATTTTAAGAGTGTCTTTGAACAATCCCCGAAAATCCTAAAAAACAAATTCTAAGTTATTTCTATGATAAAAGTTGCAAAAAAAAGCAAGGAAAGCAAGATTTCCTTGGGATCTTGGCTTTCTTTTGGGAAGCCAATATGATGTGCACTAAATTGATTGATTTAAATTTTTATAATCAAAGGAAATTACTTCTAAAAACAAGCTGAAGATCTACTTTGAAATACTTGCCAAAAAAGAAATTTCCTCAGCTAGATCTACTTTAAAAGAAACGAGACTTGAAAAACTATGAGATCTAAGCCTTTTAAAACTTTAAAATGAGATTTGATGAATCATTTATTATTTAACCAAAATATATCTACATAAACAAGCCATAGTAACCAATGGAGAATTTGATTTTTAAAGAGAATGAGAAGAAGAAAGAGCTTGTTGTCATGGAATATTTGCTCAAAGAATTTGTAGTGGGATGCCGAGGGACTATGTGTTAGAAGTGGAATGGAGTCAAACTAGATCCACACCTCCTCCAAACTAGATATCCTAAAAACAACTCAAGAAACTTGCAAAACCCATGAGATCTAGTGATAGCATATAAATTAAGATTAAAACAACATGCATATAATCTTATAAAACATGTTAGATCTAGATCTCTAGAAATATGTATTCAAAGTAGGATAAGCAAGTAACTTACTTACATTACTCTACTTCTAATGATTGGGAGCAATCCATTAATCCATATACACAAGGCAAGAGAAAGACATTGAAATGAGAAATAGATTACCTCATTTGATCATGACAATTTTGGCCCAAACACCATAGCACAACACCATTAACCTCCAAATCTTTTTTATTTTCAAGCAAAAATATGCCAATACCATAAGCAAATTACAATAGCATAGGCTCACTACTCCAACTCTAACTAGTGACATGAGAGAATGGAGCCTCATTATATAGCAAAAGCAAGAGAGATCCTCTTTGACACTTGGATAAAGGAGTTGATACACTTGGAAAAGGTTTATTGACACATGTTAGAGGTTTGGGGAAGTTAATGACACCTTTCTCCAACCATTTGACACTTTTTCACTCTCCAACCACAAATCCCCCCCCCTTGGTGGATCCCCAATCTTCAATCAAATCATCATTTATTTGCTCAATATTCTCCTTGATTTGATTTCCAATCAAAGGATATTTTATTCCAACACATTTCCTTGATCCCTGAGATTGGGATTTTATCTTTATTATGTCTTTTTTGCCAATTAAATTGGTCTTTCTTGGGTTTTTTGAATAAATATTATTTTTTGAGATAAATACTTACTCAAAACTTAGGATAAGTGGGTTTATGGGTTTATGGGTTTAGTGGATGATCTGGCTTAGGAAACGAGCTTCCATTTGACGAATTATTCCCACAAACCATACTTTTATTACATTTTTAATTTTTCAATTAAATTATTAAAAAATATTCTAATTTTACGGAAAATATTATTTTTCTCAGAATTAAAAAAAAACTTAGGGGTACCTAGCACATGTCCATATGACTCAATTTTGATAACTAGCATGGTCTAATACATTGACACTTAGGCTCTAATAACATCCTAAGGCCGACACACCATGTCGACCACCCCAACTTTGGAGGTATGAGGGAAAAACTCGAAAATTATTAGTCGTTTGTTCAACAACAAATAATTAACAAGGTAAAAAACACTCTAGGCTAGTCGTATTAATGTTTAATTCCTAGGAAGCCTATTCTTTTACATACAGCTACCATGCTAGCACATTTTATTACAATTCCCCCAAAGGGGTATGAACATGTGGTATAAAACAAATTAAAAAATAAAGGACCTAGAAGGCCCGATGGACTTCTGAACTCTGAAATGACCAAGGACACTTGATCATTCTTTGTCGGCTCACTTGAAATCCAACTAAGCATGACTTAGTTGGTAACATCTGGCTCCTACTGCGGGATGTTTGCTCGATCTGGTCTTCAGGAAAGAAGAGCATATGAGAACACTAGAATCTCTAGTTTCCATAATCTGTAAAAACATCACAACTTGACAAGAAACCCCTGAGTAGCACATGTTTATAATAAAACCAAATGAAATACCATTGTATTATAAAAAAAAATCTATCAAACTACTTAAGTAACGAAACAAAATACTGAAAATAAATGCTGAAAGTAAATGCTCACTTTAAGGAGAATATTTTCCTACTCTAAGCATGGTAAAAAATTTCTAGGTAAAATAAAACAATCCAATGAAGCCATTCAAGCATTTTATCAATTGAAAAATGTTCTATCTTTTGTTTGGTTACCAGCCAAAACAAGGAAACCTTTAAGGAATGCAAACCTGCATGAATATTCAGGATGGATGGGATGGACGGGAGATCATATTAGGCATGTAGTATTTCATTTACTTGCTTCCCAAAATGACATGTCCTCCTGCAGGACTTTTCTATCCAATATTGGATAGGACTAATATACATATCTATGTTGTGAAGTAATCCCATCAACTCATTACCTTTATACAAAGGGGTAAAGAAGCTAGGTTGAATATCTTCTATAATAACACAAGCCTCCATCTACTCCAAATCATAAGGGACCTATGTATGTGAAGACGATGTCCGAGACTGATATTTAATTGATTGTATCTGATCTGACTCTTCAATGCACTGCCTCTCCAAGTCTTCATTACTGATACTTGTGTGCGACTCTAAGTAATATGGCTCAGAATGATAATATGAAAAATTTGAATGCTCTTCTTCCATATCAATATTTCCAAAGATATCTGAATAAATACTCCCTTCGGTGGACCTGCCATAAATGGGCTTTTCAATAAGGCTTCCAAAATTCTCTGAAACAACACTCCCCTCTCTAGACATATCATAAATGGGATTTTTCATAAATTTCCAATAGTTGTCATCAACATATTTGTCAAACATGGGGGATTCTTCATTAAAATCATCATGCTCTTGGCTATGCTTGTCCTCCTCATGCTCATAATATTCATCCTTGGAAATCTTGGTTTCAAAATTATTACAACAAGTAAAACTTTCCAAACGTTCATAACCATGTGGAGAACATGGAGGAGTATCACCATACACATCCCAAATTTCATCATGAATTCCTTCATGATCTTGTATAGTAGTTTCTTCTTGAGGTAGATCTAGCATACACATGTGATCATCTTCATAATCGTGAGATAGCTCCAGATCTTTAATGTTTTCTATTACGGCCACACAAGGAGGAGCTTCAATAATATCTACTATGGTGACATGAGGAAGGTCTTCAACAATGTTTTCAATCAAGGGTTCTTTATGAAGCTCTTCTGTAATACCCCCATTTTGACCCTTAGGATATTTTGGCTATAATGTAAATATTGAGTGCACATTATGTTTGATTCCTAGCGTGGAGCTCAAGGCCAAGGCCCCTCTAGTGAATTATCTTCCTTTAAGAGGAAAGTATTTTGGTATTAGTCTACCCATGTGCGAGTGAGCCATGGAAATTGTAAATATGCATTTTAATGAAAATTCCCACAACTAGCTATGCAATGCAACAAGAGATGGGCGCATGATTTTACAAGGAATTGGGAGGGAAATACTTAAACCCTTGGAGCCAATCAAGCCAATACAAGTGTCAATGAGAGAACCCATGAACCCTCAACTACCCATGTTGAATTTTGTACCCAATCATTCATTGCTCCCAAGAGTTGGTTGAAAGAGTTAATGCCTTGGGGATGGGAGGTATGGCTGTCCAAATTCATGTATGGGAAAGCCACCATTTATGGAAAATTGTGTTTGGCTTCCTGGGCAAAAAAAGACCCATGAATTTGCTCCCCAAGCCATTCTTCAGCCATCAGTTTTTCTCTCTCACGAGTTGGGAGTCACCTGGGCGTTTTCCCCTCCACGTTTTTCTGTTTTTTCCCTCATTCTCAGTTGGGAGAAGGGCGTTTTTATGTTGTATAACAGTGGGGAAGAAGGGGAATCATTTGGGGTTTTATAGAGGCCGTTTTGTCCCACTGAATGCTCATACATATGTGGGAGAAATCGGTTTTCTTCCTTGGGGTTGATTCCCTCTTCCCACAATCTGTTTTGGGTGTGCAACGATTTTGGGAAAACCCATAGACCCTAATTTGTAATCCATTGTTGAAAATGTCTATCCATGCCCAGTTTTTGAGTTTGTTGTGTGTAAGAGACTGTTGGGGTTGAGATGGGTATTCATTTCTTTGGCTATGCTGATATTGAGAGTCCCATTTTCCTTGTAGATATCATGCCCATCTCAAGGGTAGTCTCTGAGTGCTGAAAGAATATAGGCTGGGCAGAGACCTATGGTTGGGTGGAACGTTGCAGCTACATAGCTAGTTGCTTGGGATAGCATTATAGTGAGATAAGTATATTCTCTTATGTGTATTTACTTCTGCACCGTTTTAAATAATGGATGGTTGTTCTTTATATGGTGGATGCATGTTAAAAGGTGTGGTGGATGATGTGAAAAGGTAGGAGTTCCTTAATTTATTTTCATGGTTCCTTGGTGCATATGTTGGTTCACATGTTCAAAAGTTGTTATTGATATCCATTGTAGGATAGACCACATATGGTATGTGGATTGCAATAATTTCATACATTTTATGAAGGAATTTGATGGGTTGTGGAATTCATACTTCATAAGAAATAACGTGTCCTACATATAATGAACTGTTTAAACATCAATTACATGATAGAATTTGTATTAATGAGCATCATGGTTACTGATGGCTCCCACTTTTGGGTAAGAAAACTATCTATTTTCTTCATTTTTCATAAAAATTCAAGACCAAAAGGGGGATATTATGGGAACAAGTTGACGTTTGAGTGTGCATTTTAGTTTTGTATGATGATTTCAGTTGCTAAATTATCTAATGTAGTCTTTCTTTTTATGACTTAATTGCATACAATGATGATGACTTGATTGCCGGCAATAACGTTTGAAGGACATAGGTTTATTTGATACAATTTTTAGCACAATCGGATCAGAAGCTCCATTTTTTCCAAACTCACTCATCAAAGTCCAGTTCACCCCTTGATTGGTGTAGTCTCATTGTTTCCAAACTCACTCATCGCAGTTCTAGTATTGACATCTCACTCGTTGGTTAGCGTAGTTTAGTTATCATAGTCAGCAGCAGTTTCCTATGGCACAGATAGATAGTGGTTTCAATGATGAAAAAATCAAAACCAGTGGAATCCTAGATCCAAAAACCCATGTGTCACCCAATAGCTTCCACCATACACCAATTGCGCCCTATCACTCATTGTGCATGAGTATTCAACATAACACATGATGTGTTCTTTGAGTAGAGTAGGAGTTTACCATTAGCTAGTTTAAGAATATTTTGTATTTAAGTTTGATGGACCATATAGCTCAGGATGGTGCTATTTTGTTACGATACTCTTGTATTGACTATGAAAAATGATAAGTTAAAGATATTTTTATGCATGTTTCTGATTTCTGCATTTGAATGGAAAAAGTACTTATTCTAGCTTATATCCGAGTATTCTATAGTTCTTGTATGAACTTGGGTAAGGGTAATCCAAGGGACACTACAGGAACTTATTTAATTAGATTAGATCTATTATTTATGTCATTATAAGTTAAACAGAGTAGTCACTGTAGAATTTCTACATTTTGTAGAAATTCCTACATTTTATGATAAAGCGTTGTTTCCAGTTGCATATGTGCAAAGTTACATTAGGATTGTTTTCATAACTGCAATTTCAAGTTAAAATGTCATTTATTTCGTACATATGATCTCATTATCAATGATTGGTTCATCCCAAACCCTCTACTTGTTTTGACCACTTGCATGGAACTTTTGGTTTTTGAAGGTCTGTATTCAATAAACTGAAGGTCGAGTAATGGAGAGATTTACCAAAGGTTTTGAACTGAATGTCGAATCACTCGGTGCTTTTCTTTGATGGGATTGATAAGGAACTAAGTGACAAGAAGAGAATTTGAGTCTTATTCCATTGCAACCCTTGGATAGAATTTATTTCAACAATTTCGTTTATGACTATTCCATTGGTTAAATTAGGATTGTTATACTACTAAACATTTCATTCATTTTGTAGTTGCATATATTTTGTTGGACCCTCATAAGTTTGCATGAATATCTGGGTTGACAATTAAGAGTAAAGGTTTAGATACAACAATATTGTTAGTGTCTTTTTTAAACTCGATACAATATTATTGATGATATTAGAGCCCACTAGTTGCTTGTTGTCACAAATGGACAAGACAATTAGCCATTGTATTCATCTCTTGTAGCAAAATGCATGAGAAAACGTATGGCAGTTTGATCGTAGAATTTCATTGGGTAAATTATGCCACAAGTTCACAATGGACAACTGAGTGTTATGTTGTTGCATGAGGGCTTTCCTATGCCCACATGGATCAACATTATCTTGGGTAATAGCATAAGTAGTTTCATATCAGCAACCTATTTGCACATTGTCATTTGTTATGATTTGTACATCTGGCATCACCCACATTGGCACTTGCTTCACATAAAGGCAGGTTTGGTTCATTGACACATAAAATTTTATTGTAGATTTTCCCGTGGTTTAATGGATACCTATTTTAGCTTTGCTCGGTGTTTTGAGTTTTTTTATGGGATTTATGCTTATGGGTTGTTGGTGCTTTATATAATCAATATTAATCTTTTCAGGTTATAGCATGGAAATGATTGAGGGGGTCTTTTTTGAAACTATTAACAGTTATGGCTTGGAGTTTTTTTTCATGGCTGCATTTGGAAGAGTAAGTGTAGATATTATTGGAAAGGTTGAGGGGAACATTCTTAAAGATAATATATGCAGCCCAGCTGTAATTGCTAATAACGACAGTGGCAATGTTGGAGATATTATTGTCTTATACCTGTAAAGATAATGGCAACTCTAGCAGCAAAGACCTCTAGATGTAAGCAAAGGTTTTCAAGCTATGATTCCAACCATCCTATAACAATTCTAGTTTGGGAAATGAATCCTCAACACTCAAATATGAAAAGACTATAATGATTTTATTGTGAGGAAATGAAAGCTACATATTCATGGTGTTTAAATATACACCAAGGTTGCGATAGTCTTCCATTATTATTTCATTTGGAGGTATTTCTCATGGTTTTTAATAAGCACATCATTGGAGCTAAGAAGCACGCGCAAGCTTCCCACGTTGTCCCATAAATCAATCCGCCTAGTAATTAATTGAGTATCGAATGCAAACATGCCCAACCTCATCTTCAACACAACGACTTTGTTTTATGGTCTCCTTTGTTCTTCTACAATTATGACTTAAGGAATTTCTATGGATTGCTGACAAAAAATTTCTATTCATCATGTGTTTCAAAGAAAAATTAAGGATGAAAGGGTCATTTTGGGTATTATGATCCCTCTCCTTCTATTATGATTTTTCTAGGGATGGAAAAAGTCTTCAATTTGGGGGAGTGGTTGTTGTCATTCTTTATGGATTTTTCAACCAACCACTGGCTAATAATTTTCTATGGATGAATTTGTGTTTACTTGGAATTTTTTTATGTGTGTGCTACTTGTTGAGCCATTACACAGTACCACGCAGCTTTGGATAGATTTGATTTCATCTCATTTTGTTGATTTCTGAGCTCATGGGTGACAGAGTATTTTAGAGGATAGAAATAAGTGTGTGTCAACATTATGACAGTCCATTTGGATCAGTTTTATGATAATTTTAAATTGAAAAAGTGCAAAAATTGATTCAAGGATACCTTGCAAATGGTAAACTAGGTTTTCATGAAACTTTGAGGGAAGAAGCATTACAACAAGAAGAACAATCTAAGTAAGTTTCAATTCAATCCACTGTGTAATTTATGAAAAAATGGTTAAATTGTCTTTTGTTATTTCTACAACAGTTTGTTGTTACTTCTACAATAGTTTTCTATTAGTCCATCATAATTGCTAAAAATCACTTGAGAGTTACTTTTGAAGGTGAGTTGGCTATGGAAATGAAACACAATACTATTAATATGATCTAGGTGAGTATGGATTGAAGAAATCATTAGTAGATGACTTGTTTTGTTCATGATTGGATAATGATGACAAGTGTTTCAAGATGGTTTTTTTCTATGAAAAATGGGACCACCATTGTTTGAGGAAGTTTCAAGGTGCTATTGGGCAAGAATTGTTATAGTTAATCAATTGAGAAATCAGAGAAATATTAGTTGGTGATTTTGGTTAGTTTGCATTGAAAAATGGAAGCAATATAATAAGGGTCCTTACAACTTGGTTGATACAAAGGTATTGGGTTGCATGAGGACATGCAACATATTCAATTTGGGGGAGATGTTGGGCCATGGAATTGTCACTATTTACATCCTATTTTCCCTATTTTTAATCCCTTGTTGCTTACCCGTAACCTTTCATTAGCCCATCTTAAGGATTATATGCGAGATTTAGACCCAATCGTGTTTCCATTACATTTCTTTAGTATTTCATGTAAATTATGATTAAACATTGGAAAAATAACATATTTTTCATTTATCTTTGAAACATGGATGAGTTTCATGATTTTTTCAAAACTGGTTCCAAGTCACTTTCCATTACTACAGTACATTTTCCGCAACTTGTATGGTTCAAGTTCCACGAAAGTGGATACTTGATTTTTTTCATAGGAGGTATTATCAATTCATTATCACTATCATTACTCATGTTGTTACTATTGTTACTACTCCGTGAAGCCTCCTTGGAGAAACATATTTATTAGGGGTGATGGATTTTTATAAATCCATTATTTGTATCCTTCTTATATGTCTCAAATTATAATGTTAAATTGTTTGAAGATTAAAGGGACAAGTTGGTGGTGGATGAGAGTACATATTTGGTTTATTTACACAAAATTGAAGACCTCCATGTAATATATGAGGGACCTAACAAATTAAATGTTACTAGGAGTCCTTTGGAATTATTTTTTGTATGTTATTATGACTCACATCCCTAAATTCGAATTTGACTTCGAAGGCATCCTAAATAGCATGGAAGTTAGCAAAGATATTTGGATTAGCTTCGAATTGGTTTTGAGATCCAAATTATTAGCAATTTGTTGAGGATATTTTGGATCTTCATCAGGATATTTTGGATCTTCATTTTTTATTTGCTATGAAGAAAATCATATATAAATAAGAGTGCTCTCTCCATTCCAAGGGGGAGTACTCTTAGAGCAACAAGTCCAAGTTATGATGGAGTAGAATTATATTTCTTTTGAGATCTTTGTTAATGTAGAGTATAGTTCTCTAGTTTGCTTAGATTGTTTCTTTGATTTCTTATTTTGTAATTTAATTATGTATTCGTGTAGGATTTATTTAATTTAATTATGTAACTAGTTTCTTGATTCAATTCGTTCCTGCAATTAGATTACTCATGCAAGGTTTTGTCTATATATTTATGCAATTAAGTATTCATGTTAGATTTCATCTGTTTATTTGTTTTTTATAAATGCATTTTAGATTGGTTTGCATTCTTTCATGCCATTGAATAATTGTGCTCAATGCAAGGACTATATTTGTTGGTTTAGGTAATGACATGGATCATCTTGGCAAGGATTAGGCTCTAATTTTAAGGACTTAGTTAATTTCTTTTGTAGCATGTGTGATTTATTTTCAGCAAGTGTCGCGTGAATTTCAATTTCTACAAGACTGATTGAGGATTTCAATTATGAAATTTTCTTACTACACATCGATGGGTTTATTCATACTCATAATATGTGCAGATGGTGTGAATTTAATTTTTCATATAGTGTGAATTAGTTTTAATATTTATCTTATGCAATTTACTTTTATCTTGTCTGATTTACCCTCCATGCAACTTAGTCCTAGTACTTGTTTAGTTGGCTCATTCCTTGCCAAGACTATGTAATTGTTCATGCCAATGTATGTAAGCAAGAATATTAAACTACAACTTCAGGATAGATAAACCAGTGCTAGTGGAGAAACTGTAGCCTGCATATATTTTGCATGATAACCTTGAAACAATAAGACATACCTTTGATTGATAATTAATGTTTGGAATTTTGATTATTTTGATAAGCAATTAATTTTCCCAATAACAATTGTTGCATATTTAGTTTCCATGTATGATAATTATGTGGAATGAGGATCTCAATACCCCTTACTTCCACCATATTGTCAGTACACACACAAATACTTGATCTGCTTGCACAAAATGAAGCTCCACAAAAAATCAAATATACTAATCAAATACTTAAAATATTTATGCACATGTTAGTTCTGCATAGAAAAGTGCAGGAAGCCTTGCCCAGTCATTGATGAAGATCTATTTATAAAAAATTTCAATGAATTCCTCCACTTCTCGATCTTATTCCACCACTCCTTCTGCAGTTGTACCTTTCCAACCAATGTTTTTCTATCCAAGTCTAAATTTCTTTCTCTTAATTGAAAAAACCCTTCACTCCACTACACACTTTAAATATGCAACCATTCTTAGGAGAATGGACTCAATGTACCCAATGCAAATTTAATATTAGTTATGTCCACATGTGATGTGATAAGTTTGATGTACATTTGACAAAAGAATCGTGTTGTTGGAGCACTTGTTTTAAACGATCGTAGCAGTCATTCACATATGTGAGAAAGACACATCTCCCCAATCAATATGCCATCTCAAAGATTGAGGTGGAAACTTCTAATGGTGGCTCCGCTTCTTAATACTAAAAAATTTGATCCAGCAACAACCTATAAACGAAAGGAAATTGGCCTTTGTCTCATGCCCTCAAGTTTGAGTGGTGGTTGGATGGATCTTAGAGAAAAAACTGAGACACAATGGTTGTGGCTATATATATGCTTTGACATAGATCTTCGGCTAAATCTTCAATGGCCTCCAGAAGGCTTAAGTCCATGCCATCAATGGAATTGAAAATGTGGAAAGAAAAGACATGGTCTAAATTGACAGGAAATTTGAGAGAGGAGGTGGTGGCATGCCTTCCACTCGAATGTGTGTAAATTTCAATTGATGTGCAAATAATGATCCCGCATTGCTTTTATGCCAGCTGCAAAACTATCAAACAAGGAAACTATCAACTTTGAGGAGGAAATTCAATTCGAAACATGAAACCATTCCAAAAAAAACCAGAATAAAATTGTTTGAGGTCAATCCCGCCATTCAAAAGATCTACAAGGCCTCTAATTGAGATCCCAAATACACCATGCAGTTTAGAGAGAATTTGTACCAGTAAATGAAGGTTACGACTATCTGAAAAATGTACACAAACCAGGAGAGGAGGACTCTAACACTGATGCCTATCGGATCCATCTCTTTCTTTTGATAGCCCACTATTCTCTGAATTCAAAAAAGCTAGAAAGTGATATCAACAACATGAAGATAGGAAATCATATTCTTACCAATATCGCATATACCAATATCTCATAAAACAAGAACGAGAAGGTGGTTTGTAGGATGGATCTGATACCATGTGAGAAAGACACATGTATCCGAGCACTGCAAAACCAAAACCTCCTACATGAGAAGAGGTGATCTATTGATCTCCCTTTATCAAAATACATGACAATTTCCTCAATTTATAGGATTGAGGAAGCCCAACTAATGGGCAAGATTAACTGGGAAATTACTAAACTCCTGCATAGGCTTAGGTGGTTGTTGGATATATTTGGAAAACAATTTCAACGACTAGCAAACTCTAACAGCCACAACTTCCATACCGTTCTTTGATTTCTGATACTTAGTAATTATGTCCTTAAGTTCCTACCAAATCAACATGGTCGTCCTCCTCAATGATACTAAATTTAAATTCTTTAATGAATATCAGAATCTAGGCATTTATGGATTGATGTTTGTGTAGATAATTAAAAGGGTTTTGATGAGGGGCTAATATTTTTTTCTTTCTATGTATTTGCTTCTCCCCACAAGGGTGAGATTATTCATACCCAGTTAGACTTGTTAGGAATAATGCTGTAGACCTTGTCAACCTATTACAATTCTTCAACCATATGAATCTTTTGATCAAAGACGACTTGGAAAGGATAGAAGAAGAGAAGAATATGAACAAACATAGGAGGGTTTTCTCTCAAAAGAATAATATGAAGTGGACTGAATTGCAGTAGAAAATGATTAATTTGGCTTCTTTGTAGTACATGTGAAAAGCGAATTCAGAAAGCTTGAGCAAGCTTCCTTCTAGGAGAACTTAGCGGATTGGGTTTCGTGGAATCCTTATGAGTTTTGGACACTCACATAATATTAGCAGGATGTTTTTCCATGTTGAAAGGAATCTCTTTAGATTGAAAATCAACATATATGTTGGATATAATTATTTATCCTTCCAAGTATTAGTGAATTTATAAAGATAAGTTCAACACACTTAATATTTTTCCCTAGTAGGGATCAAGGTTGTTTAGTCAAATCAAGAACTGTTCAGTCAGTGAGGAGGTTGAAACTTACATTAAAGGAATTTTGCATATAGTAGTAATGGTTTTGCGATAAGTCTTGTTTGATATTTAAGTTTTTATTCATCATATTTATTTTCACCATTCCCAGTCGCATGAGAATGCTTCCGATGAAATCAACCCAATAGTGAATCAATAGTCGATACATGACAATAGCCAAGGGGTCGTCAGCATTGTGTATTGGAGGTGTCAACAGTAGTTCTTGGGAGGAACCCCAATGAATTTGGTCCAACAATGAGTTGAATGTTGACACATGGAGATAGAATTTTGATGGTGCATCAGGGCCAATATATTGGAGAATACCTTTTTGACTAGAGAGTGATTGAAAAAATCATCAAAATTTTTCCTACGAAGTTTGAGGTTGTAGTAGCATTTATAGAACTGTCAAAATATATTAGTCAGATGCATATTGATGAGTTGATTGGTTGCTTGGTTGAAAATTAGTCCAAGATAAATATAAAAATAGTTCATTGGAGATTGCATTCAAGTCCCATTTGTATGTCTTAGGTAAAAGAGACAGAGGTAGATTTGGAGATGGAGGAAGAGAAGAAAGAAACCCTGAACAAAGAGAAATTAGAGATGAAATAGAACCTAAGAATAAATCTCAGCAGAATCCTTGCAATTTAAGGGGGAGCAGTAGAAGAAACTGGAAACAAGGAAAATAGAGAGTTGACAAGTCCAAAGTGTAGTTTTTCCACTGTATGAAGTTTGGTCGTTATGCCAATCAATGTAGAAATTAGATGGTAGATCAATGTAAGAAGTCTACAAATATCACAGAGGAGAATAAGGAGAAACATGTGTTTCTTACTTGCAATGTACCCCATGAATGTTCAAATGACATTTGGTTTTTGGATAGTGGTTGCAGCAATCACATGAATGGAAACAAGGCTATGTTTTCTAGTATGTACACCAATGTTGAGTTTAAGGTGAAATTGGGCAATGATGTGTTGGTTGTGGAGCCAGATATTCTAGTCTCATAGATGATATTGTTTTACTCGTGCACCCCAAAGCACTGTACACTCATTCCCCAACCTTGGGGCTGTTTTCACCAACAGTTTTACAGGCCCATGGTTTTGGGTAACCCGTGGTATTTTCCCATTGTATTTTCCTTTATAAGAAAGACATTGCAATACAGCTAGGGTTGATGTATTAGGTATTATGCATTGTAAAGATCTCTGAGATCGTGAAGAGAGACTATGAGACAGTGAAGAGCAAATGCAACGACTATGCTACAGGTTGTATCCCTTCACTTTGCTAGATGGTATAATAATAAGGACTGGACATTTCAATGTGGACGTAGCCCATCTTGGGTGAACCACGATATATTGGTGTCTCTCTTGCAATGTGTTTGTGTAATTTGTATTTGCATCTTGTTTATTGTTATTGATCTACGATCTGTTAGTTTTTCATCATTTAATTCAATATGATCTAGGATCTTAACTGAGAGAACAACATGTACAACATATCAAACATAAGAGACAAGAGACACAAATCATTTCACCGGGGAAAACCAAGAAGGTGAAAAAACCCCGCAACTTCCTCAGAGATAGAATAAGCACTAATACAAAGATCACCAAGATGTATACCCAAAAGAAAAATGTCTGCAGAAGGTACTCCTACTCCACTTGTGCGCACTCCTCCTCTCTCTCACTAATGTGAAGTGAGTGAATGAGTGAATGTGTCAAATGAGAGAGTCACACTCTCTATTTATACTTTTACTTTCACTTGACCTTTACTCAACTAGATCGGCCCCAACTTAACCACTTAACATAATGCTGACTGGGATGACCCCACTAGGGTGGTCTAATAACCCTTTAACCCACATGACTCATACAGGGACAACCCCACCAAGGTGGTCTAATAACCCATCAAATATAAGTTGCGAAACTTACAATATAACTTGTGACACTTGCAAGTACAAATGATGACACTTCCAATCGGAGGAATAATACATCTCCGTTGGGGATACAATAAAGTACAAATGTAATACATACAATATACAAGTGAATATATTCTGAAGTTACAAATACATCAACACTCTCTCTTAACTAGGAAGGTATTCTCTTGACATAGTTCATCAATACATATCGCCACAAGTCTTCAATTCTGGAGTTGTATCATCATCATTGGATCACGGAGCATCATCGTCACTGCTACTGTACTAGTCATCTCGATCACTAGGCTATCTCTCAATTCTTCTCGTAATATGAAGTTCTACAGAGCCAGCCCTTTTTCATGCTGGTTGTAGACCTAGCCTCCTGTAGGTCTTCAACATCTCTGGTCATCCTGTGGAATGTGCATCAACAAAACCTCGAAAGAGCATCCAAGCTCAAACTATCGGATCTCCCAGGATCTTTTACATGTGACCACCACAAAACCTCGAAAGAGCATCCGAGCTCAAACTATTGGATCTCCCAGGATATTTTACATGTGGTCAGGAAAAACCTTAAAAGAGTGTCTTGCAACCTACAAGATCTCTAAAGAGCATCCCAGGACTTTTACGAGCACACAACTCAAGCTATCGGATCTCCAGGACTGATTACATGCCTCCTGTAGCAAAACCTCGAAAGAGTATCCAAGCTCAAACTATCAGATCTCCCAGGATCTTTTACATGTGACCACCACAAAACCTCGAAAGAGCATCCGAGCTCAAACTATTGGATCTCCCAGGATATTTTACATGTGGTCAGGAAAAACCTTAAAAGAGTGTCTTGCAACCTACAAGATCTCTAAAGAGCATCCCAAGACTTTTACGAGCACACAACTCAAGCTATCGGATCTCCAGGACTGATTACATGCCTCCTGTAGCAAAACCTCGAAAGAGTATCCAAGCTCAGACTATCATATCTCCCAAGATATTTTCTATGCTACCTGTAGCAAAAACTCGAAAGAGTATCCGAGCTTAGACCATCGGATCTCCTAGGATCTTTTCTATGCTACCTGCACAATCTGTCCACGACCAACTTGTAACAAAACCTTGAAAGAGTATCGAATCTCCCAGGATATTTTCTATGCTACCTGCACAATCTGTCCACGACCAACCTGTATCAAAACCTCGAAAGAGTATCCGAACTTAGACTATCGGATCTCCCAAGATATTTTCTATGCTACCTACACAATCTGTCCACGGCCAACTTGTAGCAAAACCTCAAAAGAGTATCTGAGCTTAGACTATCGGATCTCCCAGGATCTTTTCTATGCTACCTGCACAATCTTTCCACGGCCACGGAGTATCATCCTGATACTCATGATCATATTGATCATCATCATATAGTACATCATCCTGATGCACATCATCTGGAGCATCATCCTGATGCTCATCACACATGATCATCCTGATCATCATCGTAGCATCGTCCTGATGCCTATCATCTAGATCATCATCCTGATGCTCATCACACATGATCATCCTGATCATCGTAGCATCGTACCGATGCCTATCATCTGGAGCATCATCCTCATGCTCATCACACATGATCATCCTGGTCATCGTAGCATCGTCCTGATGACTATAATCTGGAGCATCATCCTGATGCTCATCACACATGATTTTCCTGATCATCGGAACATCGTCGCAATGCTCATCACACAGTGCTTACATCCACAGCCATGAGAAGGATCCTCCTACCACCATGCTTGGAATGGCTCATGCAAATGTGTCCCATCACTTCTTCCTTGAAGTATCTTCTATCTGAAGAACACCAAGCCTCTCTTTGAAGTACTCGAACTTCACTCTGGCTAGTGGTTTGGTCAACACATCTGCAATCTACTCATCTGTTGCAACATACTAGAGCTTCACTGCTCCTCTCTACACCATATCCATGATATAGTGATATTTGATCTCGATGTGCTTCGAATTGTCATGGAACACTAGGTTCTCTAAAAACTTCACACAACTCTGGTTGTCACAATAGATACAAGTAGCATCCAACTGTAGATCAAATAAATCAGACAGTAGCTTCTTTATCCATATTGCCTCACAACTAGCCGAATAGGCTGCAACATACTCTGCTTCAGCTGTACTCAGTGCTATGCAGGATTGCTTCGTGCTAAACCAAGAGATCACACCTGATCCTATACTGAAGCAGCTCCCTGAAGTGCTCTTCCTATCTGCAGCACTGCCTTTCCAATCTGAATCAACATAACCCTCGAGGTTAAACTTTTGATTCACATCATACTTGATCCCATAATCAATTGTATCCTTTAGGTACCTCAGAATATGCTTTACAACAACCAGGTGAACATGTCTAGGATTTGTCAGAAACTGGCTCAAGGTGTTCACCGCAAAGCAAATATCTGGTCTTGTGTTCGTCGGGTACATCAAGGACCCAATCATCTAACGATACACTGTGACATCAACCAACTCTGATGAAGCATCACTCAATAGCTTCAAGCTCGATGCCATAGGTGTGGCCATGGCCTTACAGTCCATCATCCCGAACCGCCTCAGGATCTCTACTGCATACTTCCCTTATCTAAGGAAGATTCCATCTACACTCTGCCACACCTCCATACCTAGAAAGTAATGCATCATACCGAAGTCCTTCATCTCGAACTCGGCAACAAGCTTCCTCTTTGTATCGGCAATCAACCTATCCTCTCCTGTCAAAAATAGGTCATCCACATACAATAGGAATATCACTGGATTGCCTTCCTCAACCTTGTAGTAAAGGTTGGAATCCACTTTACTCTTGGTAAAGTCTAAATTGGACAAGAAGCTTTCTATCCTGTCGTACCATGTCCTAGGTGCTTGCTTCAAGCCATACAAGGATCTCTTCAATCTGCACACATATGACTCCCTTTCATGTGTCTCAAAACCGAGTGGTTGCTCCACATACACTTCCTCTTCGACTACACCATTCAAGAAAGTTGTCTTGACATCCATCTGGTGTATCTTCCACCTCATTACTACAGCCAAAGCAAGTACTTTTCTGATGGAAGTGTATTTGGCTACAGGTACAAAAGTCTCTTCATAATCTATTCCCTCTTTCTGGGAGAAGCCACGAGCTACAAACGTCGCCTTGTATTTCTCTATGCTGCCATCTACAGCATGCTTGATCTTGTAGATCCACTTCGAAGCCACAATAGACTTCCCTTCTGGCCTTGGGACCACATCCCAAACATCATTCTTCATGATCGACTAGTATTCCTCAATCATGGCATTCTTCCATTACTGCATCCCGGATCCTGGGAACTTCAGATTCTTCAATATCTTCAATAAATAGTTTTATTGAACTTCATTGCTGGAACAAATGTTGTAGTCCATCTTTTGTAGGTGATTGTACACGATCTTTCCTACAAGTCAAATTCAATTGCATGATTAGAAACTTCTCATAGTTTTCAGAACAAAATCTTACATATAAGACATATGTCATACAATCATGCAATTATCTTAGCCAATGCTTCAATACAACATTTATCCATATCCCGTAACTTTCTAGATGCCTTCCATCTCTACTAGAACATTGTTAAGAGTGTGCACTACTCCAACATGTCAGCAAAGAGGTTTCATTCTAGATAAGTAGAAATGGAATATTGTACAGTAACATAGGCCACTTACCTATTACTATATTAGTAGTATCTTGTTCATTAATGCAATCTTTTCTAAAAATGCATAATGTACATCCTAAATCTAGGAACATAAGTATGCCACTACAACAAAATAGCCCTTTAGGGGCGGTTTTGGCTTGCGGGGATCTTGGTAACCCCCCCCCCCCCCCCTAAAAGTTTTTTTAGACCTTTGGATGCGGTCTTTTAAAACTGCCCCTAAAAGTCATGGAAATTGGACTTTTGGGGGCGGTTTTTTTAAATCCAACCCGAAAAGTCCTAAAATGTGACTTTTGGGGGTATTTTTTGGACCCCCCCCCCCTAAAATCCCAATTCTCATCACTTTTGGGGGCGGTTTGTCAAACCCCCCCCTAAAAGTCACGAGAATTGAACTTTTGGAGGTGGTTTTTTTGGAACCCCCCTTAAAAGTCATGAGAATTGAAATTTTGGAGGCAGTTGTTTGAAAACCCCCCTAAAAGCCCAATTCTCATAATTTTTGGGGGCGGTTTGTCAAAACCCCCCCTAAAAGTCATGGGAATTGAACTTTGGGAGGCGATTTGTTTGGAACCCCCCTTAAAATTCATGAGAATTGAACTTTTGGAGGTGGTTGTTTGAAACCCCCCCCTGAAAGCCCAATTCTCATAACTTTTGGGGGCGGTTTGTCAAACCTCCCCTAAAAGTCATGAGAATTGAACTTTGGGAGGCAATTTGTTTGGAACCCCCCTTAAAAGTCATGAGAATTGAACTTTTGGAGGCAGTTGTTTGAAAATACCCCCTGAAATCCCAATTCTCATAACTTGTGGGGGCGGTTTGTCAAAACCCCCACTAAAAGGCATGAGAATTGAACTTTTGGAGGTGGCTTTTTTGCAACCCCCCTTAAAACTCATGAGAATTGAACTTTTGGAGGCGTTTTTTTGGCATTGAACTCATGAGTATGCCTAGGGATTTTAGCATTGAACCATGACATATGCATTGAGAACCATGTCTAGTATTAGAAAGAGGAAAATGTCTATCATATCTCATTTGTAGGCTAATGATTCCCTATGGAGGGTGTGTGTGGCGGTTTGAGGGCTTGAAAATGGACCATGATCTTGGAGAAAAATGTTATGACCTAAGACCCTTATTTAACCTTATATCATAACATGGGCCTTGAAAATCATCCCTGGCATACCCTTCCTCAAAATGGTGAACATATCTCGCATATAGGATAAGATTCCCCATGTAGGCCTTGTGTTATAATCTAGGCCTCCATTCATGGGCCATGATCCCCAAGGTAATTCATATGGCCTTGTACCCTAAAACCTTGGTCCATGGCCTAGGGATTGAAATCCATACTTGGTGTGCCAAACCTCAAAATGGCCAACATATCTTACTCATTGGCTAAATATTACCTATGTAGTATATGGGGCCTTTGAGGTGGTCTAGGGCATCACACATGACCCATGAGCCCCTTACCCTTAGACGTTATGTTTTGAATTGATAATATGGCCCAATCAATGATAACCATTCTTGGTCACATAGAGCTTGAAATGGTCATTTCTCGCTTCTAAGCCAAATATTTCCCACATAGAGATGACATTATGGACTAGGGCCCCATTTATGGGCCCCGATCCCTTGAGGAAAATGTTATAGCCTAGGACTTTATATGTCTACCCTAGAACATGGAATAGGCCATGAGAGCCATCCTTAGTGTGCCAAACTTGAAATGAACACTATATTCCACTTACATGATAAAGATTCCCTTTATAGGGCTTGTATGGTGGACATAGGCCTATTAATGTCACATGATCCCTAGAGACAAAATGGCCTAAGTTAAGGTTGATGCAGAAGAATTATCCTTACTTACATGGCATATTTGGATGTGTGAGGTTTTGAGTTTAATTAATGTGTCCTCCCACCTTGTAAGTTTTACTCCCTCGAATTCCTCACTAGTCATGTCTTCGACAAATGATGGTCAAAGTCCAAACTATGATGATAATCTTAAAAGGTACCATGGTGGAATGCCCTCACCGTTTGGCAATTTTTGTTGGTAATTGTAAATTGTATGTCAAATCCACCCCAAGTATCTATTAGGTCCACATAAAGAAACAACAAGACCAATGTAAGAACATCTCTCCATTCTTGAAACAATGCATATCTCCATTGTAGCATTCTTTTAAACAATTTGTGAGCCTCATTGATTTTCCCATTTTATATGCAATCCCAAATCACAACATTCCACAAGACAATATTATTCTCAAGCATGTTATTAAACATTGTTGAGCTTTGTCCATCCTACCATTATGGGCATATTTCATAAGCATTATAGTACACAAAATGGTGTCTCATTGAGACATTCTATAAGCCATGTGATGAGCATATTATAATCAACCCGCCACACCAATTGTTCCAAGTGAAGATGGCATTCTTTGGAAATACATCCACAAATTATCAATGCTCTAAAAGGTCCAAGAGAATCTAGCTTGCCGCATCCAACCTTTACACTCATCCTTTCTTTTCAAAGAGGGACTTTGTTGTGGTTAGGCCACATTCTCTAATGATTCAATGTTCCTAATGGGGGAGGACCTTAATCGTACTTAAGATTTTCAAACATTATGTCAGGGATCAATGAACCCATATACATTAGTTATATTGCCCTTTACCCTTGAGTCTAAAGTATAAATCGCTAGTCATCTATCAATAGGTGGTAATTTGGTTTTCTAGATCCATGTTTATGGGATCCTACATCATTGCCATAACTCTTGAAAATCCTCTCAATCCTCTAGTCGAGCAATCGCATCCTCCCCATATCATTTTGGTGAATTTATACATGTTATACATTTTGCATTTTGTTTATTGAATTAACACTAAGTCTAGTTTTTTTACTCTTATTTTGTTTTTCAAAATGATTTGTTTCTTAGGTGCATTATTGCCCCTTATGTTCCACAAGAGAATTTTCATTTAGAAGGCCTAGGCATTTGAAGAAATGTCTCCTTAAGTGAGGTTTTTTTTCTTGGGTTAATTAATTGCTCCCTTTTCTCCTTCAAGTTATCATTGACAAGTTTCTCGCCTCATCCCAACTTAGATTTTGTCAACTTTGTGGGATTTGTGTCTATTCATGATAATCTCTTATGGGAACTTGACAATCTTTCAACATTTCTCTCCTCCCATTTCCATTTATCATGTGCTAGTGTAGATTCACCAGTTGCTAACTTGAAAGGGAAATTATAAATGTTTTATTATAATGCAAGGATAATAACTCCATGTCCACTTCTTCCACATCCTCCTCCTCCTCTTGCATTCAATTCTAATTTATATATCTTCTTTATGCTCTCTTTTCCCTTTTTAGTATCAAGGTCATTTGCAATATTAATATTTTACCATTTCCACAATCTCATTCCTTATCCTTTGTTGATTCCATTTCTTTGGTGTCGTTTCTATCTTAAATTCATTTAGTTTCATGTATATAGCCTCTTATTTGGTCTCCTAGTTATTTTTTCTTCCTCCTCCCCTCCTTGGATATGATTTTAATCTGTTGTTTGATTAGTGTGTATTGTATCCTTCATTATTAATTTGTCTTTAGTTTCATTATGATCTTGATTGTCTTCTTTATTTATTCCTTGAGATTTATATCCCTCCTTCTCCATCTTCTCGTGGTTATTCACCTCATGAGTGAGTTTAATGAAGCAAGGGACCTTGGTTTGGGTTTCAAAGGGATGAGCCTAGGTAGAGGTACTGGGCAATTTTGGTTGAATAACTACCACTCAAACTTGGCTCCTAAGACAAAGGAAGTCTTCTCTTTGTAGTGCATACAGTTGGGGCTTGTTTCTTGAAATAATTCCCCCATAAATGAAGAAGACGAAGAAAGACATATTTTCCATCTGCTCAAGTTATATAATCTTATTGAACAGTAATAAAGGTCAAACATTACTTTTCAAAATTGTTCTCTAATCCATGATTTTTGTTATTAGGATTCCTAGTTCACTAAATAACAAATGTTTGGAACATTGTTTAATAGGAAAACACCATACACTTTCTACTTACTCTCAAAACTTAAAATTGAAGAGACTGGACACTATCATCTATAAAGCAAAGGATGCACTCTTTTCTTGTAATCTAACCTTTATATTCTTGTAACTTATTTGGAATTATAGTAGTAGGAGTTGGTGAATGCTAAAAAAAATCACCATATCAACTAAACTTGCCATCAAAATATGTCGATATGCTGCATAGTCAAGACTTGGTCAATTTGGCTAGACTTGATCAAAATTTCATAAACTCAGTTAGGTTTAGTGACAATTTGAAAAACTTAGCTAGGATTTATCAAAACTCTATAAATTTAGTAACACTAAATCAAACATTGGCTAGACTTGTCAAAACTCAACAAAATTGGTTAACTTGAAAAAAATTATGTTAAATGTTGCAATATATAAAGTTTTATTGGTGTATATTTTGAACCTTCTTCTTTTGTCATCAAGACAGTACCTATGGTCAATGGGGCTCGGCTATGTGATCCAAAGAGGATGGATGAAGTAAGGAGCTCCATCACTCCTAACATCAGGGTCGAGGTGAAGAGTGTCCAAATGAGGACTTGTTGCTCGGTTTAGACTCAAGATTAGTACTCTATGCGGGGAGAGTCAAACTCCACCACCTCTTATAATTCATTTGTTTGTTAGGTTGGAGGTTTTTGGACTTTGTAGTAGGAGGCCCTAAGAATTCTTGATGAGGTTGGATGACCAATCTAGTGGGGCTCGAGATGAAACTTGAGATCTTAGGGATTTGGTACCCAAAGTGTTGAGGATATCAGCGTTCAATTTTTTGCCTTGAGTTAATGGGACAATATGGGACACCACACTTCTAGTTTGAAGCAAGAGCAAATATAACAATGAGAAAGAAAACGAGAAACCATGTATACCTAAATGTCCAATAAATACCATGCTTCTCGTGTGAAGTAAGAACAAAGATAACAATGTGAAATAAAATGAGAAACCATATACCTAAATGCCCAATCAAGAAATACAAAGTTGGCTCAATAGTAGTCCATCCTAAATTAATAGAAAATGAGAGTGATATGCTCAATATCTCTTGATGAAAAGATAAAAATAACTTTATTTGGGATCAACATTGATTAGATAGATTTTTCTTGGGAACACTCAAAGGACGGGGATTGTTGTCTTCTACACCATGTATTCTTGCATTCTTTTAGGTTGGGGTTAGTTAATAGGTTCCGCATCAAGCAGTTTCCATCTAAATTGGATGCAACGCATGATATGGTACCATGCTTAAGTGTCACCAAATGGGTCCACCTAAATTTGGGCAAGTTTTTGAAGTGTGTAGTATGAAAAGGAAAAACTAGCCCCTACTGCCCATGTGGAGAGAGAAGAAGAGACACATGAAGGAGAAGAGCCTTGATCATGTAAATAAAATAAAAGAGACCTGAATTAATGAAGAGAGACGAAGATATCCACTTAGGTAGAAATCTAAGAACCGTGGTTTCCATATTGCATTTGTTAGAGGATAACTAGTGTGTTGACTACAAGCCCTATACCTATTACAATGGATTTCGACCATTCCAAGTCAAAAACCACTTGATCATCCACTTCACCCACTACCTTTTGGGGATCAATGATTGGTGTGCAATGCCCAATAGCCTTCAAGTGATTATGTCATGTAACAACAGTTAGATGCTTTGCAAAAAGTGGAGAAATCAAACAACAACAATCAATGAAAAACTCGGTCACACATAATCATAAAAGCATCGACATGCATCAAGAGTGCGAGCTCTTGTCGAAAGCGACCAAAGCATCATCGCTCTAACTCACATAGTGGAGAAGATCCATAATGACATTTGACACTTGTTCCAAGAAACTGAGAAGTCGAGCAACAACATCCCACACTACTTGTAGAATCAGGACAAACTTGTCGTCATAATCATCATCACCCTCATCATCATCATTCTTGTCATCAATGTCATCCTTGTCATATGAAATTATCACCATCTTAAATAAATTTACATATCTAAAATATCATTGTCATCATCATCATCAATCCAAAATCACAAGTTTGACAAGAAAACCCAGGAGGAAGCTAATCATGGCGTATTTAGCGTCCCTATGTTTTTGGCAGGTTTTTTTTATATAATTATGGCATAATTTTGACGGATTGTAGAGATTGCAAATTTTAATCACAACAATTGAACTAAATAGGTTTTCCAATTAAAATGAGAGTTTCTCAATTCATTTGTGATGTTAAAATTTAAGAAATTGCATTGTTTCGTTGTCAAAATTGCAAATTTTCAATGCATCCTGTCCACGTCAAATAACTTGCAAAGGAAAAAGAAGAATGCAATGCTCCATGATTTGCTTGCTCCTAAAATCTGTGGATACATATGGGTGATGTAAAAGTAGAAGAATGCAATGCTCCATGATAGGCTTGCTCCTAAAATCCATGGCTAAATATGGGTGATGGAAAACTAAAAAATGTTCAATAATGTTTGACTTAAAGAAAAACACATCAAAACATAATAAAAACAAATATTAAAAAACACTACAAAAAAATATTAAAAAAACAATAAAGAAGCAAACAAAAAAATCTCATCAAAACAAAACAAAGAGCAAATCACAGTGCATAAACATGAAAGAACAAAACCAATAAACAATAAACCTCTGCGCTAGCATTTAGGGCTTATTTCCTTGATATTTGCCTCACCGATTGCTCTTTCTTCTGTCACCTACCCAAATTATGAGAATATTTATTTTATTTCCAAAATACTTTATGTTAAATTAGAATTATAAAGTTTTGTAATTATGACCAAGTTTGGTCAAGGATGATTGTAATTACTGATTATTATTATTAAATAAATTAAAATAGGAGACAAACACCCAAGGGAACTATTAAATGAGTGTTCACTGACCCATTAGGAGGAATGGAAACTGTTAGAAGGCATGGGGCAGATGGCATCATTTGCACTCCACCACTAGCTGTTGGTTATGGGACAACTACCCCTAAATTTGTGGAATTATCCCCCAGGTGGGTGGAAGAGAGCATTCAACTCATTAAGGACCAGTTAACCACTAAAAGGCCCAGGCAACCTAGATAAGGGAATTCGAATTGAACAGGCAGCTCCTACAATATTTTCTGCAGAAATATTTCCTCAAGTGTATCAGGTGATCACTGAGAGATTCGAATAGGGAGGCTATGTGAGAGTTCATATATTGTAAGTCTTCTAGTTATTCTGAGAAGGAAAGCAGAGGTGCTGGTGCAGGTCTCTTTGATTGTTGAGTCCTTATGACTGGATAATCTATATTCTACTGCAAGTTGATGAACTAAGGATTCTACAGACTCTTCTTCCTAGTGGTTCACTAAACAGGCTCGGGGGTCCTAAGGCAAGTAATTTGGTTGTCTTTGGGAATAGGTTGAGTGGAACAGGTTCCTTGGGATGTTTGTTTCTCCTACAGTCAACCAGGTTCTACTGTTCTTACTTTTGTTTACAGTTAAATGTTTTCTACATGGTAGAATTATTATTTATAGTTATACAGAAGAAACTATTTCATTTTCTGACTTAAAGATGATATGTTTCAAGAATGATTAAGTAATTTAAATGAATGATTAAATTATTTTCTGTATTTTTTCCATACTGTTATCTGTATAGTACTCTAGTACGGAAAAGTAAAATTAATAGTGATAAGTGATAGGCAAAATGCCATTTGAATGAAAACATAAACACAATAGTATTTCTTGTTAAATTCTGTCATTTCAATCATAAGTTAAAACACAGGAAATAGTACAACATAGTATAAACAGAAGTATAACATTTCCTCTATTTCTTAAATAAAAGAAAAACATATTTTATTTATGCACAAATCTATATTTTCCATTTCAACTACATCTATTTTAGATAGTAACAATATGCATTTCAATATTATAAATTCCATGTTTTCAAGAACTTCATATTCTAAGAAATATATAGCAACTGCAAATCATTCTCTATAACAGAGTGTTACTTACAATTGATAAGTAAACACTTATTATTATTTTCATCACTATTTATCACATCTATATTAATATAGATTTAAATCATTAGATATAAATACTTTCACTATAAAAATAAAAATCCTAAGATATCACAGACCCTAGATTCTAAATGTTTATTTAGTACATAGTTCCATAAATTACTTATCAAACCATTCATGGAAAACACTGTTATTATTTATGAAGTTATAGCAGACATATTTTTTCCAAACCCTAAACCATATTTTATAACCTTATTATCTTTTATTCATGACAAAATTACCAACAAGACACTTAACATCACTTAGCAGAAAGCATGATTTTAGTACCAATGTTTAACAAATAGCTTACAACCCTAACAAGAATTATACACTGTGTCGAAACCATTAGAGACACGAGTTAAGGCCCAGTTCATGGGTTCAATTTCTCAGTACAATTCAAGGTTGCCAATGAAACCTACAGGGTAGCGTTTCATTAGTTAAAACAAAATCGAACCCTGTGGCAATAGCCATTTCAAAACATACGAAAGACCAAATTTTACAACATCAATATTTTAAACTTGAATTCCAAAAATGATACGAAGTACAGGTCTATCTACCAACAGATAAGCAACGAACCACTCTCAGCCAAAGACAACTATCGTTGTTCGAAACCAAATCAACAGTTATACAAATGATTTCTCAACCATTACTTAAACAAAAACATTTAAATACGTGACGAGCCATTGTCTTACAGAAGTAAGTAAACCCTCGGCTCTTGATTTCATGTTCAACAATTTATCAAAAATTCGACAAGGTTTGTTTTGCGGACCTTTCAAGGTTCCAACTTTACACAGGGTCTATCGCTTATCAACCAGAAGCATTAAAACAAGTTCAAGGTTCCAAAACTACACAGGGTTTTCCCCTTAACAAACAATAGTACAAACACAAGTTTGAAGTCATTTTCAAACGATGCAGCAAGTCACTTCAGAGCCGATTGACAACTAAATACTGAGGGTTTATCCTCTTCATAGCATTTATAAAAATAAAACATTAAAACTTAACACTTGGCCATTACTCCGAATAGGGTCGTTTATTTCCAACTCTCGACACATTGCATTCACCATCTAAACCATGCCAAAGGCACCTACGAGGTTTCAAGAACCACCGAGGCTTACCAAGAAGTAGTTGTAGCATCCCCATTCCAAGTCTTGTTCATAGAAATCCTCCAACGAAGTAGTATCACAGTATTACAATCATTGTCATGAAACCTTACCTTTAGTGTCGTAGCTCCTGGACTTGGACACCCCACACCAACAAAATGATGAATGCCTGATAGCATTTGTAGCAAACACGAGTTCAAACTCAGAAGACCATTTCATAAATTGGAGAATCGAACCCTAGTTCGAATTCCACTCAACAAACTAACAGAAGAACCTCCTCACAACTACAATGGTTGTATCGTGGCTCTATTGCACAAGATTAAAGGCCTATAACATATAAACTTCCTCTCACAAGTCTAAGGTTCGAAATCGAGGAAGGAGTCCTCCTCATAGAAAAATTCGAAACCCTACATTGTAGCAACCCGGTCAGCTCCTCAACCTTACCACTAAACACGAAATTAAGACCGGGAAAGCAATACATTGCCACTTACCAACGATAGACTAGGGTTTCTTTCTAAGCCCTAGATCTTGTAGAGATCAACGGTGGATTAGCTTCCAATCGAGCACGTTGATATTCGAGCGATCATTGCAATCAATACACATTGATTGTTGCATCTACCAAATTGCAAAGTCAGCAGACCGAGAGCTAGTGCATGGCACAACTCAGCAATATTTAGTGCTTTATGTAAACACAATCACGTGGAGACATCCAACAAAGATTCCACCTCACTTAACAGTTGAACGACGTTAATGCTAGGACCTGTCATTGCCAGTTCGAAAGCATGCCAAGTACGAGCTTTAATACCCTGTCAACAATATAATCATTGCAATGTTAGATCCATAGTGCATTTGTTATAATAGTTCTTAAGGTTTATTATACCAGGCATCGTGATATTAGTTATATGCTAATGTATGGTGCGAAAAGGCATAGTTAAGGTAGATTATAAATATTTCATTTCTATAGATTTTGTATAGTCATAGGGTAAAGTTATATATATATCATATATTAACCATATATTGTTAATCACTTGATAAATGGAGACTTTAGATATAGTCTAAGTTATGTTAACACGTCATATAATGTTAGTTCATAGCATAAACATTATATTCATTATATATTTCATATATTAGCTAGGTAGTGTAAACATTGGATAAATGTGAGACTATAGTTATAGTATAAGATTTTATTAATGCACAATATAATGCTAGTCCATTTCACAATAGCATAAACACTATATTCACAAGATTTCAATAATGTGACAAATGGACAAATACCACTTAATGTTAACGATAATAGTCATATTAGGATGATTTTTCATAAATAATAAATATAACATGTAAAAGCAAATTGACAACATGATTATAATAACACTGAAGAGTTTGTAAGCCAGCACGTAAACTAGAATTGGAACCAAAATATCCATACCTCCAGTACCTTGTTTTGCAAGGAAGTACTTAGTATTCTTCATATTACATTGACAATGAATTGAAAGACACATGTACTCTTAACTCATGTTTGTCGTAGAATTGCTTACCTACATTCTGCCCCAGGGTACCTCATAGGACCCCTTCATCATCATTCAGAACAAACGGTCAGCAAAATCACCAAGAAAAATATAATAATACAAACCTATGTACAACATGTAGTTACTGTTAGAACTTAACAGATCTGAAACTTGTAAACTTGTGTTACGATCATAAAATGTCTTTCGTTAAAGAGATTAGCATCCATTTAAATCTAAAATAGCAAATACAACTACATCATATTTTATTATGGGAATTTCGACGTGTCATCTTATTAATTATCTTAGTTAAGAGATTTAACTATTTTTATATGTTCTGCATTAACAAATTCATTAATTATTGCTATTTAAAAATTTTAATTTTTTCGGTATTTTATGGGATGTTACATGTGGTATCAGAGCTCACGTTCGAACTCTAGGACTGAAAAGGTCCAAAGAACACGTAACATAAAATTTTATTACAGCAGAAAATTCACTAATACAAATTTAAACTATTTATGTTATACAGAAATTGTTTTTAAGCTACAAGTATGGAAGGATCAGTTGAACATATGGAGGACATATTTTAACCCAACAGTCATAGCATGGGACAGCATTATGAAGGAGAAGTCCATGGTGAATTAAATGACAATTCATCATAATTGTTACGTGCATTTCAAGAGTTAAAAGCATAAATCAGATCCGTAAAACAAGACAATGAGAAAATTTTGAAAGCACAAGAAGAACTTAACCAAGTACTATTCGATCAATGCCCAACTGATGAACATGATATAGGGGTTGAAAATACCTCCAAGATTGAAGACTTACCTCATCGAGATAGGGGTAATAAAATGAAAACTGATGATGCGAACAACATTTCTACATCATCAGAAACTGCCAATGAAAAGTGCAAAAAGAAACGTAATTATTCAAGTGATAGCAGCGAAGGAGATTACAAACCCAAAAGAAAAAGTCACAAACAGTATGAACAGATTTCTGGGGAGTTCAAGAAAATCAAACCCCAACCTTCAATGGTGAAACTGAGAAAGGAGAGACAGCAGAAGCATGGTTGTTCGGCATGAAAAAGTACTTCCAAATTTATGATTATTCTAAATCATTGAAGGCAAAGATGGCAATATACAACTTGATTGGGAAGGCATATATTTGGTGGAAGGACATCAAAAGAGTGAAGGGCATCAAAGACAAGAATGTGAATTGGAGTACTTTTAAAAGGTACTTCAAGAAAAAGTTCTTATCTGAACAATACTATGAAGAAAAATCCAATGAATTATATGATTTAAAGCTGGGAACTATGAACATGAAAGAGATGAATAGTAAATTTATGAATTTGCTGAGGTATGTGCCATACCTCGTGGAAGAAAAATCGAAGATTCAAAGATACCTGAGTTGTCTACCTTTCAACATCAAGGACAGAATAGAGTATGACAATCCAAAGACCTTAGAAGAGGCCATGAGGAAAGCAACTTTCTGTTATGACACTAATTGGAAAAGAGAAGGGATATCTAACTGGAAAAATCATAAACCTAGCAACTTTGAGCTGAAAAAGAAAAATTTCAAGTTTAGTGGAAATTTTGGTTTCCAAAAGAAAAATTTCCAAAATCGGAATTTTCAAGGAAACAATCCCTAAAAAATTAGCAGCAAAATTTTACAGTTCCTAGAAATACTCCCAATGCTACCAAAACTAATGACCAAAAGGCACCTATCAAATGTTTTGAGTGTCAAGGTCCTCATTATGCTTTAGAATTCCCCAAGAGGAAGCGGAGAGCTAACAATATTCATTCCATACAGACTGAACCTACTGTGGGAGACTTGGCAAGAGAGATGCTCAGAATTAATGCAGCTCTAGACAACAGGTAAGCAGAACATCAAGTCTCTATGGTAGAGATTGAAGGTATGCTACAAAACCACCCTGTTACTATTTTGATTGATCCAGGTGCTAGCTTGAGTTATATATCACCAGATGCTGTATAAAGTTGTAATTTGAAAATAGAAAAATTCAATAAATCCTGGTTAGTTAGACTAGCAACAGGAACAAAAAGAAAAGTATATGATTTTATTGAAAGTTGTGTTTTATCTATGAATCAATTAAAGACACAAACCAAGTTGAATGTTTTACCTTTAGGATCCTATGACATCTTGATTGGAATGGACTGGCTAGAAGCCCATCATGTCATTCTGAATTGTTATGATAAAAGTTTTACTTATTTAAATGATGAAGGAGAAACAGTAGAAGTAAAAGGTATTCCAAGAAATACATCACTTAGACAGATTTCAGCTATGCAAGTAAAGAGAGCAATTAGAAAAGGATGTCAAATGTTTGCAGTGAATGTAGTGAATGATGAGTTGATTACTAAAGAGGACAAACTGAAACTAGAAGCTATACCTGTCCTAAAGGATTTCCAAGGTGTTTTTCCTGAAGAGATCCAAGGATTACACCGTGAAAGAGATCTAGATTTTACCATTGAATTAATACCGGGTGCAGTACCGAATTCTAAAGCTCCATATAGGATGAATATACTGGAATTGAATGAATTGAAATCATAGTTGAAGGAACTAATTGATAAAAACTATATAAGACCCAGCATGTCTCCTTAGGGAGCACCTGTTATATTTGTTAAAAAGAAAGATGGCACTCTAAGGCTTTGTATAGATTATTTCCAACTGAATAAGATGACAATCAAGAATCGATATTCGTTGCCCCGCATAGACGATCTATTTGATCAGCTACGTGGAGCAACGATATTTTCAAAGATTGATTTAAGGTTAGGATATCATCAAGTTCGTGTGAAGGATGAGGATATTTTTAAAACATCCTTTAGAACTCGATATGGACAATATGAGTTCGTAGTCATGCCATTTGGATTGACTAATGCCCCGGCTGTATTTATGTGTTTAATGAACAATATTCTGCACAAATACTTGGATAAGTTTTGCTATTGTGTTCATAGATGACATTCTAGTGTATTCTAAAATTAAAGAAGAACATGACGAACATCTACGTATTATCTTACAAGTTCTGAGAGATCATCAGTTATATGCTAAGTTTAGTAAATGTGACTTTCACAAGGATAAGATTCAGTATTTAGGACACATAATCTCTAAGGAAGGAATCTTAGTTGACCCCGATAAAATAAAAGCCATTAATGAATGGCCGGTTCCTAAGGATGTGTCGGATGTACGATCATTTATGGGTATTACTGGATATTATAGAAAATTTATAGAAGGTTTTTCAAAAATTGCAAACCCCATAACCTCCTTACAGAAGAAGGGGAAGAAGTTTATATGGGATCAGAAATGTTCAGATAGTTTTAAGAACTTAAAGGAATTACTAACTACAACACCTATTCTGAGGATTGCAGATCCTAATAAGGATTTTACAGTATGCACTGATGCATGTAATGATGGACTCGATGGAGTCCTAACACAAGAGGGACATGCTGTTGCATACGAGTCTAGAAAGATGAAAATACATGAGAAGAATTATTCTACTTATGATCTAGAATTATTAGCAGTAATTCACGCTTTAAAAATGTGGCGTCACCACCTTATTGACAGAAAATTTACCTTGTTGACAGATAACATGGGGCTGAAGTATTTATTAGATCAGACAAATTTGAACGCTAGACAAGCTAGATGGTTAACTTTTCTAAGTGAATATGATTTCGAAATTCAGTACATAAAAGGGAAAGAGAACAAGGTTGATGATGCATTAAGTCGTAAAGCAAAGTTGAATTTTATTTCAGCCATCAGTACATACTCAACAGATTTAAAAAATCAGATCTTTGAAGGGATTGAAATGGAGAAAATTACAAGAAAAGACAGCAGATAGCAATTCTGAAAATTCTATGGTAGATTACAGTTTAAAGAAAACGGACTGTTGTTGTACAAAAACAGATTGTATGTACCCAACATACCAAAAGTAAAAATTCTGATTTTAGATGAGATGCACAAAAGTCATTATTTTGGTCATCCAGGTTATCAGAAAACCATCACTATGTTACGGAAAGAGTACTATTGGCCCAGAATGAAGAATGAAGTAGAAGAATATATAGCTAAGTGTTTAGACTGTCAAAAAGGGAAGGTTGAACATCAGCATCCAGCTGGACTGTTACAACCATTGCCTATACCTAGCTGGAAATGGGAGATCATAAGCATATATTTTATTACCGGACTACCCAAAAATCAGAAACAAAATGACTCCATCATGGTGGTAGTGGATAAACTCAGCAAGGAAGCACACTTTATACCTGTAAAAACTACTCATAAGGCTCCAGACATTGCATAAATCTTCATGAAACAGATTTTTCGATTAAATGGGATACCAAAAGTGATAGTTTCAGACTGTGATTCTAAGTTTACTAGAAACTTTTAGAGGTCTTTGTTTAAAGGGTTGAATACAACCTTAAACTTCAGCACAACATTTTATCCACAAACGGATGGACAAACAGAAAAAGTGAATAAGGTATTGGAATACATTCTTAGGATGTATGTTAAGGATCAGCCTGGTAAGTTGGAGGACTACTTGCATTTAGCAGAATTTGCATATAATAACCATTATCATGCATTAGCCAGGATTAACCCTTTTGAAATTCTTTATGGTAGGAAATGTGATACACCTATTTCTTGGAATGACCCAGTGAATAGAGTTATTTTAGGACCTGAATTGTTGCAGGAATTAGAACTAATTGTGAAACAGGCACAAAGAAATCTTAAAGCTACCCAAGATAGGCAAAAGAGTCAAGCAGATATTAGAAGGACTCATAAAGAGTTCCAGGTTAGTGCACATGTTTTTCTTAAGGTGAGACCGAAAAAGAGTTCATTGAAATTGGGAAGCTGTGCCAAGTTGGAACCCAGGTATTGTGGTCCTTTCAAAATTTTGTTAAGGGTTGGACCCATGGCATACCAACTGGCTTTGCCACCAAATCTGAAGATACATAATGTTTTTCATATATCATTTTTAAAGAAATATGTACATGATGCTACTCATGTTGTACAGGTGGGACAAGACGACGATTTTCAGGTGGAACCGGACTGTATCCTTGAAAGGATGGAAACTCTACTCTGGAATCGCACCATTGGGCAGGCAAAGGTGCAATGGAAGCACCTTAGCCCAGAAGAGGAAACCTGAGAGTTGGAGAGTAGTATGCGGGCAGCATACCCAAATCTGTTTTAGGAACACTCATAGAGTGATTAAACAACATCGAGGATGATGATGAGACTTAAGGGGGGGTGTATGTCACCTACCCAAATTATGAGAATATTTATTTTATTTGCAAAATACTTTATGTTAAATTAGAATTACAAATTTTTGTAATTATGACCAAGTTTGGTCAAGGATGATTGTAATTACTGATTATTATTATTAAATAAATTAAAATAGGAGACAAACACCCAAGGGAACTGTTAAATGAGTGTTCACTGACCCACTAGGAGGAATGGAAGCTGTTAGAAGGCATGGGACAGATGGCAACATTTGCACTCCACCACTAGCTATTGGTTATGGGACAACTACCCCTAAATTTGTTGCATTATCCCCCAGGTGGGTGGAAGAGAGCAGTCAGCTCATTAATGACCAGTTAACCACTAAAAGGCCTAGGCAACCTAGATAAGACAATTCAAATTGAGCAGGAAGCTCCTACAATATTTTATGCAGAAATATTTCCTCAAGTGATCACTGACAGATTCGAATAGTGAGGCTATGTGAGAGTGCATTGTAAGTCTGCTAGTTATTCTGAGAAGGAAACCAGAGGTGCGGGTGCAGGTCTCTTTGACTGCTGAGTCCTTATGACTGGATAATCTATATTCCACTGCAAGTTGATGAACTAAGGCTTCTACATACTCTTCTTCCTAGTGGTTCAGTGAACAGGCTCGGGGGTCCTAAGGCAAGTAATTTGGCTGTCTTTGGGAATAGGTTGGGTGGAAAAGGTTTCTTGGGTTGTTTGTTTCTCCTACAGTCAACCAGGTTCTACTATTCTTACTTGTGTTTACAGTTAAATGTTTTCTGCATGGTAGAATTATTATTTACAATTATACAGAAGAAACTATTTCATTTTATGATTTAAAGATGATATGTTTCAAGAATGATTAAGTAATTTAAACGAATGATTAAATTCTTTTCTGTATTTTTCCCATACTATTATCTGTATAGTACTCTAGTACAGAAAAGTAAAATTAATAGTGATAAGTGATAGGCAGAATGCCATTTGAATGAAAATATAAACACAATAATATTTCTTGTTAAATTCTGTCATTTCAATCATAACTTAAAACACAGGAAATAGTACAGCATAGTATAAACAAAAGTATAGCATTTCCTCTATTTATTAAATAAAAGAAAAACACATTTTATTTCTGCACAGATCTATATTTTCAAATTCAACTACATCTATTTCAGATAGTAATAATATGCATTTCAATATTATAAATTCCATGTTTTCAAGCACTTCATATTCTAAGAAATATATAGCAGTTGCAAATCATTCTCTATAACAGAGTGTTACTTACAATTGATAAGTAAACACTTATTATTATTTTCATCACTATTTATCACATCTATATTAATATAGATTTCAATCATTAGATATAAATACTTTCACTGTAAAAATCAAAACCCTAAGATATCACAGACCCTAGATTCTAAATGTTTATTTAGTACACAGTTCCATAAATTACTTATCAAGCCATTCATGGAAAACACTGTTATTATTTCTGAAGTTATAGCGGACATTTTTTTTCCAAACCCTAAACCATATTTATATAACCTTATTATCTTTTATTCATGACGAAATTAGCAACAAGACACTTAACATCACTTAGTAGAAAGCACGATTTTAGTACCAATGTTTAACAAATAGCTTACAACCCTAACAAGAATTATACATTGTGTCGAAAGCATTAGAGACATGAGTTAAGGCCCAGTTCACGGGTTCAATTTCTCAGTACAGTTCAAGGTTGCCAACAAAACCTATAGGGTAGGGTTTCATTAATTAAAACAAAATCGAACCCTGTGGCAATAGCCATTTCAAAACATACAAAAGACCAAATTTTACAACATCAATATTTTAAAATTGAATTCCAAAATGATACGAAGTACAGGTCTATCTACCAACAGATAAGAAACTAACCACTCTTGGCCAAAGACAACTATCGTTGTTCGAAACCAAATCAACAGTTATACAAACGATTTCTCAACCATTACTTAAACAAAAACATTTAAATACAAGACGAACCATTGTCTTACAGAAGTTAGTAAACCCTCGGCTCTTGATTTCATGTTCAACAGTTTATCAAAAAGTTGACAGAGTTTACTTTGTGGACCTTTTAAGGTTCCAAATTTACACAGGGTCTATCCCTTATCAACTAGAAGCACTAAAACAAGTTCAAGGTTCCAAAACTACATAGGGTTTTTCCCTTAACAAACAACAGTACAAACACAAGTTCAAAGTCATTTTCAAACAACGCAGTAAGTCACTTAAGAGCCAATTGACAAATAAATAATGAGGGTTTATCCTCTTCACAACATTTATCAAAATAAAACATTAAAACTTAACACTCGACCATTACTCCGAACAAGGTCGTTTATTTCCAACTCTCGACACATCGCATTCACCAGCTAAACCATGCCAAAGGCACCTATGAGGTTTCAAGAACCACCGAGGATTACCAGGAAGTAGTTGCAGCATCCCCATTCCAAGCCTTGTTCATAGAAATCCTCCAACGAAGTGGGTACCTGCCAGTCACAATTTGCAAAGGATTAAAAACAAGAAAATGCAGATATAAAGTAAGTATCACAGTATTACAGTCATTATCATGAAAACTTACCTTTATCGTCGAAGCTCCTGGACTTGGACACCCCACACCAACAAAATGGCGAATGCCTGATAGCAGTTGCAACAAACACGAGTTCAAACTCAAAAGACCATTTCATAAATTGGAGAATCGAACCCCAGTTCGAATTCCACTCAACAAACTAACAGAAGAACCTCCTCACAACTACAATGACTGTATCGTGGCTCTACTGCACAATATTAAAGGCCTGTAACATATAAGCTTCCTCTCACAGGTCTAAGGTTCGAAACTGAGGAAGGAGTCCTCCTCATAGAAAAACTCTAAACCCTACATTGCAGCAACCTGGTCGGCTCCTCAACCCTACCACTAAACGCGAAATGAAGACCAGGAAAGCAATACATTGCCACTTACCAACGAAAGACTAGGGTTTCTTTATAATCCCTAGATCTTGTAGAGATCAACGATGGATTACCTACCAGTCAAGCACGTTGATATTCGAGTGATCATTGGTATCAATACCCATTGATTGTTGCATCTACCAAATTGCCAAGTCAGCAGACCGAGAGCTAGTGCATGGCACAGCTCAGCAATATTTGGTGCTTTATGTAAACACAATCACATGGAGACATCCAACAAAGCTTCCACCTCACTTAACAGTTGAACGACGTTAATGCTAGGACCTGTCATTTCCAGTTCGAAAGCATGCCAAGTACGAGCTTTAATACCCTGTCAACATTATAATCATTGCAATGTTAGATCCATAGTGCATTTGTTATAATAGTTCTTAAGGTTTATTATACCAGGCATCGTGATATTAGTTATATGCTAATGTATGGTGCGAAAAGGCATAGTTAAGGTAGATTATAAATATTTCATTTCTTTAGCTTTTGTATAGTCATAGGGTAAAGTTATATATATTTCATATATTAACCATATATTGTTAATCACTTGATAAATGGAGACTTTAGATATAGTCTAAGTTATGTTAACGCATCATATAATGTTAGTTCATAGCATAAACATTATATTCACTATATATTTCATATATTAGCTAGGTAGTGTAAACATTGGATAAATGTGAGACTATAGTTATAGTATAAGATTTTCTTAATGCACAATATAATGCTAGTCCATTTTACAATAGCATAAACACTATATTCACAAGATTTCAATAATGTGACAAATGGACAAACACCACTTAATGTTAACGATAATAGTCATATGAGGATGATTTTTCGTAGATAATAAATATAGCCTGTAAAAGCAAATTGACGACATGATTATAATAACACTGAAGAGTTTGTAAGCCAGCACGTAAACTAGAATTGGAACCAAAATATCCATACCTCCAGTCACTTGTTTTGCAAGGAAGTACTTAGTATTCTTCATATTACATTGACAATGAATTGAAAGACACATGTACTCTTAACTCATGTTTGTCGTAGAATTTCTCACCTGCGTTCTACACTTGGAAACAGGATTCAAATGCCTTAGCTAAACGTAGCTAAGTAAATCCCAGGGTACCTCGTAGGACCCCTTCATCATCATTCAAAACAAATGGTCAGCACAATCACCAAGAAAAATATAATAATACAAACCTATGTACAGCATGTAGTTACTTTTAGAACTTAAGCAGATTTGAAACTTGTAAACTTGTGTTACGATCATAAAATGTCTTTCGTTAAAGAGATTAGCATCCATTTAAATCTGAAATAGCAAATACAACTACATCACATTTTATTATGAGAATTTCGACGTGTCATCTTATTAATTATCTTAGTTAAGAGATTTAACTATTTTTATATGTTCTGCATTAACAAATTCATTAATTATTGATATTTAAAAATTTTAAATTTTTGGGTATTTTACGGGATGTTACACCTGCCTCCCCGACCACCCTCCCTACCTCCATCCTTGAGTTCTGCGGCACAGGTAAGATCACTCCACGGCAACTGAAGCACTGGGATGAATGGTGACAGAGAACATTTGTTCCATAGCATCGACATGGTAACCTAGCAACTCAAACTCATATTGACAAAGCACCAAGAACTCATGGTGATAGAGAGTTGAAGTGATGTACATAACCGCTTGATTCAAATCCGGATCAAGGTTATTTAGGTAATCTTTCTAGAGAATGGATGCCATGTGTTTGAAGGAATGCCTAAATATAAATTTGAATCATGCCTAAATAGTGTCTAAAGTTAATGAAGATCACAGCTTCTGATTGCTTAGATTTTTTTGAATGATTGTTTATGAAGGCTTGACACTACTTCTAATAGGTTTGATTCAATTTTAATGTCTTGCGAAGGTTGCAAGTTCGAAACCTACATAGGCCATTTAGAATTCAATTTTTTTCTTTTTCACTGGAATTACAAAGAGCATATTTTCTCCTTTCTTATCAGTATTACCTGCAATCTCCCCCTTACTAGCATGACGCTCTAACCGACTGAGCCATTGCACGATTGCATTAAATTTATATAGTGGATTTTTTATTGAATTCTCAATGAAAAAGATCTCAAGCTCTGAGTGATATCGCAGAAAGGGGGGTAAAGATCGATTAATCATAAGCCCTTGAAATCCTCTTTCGCAAAAAAAAACCCACGGTGGGGTTGGAACTCACGACCTCTGAGCTAAACGAGCAAATTATGTTTTTTGGTCTTCATTTCTGTAGTTTCAAGTTGAGAAAATTTATCATTAATGAACTAGAACATACAGTTCAATTAGAACTGCCAATTAAGTGCATGATATTTACTTCTCAGCAAACATCACTAACGCTAAACTTGTCACAAGCTAACATAAATTTATTAGGAATTAGGATAATATTTTTTAGATTTTCTCTATTGCCCAATTGCTCTAAAATATGTCTAGTTCCACAATTTGAGTAACTCAGTCACCTCCCCTTTACTTTGTACAAATTAAAACAGCTAAAAGAAAATACTAGTAGAACCATCACCAAAGGATCTCAAATCAGCTAGCTTTACCAAAGCCTGACAAAGTGGGCATGTCATCTCCCTTTCCAACCTAGATAAAGGATTAGTCATTTAGGTCAGTTAAATAGAGAATACTTTTCATTTATAGGCCCACTCTTCCCCTGTTTCCTTGAAAATTTTGAACAACGAATGCATCCTCAATAAATATAAAAAAATGAATAGAAAAAGAAGGTAATATTACCATTCTAAGACACATTGATCACAAAATATGCTTGCAATGTAATAATATGGGGGCATTCATTTTATCCTAGCAGATTGCACACAAGTCTCCGACTGCAATAACCTGCAGTGAACAATTCTGTCTCTGTAAGAATCTAAATCAATGTGTGAATTTCAATTGCACATTCCAATGTAGATACAATAAAATTAAGCTATAGTCCAAAAAGTTTAAGACAATGATTAATGCAATCATTTTCATTATTGTTCATCATCATGACAACTTCTCTGTGAACTACATCAGAGTCCATAAATCCTTTTGAGCATCTACCTTGGCCTCTTCAATTATTCTTGTTGGTTCTCCCAGCTCACCAATATATAAGTAAGGCAAGTAGAGTGGTTACATCTACATTAAGATCAACATTTTCATATGACACATGCATCAATTGATGATCTCCAACCTTTGACTAGTTTTTGAAAAGCGTGTCAAAATAGAGACCAATCCAAACATTTGCAATATCTCCACTTTATTGCTGGTCAAAGATGCTTTTAAAACCATGAATACCCATGTCTCTCTCTGCAAGCTGAAAACCTTAATCAAGCCCATGGCACTCTTCAAGTGCTCTTAACCTTTCGATGATGAGAATAAGCATGGAAATGTTGTTGTTGTCTCAGAGTACATCTATTTTATGGGTAGATTCAGATGCCATTTCACCCTCCTATCTCATGTAAGCAAGAGACTCATCATAATACACCCATTGTTCAATCATTGATTAGGGCATCAAGCAAGAGACTTCTCTTGGAAACCATAGTGTATCAAAGCATCAACTTGTAGAGCCAAAATGTTGGTCTACTCTGTTCCGCTTCTTGTAGTGATCCTTTTAGTTACAAGTGACCTTCCACTTGCACTTCCTCTAGACAACAGTCTATCCTGAGTTTCCTTCATTTGGCCTCAAATATTAGGAGAGATGGATCTAGCAGAACCTGATCCTCCCCTCCAGGATCCTTTCTTACTGTACAACCCCCTCCCAATGTAACCACACGATCGTAGTTCGGGGTCTCACGTGCGTTTCATACTTTAGCAGATAGTCCATGCTTTATTATACTTATTTTCTGTATCAAGCTTCTTATAGGAGACACTTTAGTGCTCCTGCATTGTATTATGACATCATTGTACTCAGCAGTCCCATTGACATACTTTTGTGGTCATTTGTTCGACATTAATAAAATTATCTTACCTTATTTTATCTTATGCATGCAGACTATCAGATCTTGAAAACAAGCTTAAATAAGGATGGACTCTGTGTATTTGCGAGGCAAACTGAGTGTTGTGTTTTCTCCTTTGATGCTCCAACTATCAACAACATTCATTAGTTGAATGCTATAACACAACTTCACAAATGTGGACCTAGAAGAAGTTAGGAAATAGACTGCAGTACTTTGGAATCTTGAAAGCATAAATAAGTAGTAATATGCCTATACTGTATGAGGCATAACAGGGAAAGTCCAAAAATGTGAAAATCTTGAAAAATAATTTTGTTTGCATTTTGAATATCAAGTCCACTTTCAACTATATTTCTGGATATAAGAATTTGGATTAAATCTTCGGAAATTTTTTCCATAGTTTCTTCCAAAACCTTAGAGTATTGCCTTCCATGTGCAATTCCTATTTCAACATCTGGAAATAAGAGTAAAAGAAACTCATTGACTTTATCAAGCCCTTGTATTCTAGGGAGAACATAGAAAAGATGAAAACCTGGCTATCTTGAGCAAGTTCAAATCTGATAGTTGAAATGACCTTTTCTTCAATATACTTAGAAAGGTGAGTTTTTATAGAAGATCTTTCACGAGGCATAGCTATTATCAAACTAGCAAAAAAAAATCTTGTTAAAGCCAAGCATAGTGCATGAGGCATAGGTGTTGCAGAAAGTGTAAGAACATCCATTGTAGTTTTAGAAGAAGCAATCTTCTCCTTTTTCTTAAATTTAAACCTCTACACCTCATCAATCAGAAGAAGGACCATATTTCTATAGTCTACTCAAATTATGGTGTGACTTAGGTATCAGTTAGTTAACTTAGGCACATGATCCATTATAGTTTTATCCATCATCTACTTTTGGTGGTCTCATATGCACAATTTTATTTTTACCTCTTAGGATTATTTTTATCCTTTAGATAATCTTATATTAGTGTTAGATTCTTGCTCCACTAATGTCAACACCTTTGCAACTAATCCTTTAACCATTCGTAATATCCAATCTAGATGGTTGCTTGTATTTACATCCTCATCAGGCTTATGATGGAGCTGAAAGGCAAAGTTCATAGCTAGTGCATCCCCAGCTTGACACTTAATCATATTAACCTGAACATCAGTTCCCATCACAAACACATGGTGAAACTCAAAAGGAGCATAGCAAATTTCAGCAAGCATTAATAACATTTTTCCAACTAAATCTAGCCCTCCACCTCGAGTATACTCTGATAGAGGATCATCAATGCCGGTAATGCAGACATGAGGTGGACCATGTGTCTTGCTGCAAGAACTTGAATTAATGTAACCCACTGGATACCTTGAGCAATCTGGAAATCAATCTCGCTGCCCTGGGCCAATATTAACCATAGTTGACATTTGAGCATGGTTGATCTTAATTGGATGCAGTAAATTGGCCATACTTAAACTTTGGTTAGAATTTGATTATACTTGGTCATAACTAAATTGAAAATTTCATCTTATGTTCAACTTGATAGATCAAACACTCTTTTCTGACAAATGGTTAGCACTAATTTAACCTATGATCATGTTTCATTATTATTTATCATTTTGTGCTTGTTCTATAAAAATTTTAATCTGTATTTATCTTATATATATTCTATTTCAAATAATAATGTTTTCTAGGCTTCCTGTAGGATGTCATTGTTTGAAAATTCCAGTGGACTTTTGGCAACTCAATGATTTAATTTCTCACAAGTCTAGGTATGGTACATGGATGATAAAGGCCAATCAATCTGGGTTTTAGGCTTTAGCAAATGACCATTCTTCACAAACAACTTCCAAGTAATCCAGTAGATCCATAGTACCACAGTCACAAACTTTCCAACCTCAAATGCAACCACAGTTAGTCTAGAATCATTTTTAAGGCTTCCCATAACCTGAAAGTAAATAAGTCATTTCATCATGACCCTAGTCTTTTCCAGAACACATTTATGGTGTGTTCTCATTGCCATATTACGGCTTAGAAGATCCTGAACATGCCCAGACTGCTGATAATGTATCCTTCTTCATGCTCAAATTTGATCAAATCTGAGTTTCGATACTGGTATGAGGTATAAACTAACTCAGCACATCCAAGATTTTGAAATGAGTAGTCTTTTCTGCTGATACTTAGTGAAATTTACCCAGAATTTATTCTTAATGCTTCTTTGTTAATGCTGCTCATCTTTCTTCAACAATTTTAAAACCTGTCATAAAGCTACCTGTGTATTGTTCAGCTATCCCAAAATTCCTCAGGATGCTAACAATTGTCCTCCTTCATGCTCAGAAACGCTATGAGACAACCCAGGTTATCCCATAAATCTCCAAGTGACCACCCATGCAAATAGGGGTTTAACAGGTAGCACTCATGGGTTAGGATTTTCCCATTTAAGATCTAATCTATGTTGTAATACATTGCATAACAAAGAGTTTTAAGAAACTTGTAATATTTGTTGTGACAAACTGTTCCAATGGAATATTTATAATAGTTTGCATATCACCAACCCTAGTATAATCACCTAGTGCACCCTAGCTACATGGATAACAATGCCAAGCAAGTGTCAATATATACCCTAGCTAAAAAATTGTGTTGAGTCTATACAAGAGATATTGCAATGAAAAAGTGAAAACAACTTGTACGCCATCTCAATCTTTTGCAATGAGGAACAAGTCTGGCCTAGTCTAACTAACTTAAAATCTTCTTACTTCTAACATGATCAAATATAATAGTAAAAAATTCAAGAGAAGTTCTTAAGGGAATTAATTCTCTGTTTAGGCCCACAAAATTACGTACAAACCATTACAAATAGGGTGAAAATATCAAAAACAATCCATGAGAGGATCAACTAGTTGCAACATAAGTAGAACAATTACTTGATCCTCTTGTTAGAGAGGAGAATGTCAAGGAGATACAGAGCATAGATGACAAATTGTACCTACAATTTCAATATTTTAGGCATGTTCAGTTACAAGCCTGACTTCTTAGTTCTAGGCATGTGTATAGAATATTAAAGGCCATGTGTGTAGAGCTGTAACTTGGTGTGCATGGTCTTGTCAGTGCCAAATTCTATAGAGTTTTTGGGGACTCTTTACCTTAATCACACAGAAGTGTTGCCCCTTGGATCCCGCAATGAGCATTATGCACAGCAGTATTGGGTCATAAGGGTTGGTGCACACAACTAGTGGGTGTTGAGGTTGTTCATGCATGGTCATCTGTATTTGTGCTCTCACATTAAGAGTGCGAATGACTGCAAAAAGAGAGAAAAAAGACCACCACATACATTCCCCAACCACCAAAATTGAGGCTCAAACTAGCCTCAACTTCGTCATCGGAAAGAAAATATTGAAACTGGGGTACAATTTGCCTTCTTTATGGCTCAATAACACCGTTAATAAATTAAGGACTTGGGTACTTCACCTTCTGATGCCACAAATTCACTTTGATCATTCAAAATAATTGGTAGAATTTTTTCTTTCACATAGATCAAATTATAACCTATACAAAATGAAAACCATGGATTCAAAAAGCACATTGTATGATTTTAGGTCTGGGTCCAGAACTGCTACCACATGTTATGCCCCAAACAGAACAATAACAAATAGTGACAAAGATATAAACAGAATGAGTGCTTTGTTGAGAATATTTCAGTCAATGATCATGTTTGGTGAAGATTTGGGGAGCACTCGAATTACCCTTTTGTCCACCTTGTGCATCTTAACAATGCCTTGGTGCCTTCTCTCAGCTCCTTCCACGCTTCCTCCTTGATACTTTCTCTTCATCATGGATATGATCAACAGTAACTAACATCATATTCTTCCTCACTCTCATAGCATTGTCATAAACAAATAATTTTGATGGCACTTTGTAATGTTGTAGTTTCCCAATGATGCGACTTTGGATTTCTTCCCTAGGAAAGCACCTCTTAATGCATGTCAGAAATCCTCTCCCATCCTGTGTATTCTCCTTAAATCTAGTCTTATCACTGTGTGTGTTCTCATGACAATGAGGAGATTAGTGTGATTAAAAAGGTATTTGGTTAGTACACAACCTCCTTTACCCAATGAGTTTTACCTATGTCCTTCAACACCAAATCTATGCAGTGTGCAGCACAAGATGTCCAAAATATGGTGGGGTACCTAATCATAAATAGTGTACCAGAGGCCATACAATTAGTTGCTTTATTGGTGATGATCTGTACAACATGTTCACCCATCCCGTGAACAAACTCATCCATCATATCACAAAGCATTTGAGTAGTGTTGATTCTGTCCGAGGCATCAACAAATTTAAGGAACATTATTAGGGTCCCATTCCTGGAATTTGTCCAACCATCACTCATGAGTCATGACTGTGAAACCTGCCTCTGCTCCAGTAGTTACGATACTCTGCAAGCACAAGGTTGACATCTTCAACAATCTCGGCTAGAAAATCAGTCTTGAGGCTCTCACATGTAGGGGATTTGAACCTCGGGCCCACAATAGCAACAACTCCAATCATATCCCACCAATAAAGGCTCCTAGCACAGTTGAATGGAATGTCTAAGTAATTCCAAAAAATGGCAATGGAATTCCTTTCCTGTGTATGTACATTCTTTTTCCAACCCCTGCTCCCTGAGCTAGGTTTGTTGTGGGTGGGACACAAAAAGTGTTTATATTTCCACCTCACGACTGAGATTTGTAGGAACCAAGGAATAGGAAGCATAGGCATTTGGGTTTGGACTTGACTTTGAGACTGGTAGTGAAACTTGGGTTTGGCATGTTGGATTCTACAGATAGGGACAACAAGGAGGTGTTAGAACAAGTTTGCCGAATTGCAATCACTGGCATTTCTGATTTCTTTGTTTATTTGTGCTTTCTTGGCTTTAAGTGCCAAACTTGCTTGATGCTTAACCTCTTGGGGGACAGCAAGACATGGATTAATGCCATGCCTAGGAATTTGAGCCAGGTGGTATTTGAATCTGTCTATGCCATGACTACACTTAGTTTTTCCAAAATTTATAGAACAACTGCAGTATTTACAGGAATCTTGTCACAATAAGCCCATGCAAAATTATTCTTCTTAGAATTTTCAAGGCCTTGGCTGTGATTTTTTCTACTGTCAGGGTTTATGGCAGTTTAGGGTTCATGGTTTGCTACTATTTGGAATTCGTCAATTGTTTTTTTTTCTCCAGTTTGGTTGTTATATACAGTATAAATCTCACAAGGTTTACACAAAATTGTTTTCTTGGAGGAAAAGTTCTATTTTTCTTTTTAAATTATAATTTCAAGTGGTTTTTGGGGTATTTTCTCTTGGACACATAGGGGACAGCCCATGATACATATTGTACTGATGGATATTTCCCAGTTCATATTGGGTACTCTGGGATTGCTTTTGGGTGTACTCAGTACTAGTAGGTCACCCCAGAAGGACAGGGTATGTGCACCCATGCCACACTGGTCTTAAAGCATTTCTATAGATAGAAATTAAGTCTGAAAAGTTAAATTTATAATTCCTATTTTTTAATGAGAGAGGGATGTACTCTTTAAGGTTTTAGAATGTTGCAGTCATACTATTGGGGAAATTTTAATTCATAAGCAAATCATTTTTAGAACTAATATTTTGAATTGCTTTATTCAAACATGAAAGGGTGTTGTTTCTTGTTACAGATGTGATGTGTATGGAAGAGGAGATTGAGAAAGTTCTATGAGCCAAGGGTGAAGTTGCATCTTCTAGATTGGACAGGCTTATGTCCAGTGCCCTGAATCATATAACATCTGACGTGAACAATAGTCTGTTTTCTGAAAGGATTGTTAAAGCCATTTCCAGGCAACTGTCTCTCTCTGATGACGATGACTGGAGCAAAAGGTGGTTTGGTAAGCTTCTACTTCCTGAAAACATATGCATTGCTTATTGTGAAGGTATGTTTGCCCAATTTTCTAAAATTACTAATTAGTAGATGACATAAATGAAAAAGGATTGATTTACGTCGCTTGGCACGACTGAACTGTGGAATGTTTTGGTTTAAAATTAAAGCATATGTTAGGGCCATAGGTGACAAAGCTCACTATCTCCCATTTCCATTTGGCAGCCTTTTCCAACACAATTATGCTTTAGCCTTTAACACATAAGATGGTTTTGTCGGTTTGTGGTTGAGAAATCTTCCTTGTTGATGCTCTAATTTAATTTATGCTTACATAATTCACTGTCTGTTTATGCCATATGGTAAATCTGATATTTGACAACTCATAAATTATTTAAAGTGAGCCCAGAAGTCAGAAGGAGCTAACTTTAATCTTTGAACAAATAGGCAGTAAGAATTTGATATTTCAAATCTTTTCAAGGTTGCGTGGGTTGACTGTGTTAAGTCCAAATATAAAGAAACAATAATGTTACATAGGCCTGGGATAAGAAAAATGTTAATGCTATTCATGGGAATAATTGAAGACATTATGTGTAATTGATGAAAATTTCAGTCAATAGTTGTAGTCATGGGGTGAAATAGATGATTGTTATTCTATAAATATGGCTATTACCGATATTTACAACATGATATAGATCCTTTTATTGATAGATTCTGAAAGGTAAAGATTTCTCGACTATAAGGTATTTTGTCTGAATAGGTATTGCCTTGTAGGTGGTAGGAGGTGAACTTATAGAGATCTCAAGCTCATTTGGATATTCATGGAAATTGCACTCTTCTTTCTTTTTGGCCGGTATATGGTTTGCATGAACATCTGTCAGATTCTAGATAGTGGCTTAATAGGCCCACTTCTAAAATTCCACCTCCACTAAAATTTTCTGCATTGATGTGGGTAGTAACAAATCTTGGATTTGTCTAGAAATAGAGGGAGGCTTTATAGGAGCAAACTTAGGAGAGGTTTGTTCCAGAAGGAAACCATTATTACTTGGTTTATTTTAGTATTGTTGTTGAGTATTTATTTTCTTATGGTCGTGAATTTAGAGTAGTGTTTCCAAGGAGTGCTCCAAGGGTCCCATTCATGCTCCAAAACCCTTCTCTAGAGTGAACTGTCGCGGGAGGGATCTTAGGAGTGCATTCTTAAGACAGTATTGAGTGGGAGTGCACTCTTGAAATGACCTTGAGTAGGAGCATGCTCCTAAATCCCTCTCTATTATGAGCATTTTCAAAAGTGTTCTCTTGTCTTGTGCAGACACTCTCCCATACAAGAGCCATATCCCATATTGTTTGCTCATTACAACTTTAGGGTTTCAAAATTGAAAGGGTTCTGTTGACCTGCAACTACTATGCCTTTGCAAAATACCCTTCGGTCAACATCCCACTGCCATAGTGGATTTTTGCATACCCACTTTCTTGAATAAAGGGGATTTTGATTGCTAAGAGGATTGTTAATTTGCACATAACAACAATTCTGGACTGCATAACAACCATGTCTCTTTTCTTATCAGACACTTAGATCAACCACTTTCTGATCCATTCCCAAGTTTTTTTTGGAATCTTGGAATACCCACTACCTCTCAATAGTGTTTTAGCAGAGAAGGTTCTCTTCTCTATTCTACAACTGTTTGCAAGTTCCATGGTCTGGTCTTTTTGCTAGTGATATTGCCATAAAATATTGCATTTCGAAAAATGTTGACAGATGAATGGCGATACTGCCTTTGACCACAATTCAGTTAGGACACGGAAGACCACCTCCACCTACACGACACTAGTGATGTGGCCAATCTCAGCCCCATCCCCGTGGTCAGACAACTTCATCTAGGGCACAACAACAGGCTCCACTCTCCAGGAAGCGACAAACTATCCATTGTAGTTCCTCTTCCAACTCTTCCTCCAGACAGAGTATTCTTCTGAGATTCCTTCAATCAACCTCGGATGGTAGGAGAGATGCTTCCAGTGCTTCATGATAGACTCACCACTTATGTTTCACAGCTTTCAGCTCCACTATCCTTGTACATTTCTCATCTAGATAGACTCTCCCTGTATTTTCCTCTTCTGGATTGGCTCTCCATTTATGGAGCTAGCTTCTCTTGGTTTGGTTTTTAGGTTAGATTCTAGCTTCTTGATTTTATAGGAGCCACCTTAGCGTTCCCACTTTGTATTGACATAATTGTACCAACAGTCCCATTGACCTACTTTTGTGGTCATTTGTTGGACATTAATAGAATTATATTATCTTATCTAGGTTAACCTCAACTCACTTGATGTATTAGAGGACTCAATGCAATCATATAGGGAATGAGAGATTCCCACCTTTACTTCCTTTCTTGGGTGTACTCTACACAAAGGGGTTTAGTATTGCACCATTCTAATCAAGTAATAATGCAAAAAATATCATCCTTTTAATTCACAATAACAATTGCATCTATGATAGAGATTAAATTACCGTAAATTCAATCTAACTAAATAGTACTATCTCTTCAATGGCCCAAGATAAAAATAAAATGGACAATACTAGCATATCACCTCCGATAGTTAAGCACAATAACAAGATGAAAGCCACACATGAAAGAGAAACTCCAAGTCTTTACCTCCATAGCCAAAGAAAATTTGTATTAAGAATGCTCTCCAAGAGTTCCAAGATAGCTCTTGTGTGCAGCAACCAACCAACAAGTGAAATGAGAGAGTAGTTCTCTTTATATAGGACTAGGAACTCAACCTCCTCATTAAACAATTATTTTCTTGACTAAAACCGTTGTTCTATTTTTAGAAAGACTAAAACATAACTAACTATCCTCTTGACATGGTAAAACAATGACTAAACTATAGAAAGTGGGTATAATATGTGTTTGGGTAGTCAAAAGGAAGGAACACCACACATAAAGGAGGGGACAAATTACTTAGACGGGGATCAATTTAGTTGGAGAAGGGAATCTTTGGCATGTGTCGCAAAAATGCAGTGCGACTTTTTTAAATTTCAACTCTGGATTTGCTAACTTCCTCAATATTTATTAGAAATTCTATTATAACCACTTTTCGCAAATCCCGCAACCACTCCACATCTGATGGTTTTGAGATGGCACAATTCTAGGTGCTCAGTCAAAAGATAATTTCTTTCAAAGCTAGGTTATGAGTTGCCCAAGGTGGCATACATGAATATACGTGAAATTGCATAAAAATGTGGTGAATTTCTAACATGAGAAAGAGGGAATGGATTTTAAAAGGTAATTGAGAAATAGAAGATAAAACCCACAGTTTGAGCTAGGGAAAGGCACCTCTAACAATCCAACATGTTTTTTAACCACTAGACCACCTTATTTACCAATTAACCACGTGCAAGAGGGACGCCTAAGACTCTAGACTCTGATTGACATTATATAAGTGTCCATGGTGACTCAATATATGAGATGTGATACATTATATTGACTCTAGGGATTAGGAGCTCAATGACAGATGGTAGAGGTATTTAGAACGTGCTCCCACTTTAGAGGATTTGACGAGTGTAAAAACGTCAAAAGATCTACCATCATGAAGATCTAAATATTCTATAGTAAAAAACACTCAAGAGTCACTTGTCTTAGTACAAACATCATAGTCAAGCTAAGAATTCATTATAACTGGCCCTTTACATGCAAAAGACATCTCACTTACAAGATTTTTACAACATATTCATGGACAATTAGGAACCATATTCCTCCTGTTGAAAGCTTTTGATGAGTGGATGGCTTTAGAAATTGCTGTAAGATCAATGGCTTGAGGTGCCATGATATTATCTTGATTAGGTTTTATATGAGACATTGCCAAGTGATATAGACCTAAACCTTCTTGAGGCAGATGTGTTGATCTCTGCAGGGAACAATGTGAGAAAAGTGAGTTAATCCCTCAATATAAAACCTGGTATGAAAAGTGAGTTAATCCCTCAAAATACAAAGCATGGTATGCTTTGTATTTTGCCTATAACCAAAGCAACTTAGCCCTTTGTCAGCAATATTCCTCCTCATTGTGATGGGTTCCAAAAAATTTAAGGCTGGCTTTTTTCTCTTCTTCCACCAGGGCATTGGAATATCCAGCAACATCAATCTGTTTTTGTATTCCTTGAAGGATTTTCTCATAATATTTACTCTCACCAGGATCCTGAACATTTGATTTCATCAATTCGTTGATAACTTTCCTAAGACTATATTTTTTGTTCCCATAGGAAATCTCCAGAGCCCTATAAACCCATGGGGTGGAGCCAGGATGAAGAAACATGTCTCTGAATTGATGATGCTTCAACAATATTAAACTAAAGTTAAAGGGAAGGAGGCCATAATTTTCATGCTTGTGATTTCCAGAGTGATAGGCTTGTGATTGGAGCCTACTAAAGGTATGATGGATAAGACTAAATTGAGCCCATCATGCAAGAAAGTCTCTTGAATAAGAAACCTATCTAAATACTCAAATCCAGGACCATTTTGCCAGTATTAGTCCATGTATTATTTCCTTTCCTGTGTGTAATGTCTTGGAAACCAAACTGGAACACCAAATCTTCAACAATTTCTCTACAAGGGTCCTATATCCTAGATCATCCCTTTTATCTTTGCTGTTAAGTATCAGGTTGAAATTTCCCATAATGATTCCATTGAATAGGGGAGTGGAGGAAAGCAATTATGTTTCGAACATTGTTTTATTTTTTTGGAGGATTATTAGGGGCATACACATGGAAAACTTGAAAGGACTGATTAGAAGAGACTACTTCACAATGTAGAGTTGTCCAATGATCAATCTTGACTTTACTCCTCACTTTGATAATAGAAGGGTCACAAATAATTGCAAGGCCTACAAGGAACCCTCTTGCTTCCTTATACATATTCAGCTACCTCTGTTGAGATATTGAAAAGAGTGTAAGTTTCACTTTCAATCATGACCAAACTTATATTGTTTCATTTATTATATTTAAGGCTCAAAGACCCTCTTGGGGAAAGTGACCTACACCTTGAGTTGTGTATATAGTAATATATTGTATATACACCAACCATAGTCATCAGACTCGGAATCGGCAATAAATCAACAAGGCTAATGCTTTCAAAAGGCTAAAGAGTGTATCAATTTTGATATTGTATCCTACACCCATATGCTAGTGAAAGTAAATTTTCTATAAGCTTGTATTTGGTTAGTACCCTTACATTGTTTTAATCAATGTTTTCCAATTTTTGTTAGTTTATAATATATATAGTTGTAATTTTAATTGCATATCAATGTCCTATGGTCCTTTGGTCATTAGTTCTTTAATTTTTAATGTTCCCAGAAGTTCAGAAGGTGTCACTTTCTTAGGCTCATTACTTTGTAGTTCTTTTAATTCTTCATTTTTCTTTTCAATTTATAGTTCACACACCTTTATTCGGATTGTTTGTGGTTAATAATCTTGATTTATGGTTGATTGCTCAAATGTAGGCGTGGACTTTAAGTTAAAGCTGATGACAATAGGAGGGAAAAGGTTGAAATTAACAATTTGGGATACAGGTATGTGGTCAACTTTTGAAATTGAAGCATGGGGATAAAAAGAAAAAAGAAGTATTACATTTTTTGCATAATATTAACTGCATGATTTACAAAAAAAAGAAAAAAGAAAAACATTCCATTATCCTTCCCCAATGAAGCCATGTATATATTTTGCAATAAGGGTTGGAATGTATTTCTTTGTTGACTTTTATGCATGTATGCTTAATGTTTTTCATATTATAAAATATAATCCATTTGCATCATAGTCTTTGTTTTGGAGTTTTGGAAGAGATTCCATTACAAGCTAATCTCATGGTTTAAGAATTCACCTTGAATATTTACGAAGATATAGTATGTGGCATAAATTAGGATGACGACAAGTATTTTATATTTGAGTGGCTTCATACAATTGAAATGCTTTCTTGTGGGCATTTCTGGGCCTTTTCCCAAAGCCTTGTGGACATTTTTGGGCCTTTTCCCAAAGCTTTGCGGGCATTTCTAGGCCTTACTAAATGAAGGTGAGTTCATTAACAATTTTATGATTTCTTGCATTTCATTTCATTTTCATTAGATTACTATAATCTTGTAATGCTTTTATGGTTATGGTGTTTAGCAATTTTGAAGTATACCCTGTCCTGTGGATCTAGTATATGATGAATGTTAATTATCTGTAAACGAGGGACTTAACTCCCAGTTTCTTACACACATAGATCCTATGTGAAATTACTTATGTAGATTTTTGTGGTTAGACATCTTTGGGCTCTCTTCAAACAGTTCCAAAAGTTAGGACCTCTAGGCTTATTATGGTATATTTTTGTGCTTATCAATGTGTTCTGAAAAATAAATTGGATTTTAAGCATGGTTGTCTTTGGATATTATTGTCTTTTCTTAGAATTACAAATGCTGCAATCTGGGTGTTCATATTCTCCTCTCCACAATTCTGAAAGGGTTCTAGCTCAATGGAAGAGCGCCTTCCTTACAAGCAGGATGTTGGTGGTTCGATTCCTCCATGCTCTATTGATATTGCAATATTGGTATTTTTAATAAAATATATTTTATTATGATTTACTATGTCTATAGAGGGGGTTTCAAACCATCTTTGTATGTTGCTATGAGGGGGGTTCTAAACCGACTTCATATGTCACTACGAGGGGGTTCTAAGCCACCTTCATATGTCACTACGAGGGGGGTTTGTAACCGCCCCCAAAGGTTTGTAATAAGGAATTTTAGGGGGGGTTTGGAACCGCCCCTATAGGCATCTACGAGGGGGGTTCCAAACCGCCCCTATAGGCATCTATGAGGGGGTTCCAAACCGCCCCTATAGGCATCTACGAGGGGGGTTTCAAACTACCTCTATAGGCCTCTACGAGGGGGGTTCAAAACCACCCCTATAAGCCTCTACAAGGGGGGTTCCAAACCGCCCCTATATGACTATACGAGGGGGGTTCACAACCGCCCCTATAGGCCTCTACTAGGGGGGTTTGAAACCGCCTCTATAGTCCTCTACGAGGGGGGTTCCAAACCTCCCCTGTAGGTTTTTATGAGGGGGCTTATGAGGTGGGTTCACAACTGCTCTCTTAGGTCTCTATGAAGGGGGTTCAAAACCACCCCCGTAGGTCTCTATGAAGGGGTTTACGAGGGGGGTTTAAAACCACCTCTGTAGACCTGTATGAGGGGGGTCACAAACCACCCCCAAAAGTCACTTTTGGGGGTGGTTCCAATCTCGTCAAAAACCGCCCTTAAAGGGAAAAAATTTTAACATCGGTGCCTTTAGGGGCGGTTTTGGAAAAACCGCCCCCAAAGCCAAAACCCCCCTCGTAGGTCACTTTTGGGGGCAGAAGACAACCCCCCCTAAAGGCCAAAAATGTAGTAGTGTGTACATGAATGAACAACATCATTTAAGTAATAAAAAATGACAATTCAAATACTTATCTTTGTTTGCTTGTTGAGTGGACTCCTTCTCAAACTTTGCTTCCTTACAGGAACTACTAGAGTGTGCTCCCCTCGATCTTTACTTCCTTGCAAGAACTACTAGAGTGTGCTCCCTCTTGATATTTGCTTTCTTGGATTATCTGTCTTTGAACTTATATCCATCCTAGACCACTATGCATGCTTAAGTGTGGACTAGTGTCATCATTATTTCATCCTCAATATCTCATACATAATCATACATGCATTAGTATAACCTCAATACTATCAAAACATTATGATTCTAAATAATCTTAAACATGTATGGTCATGGTCATTTCATACACAGTTAATTTATCACAAGCGTTAGTATTCAAGGTTTCAGGGAGGACTTCTTTTACTCATTCATATTCTTATTTGACCATAGGACTCTTCAAGTTTGTCATATCATTAATCAAACTAAGAAGCATAATATGCATAAACCCATGATTACTCAAACCTATAACTTCATGAATAATCATTATCAATCATACAAAAGTATACTTATATGAGATCCTAACACAAGGTAGGATTCTAACTTGATATAGGAAAAACATACCTGGATTATCATGCTTGCTAGTTATGTCCAACATACCCACATAATGTCTTCTTGTTCTCTTCAATGACTTGTGCTAGTAACTTGCATTTCTCATAAGTTAACCATTGTGGAACCAAATGATACATACCTTGTAAGTAGAGCTTCTATGTGATCCATGACTATAGATTTTGTCTTCATGTCACCATGGTATGTTCTTGATCTTAGAACTTGATTTGTCTTTTTTGATGTACCTTTCACGTTACCGGACAACATCATCCTCATACAACACCTTAGTGCATTAGTACAATCATAAGTGTCATAAACCTAATCAATGAATGTCTTCTATCATTCACATGCATTCATACTTTTACTAGGGTGATAAGATAAGTCTAAAAGTAATCAAGATCGTACTATCCTCAATAATATGAAGACAAACATATCATAAACTTAATCATGAACAGATTTCAAAACATACATGTATCTCCTCAAGTCATACCTGTCGAGATTGCTTGTAGTGTTCTTATGTAAGGCCTTTGCCTCATCTCGCTCTGGAACTAGAAATTCTTCACTTATGCAGGTGTCCAATTCATTCTCTTCTAGGATTAACCCAATCCACTTTGATTTGTTGAAACTGGATCTGGAGTTGGATTAGGGTTTGTCAGAGAAACCATAACAATTCAAACTTTGAATTTCAAACTTCTGATTGGATGAAAAGACACTCCTTACTGAGCTGATCAAGCTGGTATACTTCAATCTCCAAAATTTGACCCCTTAAAATTGACTTTGAAAGTTTTGGATCTGCAGCTTCTGTCAAATTATGGTTTTCTGTTTCAGAATCCAATTCTATTTCACATAAATATGTGCCTTATTGTTTCTGGTGCATTTATGAAATTTCGGATCTTCAGGGTCTAAAACTTTGTCCTATGGTATCCTAACCTGTCACCTTTCTAACCCCACATATATGACCTCAAATGGATTCTCCATGTGAGAGATATGCCAAGTGTCGCAACATGACTTGTTTATGGGATAAAACTAGATAGCGAACTTGTATGGAGTGCCACGTGTCACTGGTTCAACTTAGGCCTCTGAAACCTAAAACTGTGAAACTATAGTCTGTTCTCTTACTGTCACTTTTTACAGAATTTCATTTGGAGCTTCCTAGCCCAAGTTGTGACCTTTTTTCCTAGGTCACCTATTTATGACTGAGATATGGAAGAGGCAGAAACCCTAAATTGTACGGATCATAAAACATAAAATATAGTGAATCAGATGTTGTGCTTCAGAAACAAGGTACATGGGGCTATTATCTTCGACTTGTACAAGTTTCCAATCCTAAACCTTCACAGAAATGAATTTATAGCTAAATTTCCACGATGACTGGTTTTTGCTATATCAAGCCCTAGCTTCCAATTTGTCGCAAGTGCAACAAATGTCATAAATGCCATACAATTTCTTCCTTCAGGCTAGCTCTGATACCATGTTAGTTTTTCATCATTTAATTTAATATGATCTAGGATCTTAACTGAGAGAACAACATGTACAGCATATCAAACATAAGAGAGAAGAGACAAGAGACACAAAGCATTTCACCAAGGAAAACCAAGAAGGTGAAAAACCCCGCAACTTCCTCAAAGATAGAAGAAGCACCAATACAAAAATCACCAAGATGAATCCCAAAAATATAAATGTATGCAACAGCTACTCCTCCTCGACTTGTGCACACGCCTCCTCTCTCTCACTAATGCCAAGTGAGTGAATGAGTGAATGTGTCAAATGAGAGAGTCACACTCTCTATTTATACTTTTACTTTCACTTGACCTTTACTCAACTAGGTCGGCCCCAACTTAACCACTTAACATAATGTTGACTAGGCCGACCCCACTAGGGTAGTCTAATAACCCTTTAACCCACATGACTCATACAGGGCCGACCCCACCAAGGTGGTCTAATAACCCATCAAATATAAGTTACGACACTTACAATATAACTTGCGACACTTGCAAGTACAAATGACGACACTTCCAATCGGATAAATAATACATATCCGTTGGGGATACAATAAATTACAAATGTAATACATACAATATACAAGTGAATATATTCTGAAGTTACAAATACATCAACATGATCCTTTTTTTCTAACAATTGGTATCAGATCCAAAGGTTTATTTGGTAGATAAACCCGCGGGAAGCTAGGGTTTCTGGTTCGAGTGGGAGCAATGGCGGAAGAAGGAAAGTTTAAGGTCGAGAAGTTTAATGGCCAAAACTTCCAGTTGTGGAAGATGCAAATGGAGTACTATCTATACCAAAAGGATCTATTCCTACAGTTGGGAGGAAGAGTAAAGCAGCCGGTGACTATGAAGGACGAAGAATGGTAGGTTCTTGACAGAAAGGCACTAAGAACAATACGGTTGTCCCTGGCTTCGTCGGTGGATTTCAACATTTCAAAAGAAACGAAAATGGAGGGTTTGATGAGCGCATTGGGTAAGCTGTATTAAAAACCCTCGACCTCCAACAAGGTATTTCTAATGAAGCATTTATTTAATATGAAGATGTCTGAAGGTGGATTGTTACTGATCATTTAAATGAATTTAATACGGTTACAAATCAACTAAGTTCTGTAAGTGTGAAATTCGATGATGAGGTTAGGGCTCTTCTAATCTTGTGTTCATTTCCAGAAAGTTGGAATAGCTTGGTCATGGTTGTAAGTAACTCTGTCTCTAGTTCAAACATCTTGAAATTTGATGATGTTATTGGTGTTATTCTTAGCAAGGAAATGCGAAGAAAAAGCACAAGTGAGACATCAGGTAATGCATTGACCATGGAGAGTAGGGGAAGACAAAAGAAGAGAGGAAAGAGCCATGGTAATCGTGGCAAGTCTAAAACGGGTAGATCCAAGTCCAGACTGGGAAAAATAGAGTGCTAGAACTATGGAAAGAAAGGACATCTGAAGAAAGACTGCATATCTCTAAAGAAGAAAGGAGATGGAAGCAGGAAACTACCCAGGAAGCAAATGTAGCAGGTGATGTGTTACAAGATGCTTTGATTCTTGCATTAGATAATACTAGTGATTATTGGGTAGTAGATTCAGGGGCTTCATGTCATGCTACACCCCATAGGAAATATTTTCCTGATTATGTTCCAGGCGATTTTGGACATGTTTTATTGGGTGATGATGAGCCATGTAAAATTGTTGGAATGGGTAAGGTATGAATAAAATTTAAGAATGGAACTGAATAGCTACTGAAAGATGTTAGGCATATTCCTGCTATGAAAAGAAATCTGATCTCAACAGGGCAGTTGGGAGATGGCGGTTTTCTATCTACGTTTGGAGAAATGTGGTGGAAGATCACTAAAGGATCAATGGTGATAGCAAAAGGAGACGGGGTAGGTACGTTGTATTTATGTACTCATAATACTAACCATTCTATCTCTTCAACTTCCACAGGAATAGATACAGGATTGTGGCATCATAGGCTTGGCCACATGAATGAGAAGGGGATGCAAATTCTCCACTCAAGGAAGTTCCTGTCAGATTTGAAGCAGGTAAGTTTGGAATTCTGTAAGAACTGTGTTTATGGAAAACAGAAGAGAGTCATATTTCTCAGGGTTGGAAAATAGAAGAATAATTAAAAGTTAGAGCTTGTGCATACAGATGTATGGGGACCGGCTCAGGTACAATCTCTTGGTGGCTCTCATTATTATGTTACATTTATTGATGATGCAACTAGAAAAACTTGTGTTTATTGCATTAGACATAAATCTGATGTGTTTGCTACTTTTAAGAAGTGGAAAGCTTTAGTTGAGAATGAGATAGGAAAAATGTTGAAGTGTCTCAGATCTGATAATGGAGGTGAGTACTGCGGCAAGGAGTTTGATAGTTACCGTTCATGCCATGGGATTCGTAGAGAGAAGACAGTCCCAGGAACACTACAATAAAATGGTGTGTCAGAAAGGATGAATAGAATGATCATGGAGCGTGCAAGGTGTATGAGATTGCATGCAGGGTTGCCCTTACAGTTTTGGGTAGATGTTGTAAATATTGTTGTTGATTTAATAAACAGAGGGCCTTCAAGTACTTTGGATGGTGGTATTCCAGAAGAGGCATGGACAGGTAAAAAGATAAACTACTCATTTCTGAGAATGTTTGGTTGTGAAGCATTTGTCCATATTGATAAAGAAAATAGAACAAAGCTTGAATTTAAATCCAAGAAATGTACCTTTATTGGATATGGGGTTGATGATTTTGGTTATCGTTTATGGGATTAAGAAAATAAAAAAATCATTAGGAGTAGAGATGTGATATTCAATGAAAAGGTCATGTATAAAGATCGGTTGCAGGGAAAGAAACGAGAAAAGGAAAACAAAGAGTACACAGTACTTGATGAAATTGAAGAAAACGAAGTTCCAATGGTGCCAGAAAATCAAGAACAGCAGCAAGTACCTGAAACTCTTGCAAGTGTAAGAAGATCTACCAGGTTAAGTAGACTCCCTGAATGGTGCTCTCCTTCAATGTATTATTTATTGATGACTGATGCTGGTGAACCAAAATGTTATGAAGAAGCAATGAAGGTGGAAACTAGAAAGAAGTGGGAGCAAGGCATGAATGAGGAAATGGACTCATTGGTAGGAAACCAAACTTGGGGTTTGGTTCAGTTGCCTGCTGGTAAAAGAGAATTGCAGAACAAATAAATTTACAGGTTGAAGGAAGGAGGTAAGAAGCGGTACAAGTCCAGACTTGTTGTAAAGGGGTTTGCATAGAAGAAAGGTATAGATTTTGATTAAATGTTTTCTCTTGTTGTTAAGATGACTTCAATTAGGACTATTTTAAGTCTAGTGGCGGTAGAAGATTTGCATCTTGAACAGTTAGATGTAAAAACAACCTTTCTCCATGGGGATTTAGAGGAAGAGAAATATATGCAGCAGCCACAAGGGTATGAGGTCAGAGTTAAGGAGAACTTGGTATGCAGGTTGAAAAAGAGCTTGCATGGATTGAAGCAAGCTCCAAGGCAGTGGTATTTAAATTTTGATAGGTTTATGACATAACAAGGTTATAGTAGATGTCATTCTGACCACTGTGTTTATTTCAAGAGGCTAGACAATGCAAGATATATTATCTTGTTATTGTATGTGGATGGCATGCTTGTTGCAGGGTCTGACATGCAGGATATAAATGTACTCAAAAGGAATCTAGCTAATTCATTTGCGATGAAGGATTTGGGTGTTGCAAAGCAAATCCTTGGTATGAGAATAACGAGAGACAGGAAAAATAACAAATTGACATTGTCTCAGGGTGAGTACATATAAAAGGTGTTGGAGAGGTTCAAAATGCAGAATGCAAAACCAGTTAGTACACCTTTGGCCAGCCATTTCAATCTAAGTAGGAAATGTGTCCCAAGACACAGGAAGAGACAGATTACATGTCTAGGATTCCCTATCAATCAGCAATTGGCAGCTTGATGTATGCCATGGTGTGCACAAGACCAGATATTGGACATGCAGTGGGAGTTGTGAACAGATATATGAACAATCCAGGTAAAGAACATTGGAAGGCAATACAGTGGATTCTCAGGTATTTGAGAGGTACTACCACTCAGGCATTATGTTTTGGAGGTTCATACACTGTCTTACAGGGATATGTTGATGCAGATATGGTAGATGATAAGGATAGCAGGAGGAGCACCACAGAGCATGTGTTTACTGTAGGTGGAACAACAGTAAGTTGGATTTCAAAACTACAAAAGGTTGTTGCACTTTCAACAACGGAAGCAGAGTATGTTGTTGTTACAATGGCTAGTAAAGATATGATTTGGTTGCAGAGGTTTATGGAGGAATTGGGTAAGAAGCAGAATGATAGCAAGTTGTATAGTGACAGCCAGAGTGCCATTCATCTTGTAAAGAAATCAGCATTCCATTCCAGGACTAAACATATACAGCTCAAGTACCATTTCATACGCTCTGTTTTGGAAGATGAACTGTTGAAGCTGAAAAAGATACATACTAGTCAGAATCCTGCAGACATGTTCACAAAGGTAGTGACCAGAGAGAAACTAAGTTTTTGCTCAGTTTCAGTTGGCCTTCTAGCATGAAGGTGAAGATGAGAAATTTTTCAAGTCCAAGGTCCAGCAAGTACAACAGCGGTGGAGTTGCTGTGATCAGTCTCCAAGTGGGAGATTGTTGGTTGTGGAGCTAGATCTTCCAGTCTCATAGATGATATTGTCTAATTCGTGCACCTCAGAGGACTATACACTCATTCTCCAACCTTGGGGCTATTTCCTCCAATAGTTTTATGGGCCCATGGTTTTGGGTAACCCGTGGTATTTTTCCATTTTATTTTCCTTTATAAGAAATACATTGTAATATAGATAGGGTTGATGTATTAGGTATTATGCATTGTAAAGATCTCTGAGATCGTGAAGAGAGACTGTAAGATAGTGAAGAGGAAGTACAGCTCTTGTGCTGTAGGTTGTACCCCTTCACTTTGTTGGATGGTATAATAATAAGGAATGGCAATTTCAGTGTGGATGTAGCCCATCTTGGGTGAACCACGATATATTGGTGTCTCTCTTGTAATGTGTTTGTGTAATTTGTATTTGCATCTTGTTTATTGTTATTGCTCTGCGATCATGTTTTTCTAGCATGATGATAAGGTGAGTGTTAATGGTAAAGGTGTGGTTCCTATGTATGCTATAAATGGAGAAAGAAGAACCATTGATGAAGTATACTATGTACCTTTTTTAAGATGTAATCTCTTGAGTATTTGACAACTCATGGAGAATAAATATAGAGTGTCCTTCAAGGACAATGTTTGCACAATTTTAGAAAAGTATCTCAACAATCAACTAATAGCCAAGGTGGATATGACTAAGAATATAATGCTTCCATTGATTATAAGGAGTGATCTAACAGATATTGTCAATGCATTTAGAGCTAAAAGTATGGATGAGTCTTGTTTATGGCATTTGAGGTATGGACATTTTCATTTTCCAGGTTTGAATTTGTTGCAGAAGAAGCAGATGGTAAAGGGGTTTCCTTGTATTCAACTACTAGAGAGCTCATGTGAGAGTTGTATATTAGCAAAGCATCATAGGGAGAAGTTTGTATTTGGAGTTTCATATAGCTCCAAAGTGTCATTGAAACTTGTACACACAGACCTGTGTGGACCAATGCAAACACCTAGATTGGTAGGTGACCTACATTTTTTGGATTTTGTTGATTATTATAGTTGAAATACTTAGGTTTATTTTTTGATTTAGAGAATTATGAAACTTTTAGCATATTTAAGAAGTGTAGATCCATGGTTGAAAAATAAAGTGGTGAGTATATTAAGGTGTTGAGATCAGACAGAGCTGGATAATTCAAATTGAATGAGTTTATTGAATTTTTCAATTATCATGGAATCAATAGACAATATACTACTAGATATACTCAACAACAAAATGGAGTGGATGAAAGGAAGAATTGAACCATTATGAATATGGCTCGAAGTATGATCAAGGAAAAGCATCTATCAAATGACTATTAGGGAGAAGCAGTTGCTTGTTCAATGTATATTTTGAATAGAATTCCAACAAAGAGTATGCAAGACAACATTCCTAAAGAACCCAAGAGTGGTAGGAGCTATAGTGTTTCTCATTTTTGAATTTTTGGGTGTGTGGCTTATGCCCATGTACCTAAACAAATAAAGTATAAGCTTGATGATAGAAGTGAAAAGAGTATCCTCATTGTGTATAATGATTATTTTAAGGCGTATAGGCTCTATAAGCTTATCACCAAGAAATGTGTGATTAGCAGAGATGTCGAATTTAAAGAAGAGGAAGCTTGGGATGGAGGTATTGATAAATATGTTGCAGGGGGAGTTATAGTTAGTCAAGAAGATGATGAAGGAATTGAGAAACAAGTTCAGGGTGGACAACAAAATGCACCATTGTCTACACTTGCTGAAAATACACCTAGAAGGTTGACACTTTGTGCTAGTCCAACACTATTTACAATGCCCATAATTTAGGAGTGTGGAGAACCATCTAGTGATGGAAGAAAACAAACTTTTGGATCTGAGGTAAGTGGTGGTTTGAATCCCACTCTTGCCACATTGAGAAACATAATTAGAAGTTAGAATACTAGAATCCCAAGGAAATTGTATGAACAAGAAGATGATGTAGATCAATTTATAAGTTTTGCTTTAATTACATATGATGCTATAAACTTTTATAAAGTTGTTAAAGAGGAAGTTTGGGTGAAAACTGTGGATGATGACATTGATTCCACAAAAATAAATAAAACTAGGGAACTTGTATATTTATCAAAATATAAAGATTGTATTGGTGTAAAGTGGATCTATAAAACCAAGTTGAATGTTGTAGGTGAGATTGAAAAGCATAAGGATAGACTTGTGGATCAACGGTTTAATCAACAACATGGTATTGATTACAATGAAACTTTTGCACCTGTACCTAGACTTGATATTGTGAGAATGGTTTTGGCCATTGCAGCAGAGAAGAAATGGAATGTGTATCAGGTGGATGTTAAGTCTTTGTTTTCAAATAGTTTCTTGGATGAAGAATTTTTTGTGAATTAGCCTCTAGGATATGGGATTGATGGAGAGGAAGATAAAGTCTATAGGTTGAAGAAATCCTTGTTTGGATTGAAACAGGAGCCTAGGGTTTGGTATAGTAGAATTGATGAGTATTTGAAGTGTAATGGATTCAACAGGTTTCCAAGTGAACCGATTGTATACACAAAGGTAAATCGAGAAGGTAAAATACTAATAGTTTCTTTGTATGTTGATAATTTATTTTTCATAAGAGATCTCTCAATTGATGAACTTAAAATAGCCATGAAAACAGAGTTTGACATGATATATTCAAGGTTGATTAATTATTTTCTTGGTATAGAGGTGAATCAATATGAAAAATGAATTTTCATAGTTAAATAAATATTCTAAAGATATTTTGAGTAGATTTAGGATGGTGAATTGCAAACCAGTTGTAACACCAATTGCAACTGGTACAAAGCTAAGTAAGAATGATAATGGGTTAAGTGTTGATCCAACTTTGTATAAGAGATTGGTTGGTAGTCGCATGTATTCAACAGCAATGAGGCATAATGTAATGTATGCTTGTAGTCTAATTTCCAGGTTTATGAACTCTCCAATGCATACTCACTAGTAGGATGCTAAAAGAATACTAAGTTATGTTGTTGGAACAACAAGTTTTGGAAATTTGTATGCATTAGATTCAAATTTTAATTTGACTGGTTATACATACAATGATTTTACAGCAAGCAATGATGCTAGGAAAATCACATCCAGTTATGTGTTTAATTTTTTATCTCGAGTAGTGGCTTGGGCATATAAGAAGCAATCAATTTGTGATGTTGTAATATGCATAAGCATAGTATGTAGAATCCATAGGCACAATGTATCAGACAATATGGGTGAGGAGGATTTTGACTAAGTTGTTACACGTGTTAAATTTTGAGCATTAATTCACAATACTCTAGAATCTTCACTGAGAGAATAACATATACAGTATATCAATGCATAACAATCACAATAAGCATGACAAGCATCACAAGAATCAAAAGCATGAGAGACAAGAGACACAAAGTTTCCGTGGGAAAAACCCTACAACTTCCTCAGAGATAGAGAGAGCAATGGCTCAACCAAAGTACAACCAAAAATACACTTGAGATAGTCTCCTAGAAGCAAATGATCCTCCTCCTCACTAGTGCGCCACTTTCTAAGTGAGAGAGATGTTACTTTCCAAATGATCTAAATAGAGATCTCCTGATCTCTATTTATACTAACCTGTTTTCCCAGTGACCTTATGGGGCCGACTTGTCTAGCTAGGTACATCCACAATATAATATATATATTTCAGGGCCGACCCCACACATGGAGGTCTAATAACCCATCGGCAAGTACACACACTTGCGACACTTGTCAATCCACATGACGACACTTCCTTATAGAGGAATAACACATCTCTAATAAGGGTACGATAAATATATATGAAATACATGGATGAAATACATTCCGAAGTTACATATACATCAACACTCCCTCTTAACTAGGAAGGTATTTCTCGACACAGATCTGCTAGACAAGTCTTCTTCTCGGGATCATCATCATCGATGCATCGTCACTACTGCTTCTATCTCAACCAATCTCTGACTCTACTCGTCATAGGAAGTTCTACAGAGCGAGTCCTTTTTCATACTGGATGTAGGCCCACCACTTGCAGGTCTTCATCATCACTGGCCATACTGTGGAAATCTCAGGACTTATTACGTGCGTCACAAAACCTTAAAAGAGTCTCTTGACTAGCAAGAACCCTAAAGAGCATCTGAGGCCTTTTTCATCCTGTCCAGATCTCCAGGACTTATTACATGTGACCCCACCACAAAACCTCGAAAGAGAATCCCAGGAATGATTACGAGCACAAGGCTCAACCTATCGGATCTCCCAGGGCACAAATTACATGTGGTCACCACAAAACCTCGAAAGACCATCCCAGGACTGATTACGAGCACAAGACTCAACCTATCGGATCTCCCAAGGCACAAATTACATGTGGTCATGGAAAAACCTCGAAAGAGCATCCTAGGACTGATTACGAGCACATGGCTCAACCTATCGGATCTCCCAGGGCACAAATTACATGCCATAGGACAAAACCTCAAAAGAGCATCTGCTAGATATCCCAGGGCACAAATTACATGCCATAGGAAAAACCTCGAAAGACTATCTGCAGATCTCCTAGGGCACAAATTATATGTCCTCCCAAGCAAAACCTCGAAAGAGCATTTTCCAGATATCCTAGGGTACAAATTACATGCCATAGGAAAAACCTCGAAACTATCTGCAAATCTCCCAGGGCACAAATTACATGCTTATCTGCACAACCTGTTCCACGGCCACAGAGTATCAAGTTGATACTCACCATACATCATCCTGATGTACACATGATCATCCTGATCATCATCACTGCAACATTTTGCTGCATGTCATCTGGAGCAACATTTTGCTGCATGTCATCTGGAGCAACATCCTGAAGCTCGTCATCCATGATCATCCTGATCATACAATGCATCTACCTGATGCATACCAAGTATCTACCTGATACATATCATCATACATGATCCACCTGATCACACAGTGTATCCACCTGATACAAATATAAATACATGATACATATCAACATACATGATCTACCTGATCATACAATGTATCCACTTGATACATATACAGATACATGGTCCAAGCATCCAACATGATGCATACATACATATAAATGATCCAATTGATCATATCTAACATCCAACATGATGCGTACATACATATACATATAAATGATCCAACTGATCATATCCAGCATCCAACATGATGCATACATACATACATATAAAAATGATCCAACTGATCATACAAAGCAGAAACCAGAACATCATCCTGATGCTCATCATCCAGCGCTTACATCCACATCCATGTGAAGGATCCTCCTTCCAACATGCTTGGAATGGCTTCAACAAATGTGTCCATCACTTCTTCCTCGAAGTGTCATTAATTTGAAGAACACAAAGCCTCTCTCTGAAGTACTCGAACTTCACCCTGGCTAGTGGCTTCATCAGCACATCTGCAATCTACTCATCCGTCGCAACATACAGGAGCTTCACAACTCCTCTCTGCACCATATCCCTGATATAGTGATATTTGATCTCTATGTGTTTCGACATGTCATGAAACACTGGGTTCTCGGACAGCTTCACACAACTCTGGTTATCACAGAAGATACCAGTAGCATCCAACGGGAGATCAAATAATTCAGACAGTAGCTTTCGTAGCCATACTGCCTCACAACTAGCTGAATAGGCTGCAACATACTCTGCCTCAGCTGTACTCAGTGCTACACAAGACTGCTTCTGGCTAAACCAAGAGATCACACCTGATCCCATACTGAAGCAACATCCAGATGTGCTCTTCCTATCTGCGGCACTGCCAACCCAATCTGAATCAACATAACCCTGCAGGTTAAACTTTTGATTCGCTTCATACTTGAGCCCATAATCCACTGTACCCTTCAGGTACCTCAGAACATGCTTTACAGCAACCAGATGAACACTCCTCAGATTTTTTAGGAACTGACTCAATGTGTTCACCACAAAGCAAATATATGGTCTCGTGTTCGTCAGGTACATTAAGTACCCAATCATCTGACGATACATAGAGACATCAACCGGCTCAGATGAAGCATCACATAGAAGCTTCAGATTCGATGCCATAGGTGTGGCCATGGCCTTGCAATCCATCATCCCGAATCTCTTCAGGATATCTACTGTGTACTTCCCTTGACCAAGGAAGATCCCACCTGTATTTTGCCACACCTCCATACCTAGGAAATAATGCATCATTCCCAAATCTTTCATATCGAACTCAGCAGCAAGCTTCCTCTTTGTATCACACCAAGTTCTGGGAGCTTGCTACAAGCCATACAAGGCTTTATTCAATATGCACACATGTGACTCCCTGTCAGGTCTTGGGACTGCATCCCAAACATCATCTTCATGATCGACGGATCAAGGCATTCCATTTCTTCATCCCAGATCTTGGGAACTTCAATATCTTCAATAGATATCTTTGTTGCTGGAACAAATGTTGTAGTCCTTCTTTTGTAGGTGAATATATATGGTCTTTCCTACAAAACAAGTTAAATTGCATGATTAGAAACATCTCATAATTTTCAGAACAAATTCTTTACACATAAAGAAATATGTCATGTAGTCATGCAGTTATCTTAGCCAATGCTTCAATACAACATTTATCCATGTTCCACAACTTTCTAGATGCCTTCCAGTCTCTACCAGAACATTGTTAAGAGTTTGCACTACTCCCAACATGTCAGCAAAGAGGTTTCATTCTAGATAAGTAGCACTGGAATGTTGTAAAGTGCCATAGGTCACTTACCCATCACATGCATATTAGTATTATACTTATCATTAATGCAATCATTCTAATATGCACAATACATCTCCTAATTCTAGGAACATAAGCATAATATTATTTAAACAAACAAAATAGGAAAGAAATGATAATTGAAATACTTATCTTTGTTTGTTTGTTGGGTGGAATCCCTCTGAGTCTTTGCTTCCTGGCAGGAGCTGTTGAAGTAGCTTCTTCTACACCTTTCTGTTGTGGAATGTAGGAAGATGGTCAACTCCCTCTGAAAATCTGCATCCTTGCAGGAGCTGCTGGAGTGTGCTCCCTCTTGATCTTTGCTTCCTGGATTACCTATCCTTGAACTTATATTCATCCTTGCTGACATCAATCTTCTTGAACCCTGGAAAGTATATTCTGTAAGCCTTCGAACTTTCACTGTAACCCACAAAGATACCCTTCTTTCCTGAAGGATCTAGTTTGGTCCTCTTTTTCTTTGGGACATGAGTGTATACTGGACAACCAAGTATTCTGAGATGGCTGACTTCAGGTTTCTTACCAGAAAAGACCTCTTCTGGTGTCTTGTTGTCCAATATCTTGTTGGGTGTTATGTTCTGCACATATACAGCTATTCTAGCTGCTTCTGCCCATAGATGCATAGGTATATCCTGGTCATGCAGCATTGCCCTTGCTGCTTCCATGATTGTTCTATTCTTCCTTTCTGCAACTCCATTCTGTTGAGGATTATAAGGAGTAGTCAAATCCCTCTTAATCCCTGAATTACTACAAAGCTTCTTGAAGTCACCTGAGGTGAATTCTCCACCATTGTCGGATCTAAATGTTTTGATCTTCTTGTCAGTTTGATTCTCCATTAAGGTTTTGAATTCCTTGAATTTATCAAACACCTCATCTTTGTTCTTCAAGAAGTATACCCAAGTCTTCCTGGAAAAGTCATCAATAAATGAGACATAGTAAACATACCCACTCAGAGAACTGGATGACATAGGACCACATACATCTGAGTGGATGATTTCCAGGATGTCTTTTGCCTTGCTTTCACTGCTTGGGAAAGCCTTCTTAATGTTCTTACCTTTTGCACATCCTTTGCAAACACCTTCATGTTTGGTCTTGATCTCAGGAAGACCCTCTACAGCCTTGCTTGCAATTGGAAGTGCCCTATAGTGCATATGAGCAAGTCTTCTATGCCAAAGTTCACTTGGCTCCATGGATTCATGTACCATGGCATGTTCAAGTTGTCCCTTCAATTTATACAAACCTCCCTCTTGCTCTCCAATAACTACTACATAATCTATGTTCTTTCCCTTTGGCCACATTAGGACTTGGCCATCCACAAATGCAACCCTCATACCTTTTGCATCCAATGTAGAGATGGAGAGTAAGTTCTTCTTGAGCCCAGGTACATCCATAATACATCCACAATATAATATATATATTTCAGGGCCGACCTTATGGGGCCGACTTGTCTAGCTAGGTACATCCACAATATAATATATATATTTCAGGGCCGACCCCACACATGGTGGTCTAATAACCCATCAGCAAGTACACACACTTGCGACACTTGTCAATCCACATGACGACACTTCCTTATAAAGGAATAACACATCTCTAATAAGGGTACAATAAATATATATGAAATACATAGATGAAATACATTCCGAAGTTACATATACATCAACAACACAAACAAGGACCAACTTAGGTTTATTATGAGAATAAATTTGCGATTGCATTGTCAAATAACAATTTTTTTCACTAGAAGAGTAAGCATATTAATACAAGGTAGCATTTTATTAGAGAACATGTGAAGAGTAATGCAATTTCTATTAAGTTTTGTAGATATGAAGATCAACTGGTATATTTTTTTTTTAAAACCCTTATCCAGGGATTTCTTTGAGTTTCACAAAGATATTTTCGGAGTCTGTATAATGTAGAATACAACAATAGTGTGTTTTTTAAATTTTGCAGAAATAATTAAGGGGGAGAATGTTGGATATAATTATTTATCCCACCACGTATTAGCGAATTAAAGTTAAGTTTGGAATAGTTAATATTTTTGTAGTAGGAGGGATCTAGGTTAGCTAGTCAGATCAAGATTTGTTCAGTTGGTAAGGTGATGAAGCGGTCGAAACTTACATTACAGAATGTTTGCATATGATAGTAATGGATATGTGATAAGTCTTGTTTGATATTTAAGTTTGTACTCATAATATTTATTTCCACCATTTGCAGTCACATCAAAATCCTTCAATAGAGGTTTTGAGAAAAAAAATGAAAAATTAACTAAGTGTTGAGAAATTTGAAAAGTCCGATGAAATCAACCCGATAACGAATCAAGGGTCAACACAGGGAAGCAACCAAGGGGTCATCAACGTTGCGTAATGGAGGTGTCAACAAAAGTGCTTGGGAGGAGCCTCGACAAATTTGTTCAGACAGCAAGTCAAATGTTCACACGTGGAAGTAGAGAAAATTTTAAGGATCCATAATTTTCATAAAGTGTAGAAACCTTGGCGAATCTTACTAGTTCTTAAATTTGCAATCATAAAATGTTTGGAGAAGCTTTTGTAAAATATTGAAATTTCTAAGGACTTTCTATAGTTTTTGGACAATTTTGGCTATTTTTAGAGTAGAAAAAGCTATCCCATGGAATTTGAGCAAATCATTTTAGAAAAAAAATGGAAATTGGAAAATCTATTTTTTTGAGAAAAACATCAAAACAAAACCCATGGACTAAATTTTACCCTGAAATTGTACTTGTGTGGAAGCAAAAGTCTGAGACCCAGCATATTGATGAAGTTTTGTGTGTGCATCAGATGGAATTATGAAGGGAAATTCTAACAGGGAATTAGATGTGGACACGTGGCTATAAAAATTGTCACATCAAAGTCACATAGAGGTGTCAGTTAGGTAAGGATTAATGAAGGAACCCCAACTGATCATCGGGGTGATATATCGGTGTTCCAATAAAGTGCAAGGGAGTTGAAGACCGATGGGACATGTGTCAACACATCGAAGTTTTGTATCAGCTTGCATAATAGCTGAAGTCATTAGAAAGGCCGAAAGGTGAAGTTCGTTAGCTATTCATAGAGTGACATGTGGAAGGATTTCATAGTTTTAATTGGTGGTCAGAATGGAAGCACAGTATTAGATTGTCGTTTGTGAAGGCTGGTAGACCAATCAGATGATAGCATTTTGTTGATGCTTTAGCCATCGTGTTTATAATAGAATCCAGAATGATGAAAAAATTCAAGTTGCTCTGAGATCTCTCAGTTTATATATAAATATATATAATGTGTGATTTTTTGTGAGTACAATGAAAAAAAAATATGAAGAGAGTTTTCCCACTGTATTATTTCTTTTATGCATTCTATGAGTTTGTAAACTCCTTCGCACCCTTCAATCACTTTCCATGTAAATCTCGAGAGTGTTCTCCACCAACAACCCAATTTCATGTTTTGTCTTAAGAACCCACATGATGGTAAATCACTTATGTTTTAGCAGTACAAATATAAGTCTCTATCGAAGGGCTCCGCTTCTCGAGATAAATATGGGCATTGGTGGTGTAATCGCTCACGTAATCAGAATAACATGTTGCTAATGACATAGCAAGAGAAGACAAGCCAACCACATGGAACTTAGGCTTTGTATTGAAACAAACCAACCACAAAAGGTAAAGAATATAGAGAAAAGAATGAAGGATAGTGTATGTAAACTTCACACTTTAATATTCAAAAGTATTATGTTTGGTTTGATTTATATGAAATACGGTACCACTTCTAAGTGTTGAAGGAGAATTCAGCTTCTAAGATCATAAAATTATGAGCTTAAATGTAAAATATATGAGATGCAATTTAATTATATAATATGGAGTATGAAAAATCTCACATCTAATATGTAAAATTAGGATTTACAAGTTATGATTAAAAATTAATATTATTGTTAAATTTAAAAAAAAATAAAGATATTAATTAATATGAGATATGATAATAATTCTTTTGTATATGAAATGGATTCAAAATTTTAATATTATAAAATTATAAGTTTTAAGTATAAAATAATTTATTAATAAATATATAAATGTTGTGTCAGGTTAGTTCACTTGGTCCATTTTTTGCAAGGGGAGGAAAGGATTGATTTGTTGATGGAGACAACTTGTTAAGATCATATGTCCATTTAGACTTCCATTTTGGTTGGTTATCTAATTGCCTCAAAAGCCTTCTACCTTGTCCAAACTTAATGAGAACCTTCTACCTTGTTCAAACTTAAAGTTTCTCATTTGGATTTTCCTAATTACTATGCTCTAGTCCATTAAGTTTAGAAAGTTTATACCAATGTAAATAAGTTTATATAAATATAAAAAGTATTAAAAAAATGAAAAATAAATATTTGTTTCTATATTAAGACATTTGAGGCAAAGTAATAGTCTCAATCATATTCTTATGAGTTTTTATTTAATAAAAAAATGTCAGTTTTAGTTTCTTTTTTAATGACATTAAAATATATAATTATTATTTTTTTAAATGACATTAAAATATATAATTATAATATAAATAGATATATAGTTAAATTATTGACATAAATGATTTGAAATGCACTCGATCGTAAGAGTATATCACACTGAAACATTGGGTTAGCCGTACACAAAGTTTGATCGGCACCTTTGAGTAGATCTCATTTCAACATATCTACAGGTCCTTCAACTCTATGGCTAATGATCTTTCTAAACAAGCTCTGGACAGGATGGATGGTGAACTGCTTGTTGAGGAGTTTGTGGGAAATGCCTCGGTTGGAAGCAAACTTTTCAAGTTTTTTTATTTTTCGATGTCTTGGTGTCCTTGCTAATTTTTTGGATGATGTTTGATCAGTGAATGATTTGTAAGGCAACAAAATTTAGACTGTTGTTGAGTCAGCATCTTGCTACTCATATGGCTATTTTGATTGTAATGGTTGACACAACTTTGTGAGTTAATATAAAGTTGATTTTTTCTTTATAAAAAAAGGAAACGAGTCCAAATCAAAACATGTGATAATTATGATACTTTTTTTTTCAACGGAAAGAAAACCGTACTACTGGTATTCATATTATGAATCAAATAGTACAATCATACATAAGTCCTATATCAGATCTTATGTTCACAATATTTCTGATGATCTTCAATGATCGATATCTCATAAGAAGACTTTACAACAAAACAACAATTTCAAAAACTTTTAGTACAAAACATACTAATGCTCGAAGATATTGATCGAACCAAAATTAGTGCATTGATTCTCCTGAAATTCTTCCCATCTGAAAATACCCTCCGCTCCCTCATGTGCATCTTTGGAAAGTGTATCTGCTATCTCATTGTGTTGACGAAATATATATTCAAATATGATATCACTGAAAAGTTGAATTTTTTCTCTAGTTCTGCTACACCACTGATGTAATGAGATGACATTTAAATTAAAAACTTTTTGTGCCCATTTTATTGTCACCCTAGAGTCTCCAAAAATAGTCAAAACATGAAGTCCCATAGCATATGCCACAATAATCACACACCAAAGACCAAGTAATTCAGCTTTGGTGTTGGTCCCTCTACCATAGTTCATCTTAAGAGTGAAAAAATGTTCTTTGTTGATATATATCACTCCCCCCACTACACATAATCCATCAACTATCAATCCATCAAAAAAAGCAACTAGCCTATGATGAGGAATGTTGAAAGTTCCAAGCTGTCTTATGCCATCCTGAACTGTATCAGAACTATAATATTTTATTAAAGCCATAATTTTGTTATAAGAATAAAACTTGCTGGGAGTTTTGTCTTCAAATAATGCTTTATTTCTAGACCACCAGATATGCCAGGAAATTAGCGCAAGTAGAAATGGAAAACTCCTACACCTCCTATGCCACTTGTGAACATTTACCACAAATAAATCCATGTCCCAATGCTGATCAAGTTTAAGATGATTAATGATACTGGACCACAGTGTTCTGGATACACATTCCACTGGATATGTTGGGTAGATTCGGAATTTTTCCTTCATAGAAAACAAATACTTGGGCCAACCCAACCTCTTTTTGTAAAATTTTCCCAATTTTTTCAGACCACCTTGTAATGCATGCCACATAAAACACTGAATCTTCAATGGTATTTTCCATTTCCAAAGTATACTGTACCACCGGTTTGCAAGATAAATACCTTAATGACTGATAATAGCCTTATATGCTAAGTTAGTTGTTACCATACTTGTAGCTTTGTTTTTTGTTCAAATTAAGCTGTCATTTTCCAAAGAACATTCTACAACCAACAGAGTTAAGTTTATTGGTATACCGAGACCATTCAATAGCAGTATTATCATTGAAACCCATTTCCATTGCAGTAAGCCAATACGTTTGATTATTTCATAGGATTGACTCTCTTAATCTTATTGAGAGTAGCATAATCAAAACGATGTAGAATGTTGATGATCTCATTGGATAGAGTATATTCTTCATCCATTCCCACAATTGGATCAATGCCTACCAATACATTTTTTTCCATTTCCTACCTTCCAAGATAAATCTTTTGCCAACGGATTATAAACTTTGATGAATCCATCCCAAATAGGAGAGGCTCCCGTGATCTTATTATTTGGATTCCTAATCCAATTTAGCACATCATCCTTGATATATTTGACCTTGAACAGACTAGTCCATAGTGTGGGCCTAAAGATTCCCCTCCAAAAACTTTTCATTCTGAGAGCACAACTGAACAGAGACAGATTCTTGATCCCCCACCCACCACAACTTTCAGGACGAGCAATATTCTCCCATCTAGTCATAACCATGCTGCCATTTGTCGTACCACCTGTCAATAGAAAATTAAAGAATAATTTTCTCAAGCAATTTATGATATAACATGGGATCTAGAGAAGAGAAAACCAGTATACATGGATCCCTGTAAGAACAGATTTTACCAATGTAAGCCTCCCACCAATGGATAGTAGTCTGAAGGTCCAGTGATTGATCTTTTTTTCTACCTTCTCAATAAGCCATAGCCATTCATTCCTCCTATAAGCACAAGGCTTAAGAAAATATCCAAGGTATTTAAACCCATCCTCCAGGTGACAGAAATTATAAGGCATCAATCTTTTGAATACATCCAATTTGTTGTTCGCAATCCCAAAATGATAACTATTAGACTTTCTCTTGTTTACCAACATTCCTGATGTATCACATAAATCCTTAATGATAAGGTTATAGTACTGCCATTCCACCTCTGAGTCTGATACAGCTAATAGAACATCATCAACGAAAAGGGAATGGGTATGTGACAGTTCATCATAAAAATATATACCTTTTATATTTCCATCTGCTTTGACAGACCCAATCAACCTGCTAAGCTCCCTCAATGATCAGTAGAAAGATTAATGGCGACAATGGACAGCCTTGCCGAACCCCTCTAGAGATTTTAAAAAAATCTTGATGGTGCTCCATTAACCAAAACAACTATGTTAGCAGTAGTAACACAGGCCATAATCCAACGTTGAACTAGTGGAGGCATTTACCAGCATAGATCTATATTAAATTTTGGGTTTAATCTTGTAAGTCGATTGGAAAATCCACTCTCCTTTGTCATTTAGTGGTAGATGGAAAATCCACCCTGCTCTGATCTTTTAGTGGTTGATGGTTGAAGGCAACAGAAAGACTTTGGATTCACTTGGCATGGTATGACTTGATAAATACTAGTTTAAAATGGATCTATGCTGATTTTTTTATTTTTTAAATTCCTAGTCTATAAAAACAAGAGAAAAAATAATAAAAAATAATTTGTGTTTTGCTTTGAGACATACTCGATCGAATAGGGTTTCACCTAGAGTCAAAGACTGAAATCAATTTATGATATGCTAATACCGTGTTTGAAATGCTACGGAAATAAATAACTTTAGTTGTATCGGCGAGACGTTGTTATGAATTCAGAGTTATTATGGTGTATTTTATAGCTTAGATTATTATTTTTGGAAACTAAAATTGAGATTAGATTGTACAAGATTTATATCAAGATTGTTGTCGGAAGAGATTTGACTTGTAAACTATTGGCGTATAGGCCATATGAAATGTAACGTTGGCAAGGGGAGGATCACCCACG